>JASVEL010012960.1:0-328024 GCA_032618575.1 Nicotiana noctiflora
CATTGCACACAATCCTTTACCTGCACACGATGATGCAAGCTTTGTGGGAAAGATGCATGGTGACATGGAGTATGGGAAACCTCTTAGAAAGTTGTTGACTGACGTTAATGATATTCAAATTGGTGAAAGTCCCGGCAATTTTGATGTGCAATCTAGTGGCTAATATTTTGAGCTTGGTAATTAGAAAGACACTCCTTTCTTGGTTGGCCAGGGAGGAGTTTTGGTGGTTTATTTTATTGTCATTTCTTCTTGTCCGGGTTATTTTAGGGTTATAATCTAGATATTATCTTGTGGCTCAAACTCTTCTTCTTCTTCTTCTTCTTCTTCTTCTTCTTCTTCTTCTTCTTCTTCTTCTTCTTCTTCTTCTTCTTCTTCTTCTTCTTCTTCTTCTTCTTCTTCTTCTCATTTTGTCTAGTTTGTTTAGTTGTAGTAACTTGTCTGTTTTTTATGTTTTGAGTTTTTCCAAATTCCAAACCAAACAGGATGAAATCTCACGGTTCATTCGCGACCGCGAATATACCGCGAAAAAAGAGTCCTGCAGAAGATTTTTGAACTTCAGAGGGCTTGACTGTTTGCGGTCCATTCGCGACCGCGAACGAATCGCGAACACTACCGAAAATTTGAAGGCCCACTTTGTCAAAACTCAAATTTTGTGACCTAAACCCTCTATATAAGCCTAGATTTCGCCCAAGAGAGGCAAGCATTGTATTATTCCCTACTTTTGCAAGATAATTAGTAAGAGAGAACTCTCTCAACTTATTTCTTTACTTTATCTTGATTCTTTGATTATGAATTCAATTATTATTCTTGTTTCTTTGATTATAAATAGCTAATTCCTTATCTAAGGTTTTGATGGAACCTATTGAGTGATGAACTTCTAGTTTATGTGATTACAAATTGTTAGCTAGATTTCTATTTGTTCAACTTCGTTCTTGTTGTAGTTAATTGGTAGAGCTCCCAATTTGTTATACCTATTTAGTGTGCATAACTTGGAAAAGAGTGCATATTTAGGTATATTATTTAACAACACCACACCTAGGTTATTGGAGAAATCTATAACTTTAGGCGTAAAGGCGGGATTAGGAATAACGAAGCCTTGGGTGCAATCTAAAGTGAACTATTCAAATTAAAGCTAGCTAGGGTAGCTCGGGAGAGTGCACTAGTAAATTATTGTAGTTGCTCGGGAGAGAATTACGGTAAAAATAGCGTTCATGATTGATAGAATATATTAACAATTTGTATGAGCATAAACAGAAGGGATTCCATCAATAGGGGAAATCAATACCTTAGTTTTTCTCTATATTATATACCCAACATTCAATTCTTTCTTTTAAGTCTTTTAATTCTTGCAAAGTTAGTTATTAGAAAAAACTCACAAAAAAGATACTCAAAGTTTGGGAACTTGCTTCAGAAGTGTTCTTGGGTTGTGAAAGTTGCAGTTGGTAGGTTAATTCCCCGTGGGATCGATTCTGGACTTATTTAACCAGGTTATATTGACTACGACCATTGCTTGGACGTGAATTAGGAATCGCGAGACTTTGTTAAATATCTAATCTCGTTACTTATATATCGATTCATCCTTTTTGCTTGCTTTGATGGACCAATAGCTAAATATTGAATTTCTTCGGATATTTGCCCACCGGCCATATGTATCTTCTCAACCTGCCAATTAAACTTAAAGATATGATTGAAAATAAATATCATTACAACTCTAATAATATATTTGGAAAACAATTAGCCGGTTCATAACTACGTGTTTTATAAACTATATATGAAACTTTTCATTGTGAAGCTGAACCACTTAATGTCTGGATAGACGGGGATTGGCCTTCTTGATTTCTTTTATATGCTCACTGCCATAAGTAAAACATGTAGAACTTAATAAATAAACTACAAATATTATTACTTATTAAATTAATTACAAAATATAAATAATTATTTAACACTTACTCGCGATATGGAGTTGTGGAGGCAGAATTAAATAAAACATATCTGTGTGCTTGGGCATGTGTAATGTCATCAAGCCTAAACCCTATCTCTTTACATGATCGATGACCCACTTGATTAGCTGCTTCATTAGACGAAACATAATTTCTTAAAGGCCTGCTCAACTTTGTCTCCACGTCATGTAGATATCTTGAGCAGAACGTCATGCACTCTTCTATCCAATATCCCTCTGCAACTAACTTTCTAGACAACTTTTACTCCTTACACAGTTTTTAAGAGTAAGCAAGTACCTACAATAGAAAATTTTCATAATAGTTAATTAAAATTCTTTACAATTACTATGAAATAAAGTAAAAAAATAGTACCTTTCAAATGACCACATTGAACGATATTGTGAGGGCCCACCAATCATTGCTTCTTTAGCTAAATGGACGACTAGATGTTCAATGATATCAAAAAAGGATGGAGGAAATATTCTCTCCAAATGACAAAGGGTTATTGCAACTCGATCTTGGAGATTTTCTAACTCAGCTTTGCTCATAACTGTAGAACAAATACCCCTAAAAAAGTTACTTAACTCGATCAACGGCTTCAAGACATTCATCGGAAGGAGATCTCACAAGGCAAAAGGAAGGAGTTGTTGCATTAAAATATCGCAATCATGACTCTTCAATCCATGCATAGTGCGTTGCTTAATATTAACACAACGTGAGATATTTGAATCATATCCATCTGGTACTTTCACATCTCTTAAAACTTGCAAGAGCATTTCTTTTTGCGCATTACTCAATGTGAAACATGCTGGAGGTAGATAATATTTGCCATTAGATCTTTTCTTAGGGTGCAATGCCTTTCGAATCCCCATCTCTTTCAAATCCAAACGAGAATTTAAATTGTCTTTTCCTCTACCATCTATATTTAGTAATGTCCAAAATATATTGTCAAATACATTCTTTTCAATATGCATTGTGTCAAGATTATGACGAATCATATTGTCTTTCGAGTAGTCTAACTCAAAAAATATGATCTTTTTCTTCCACAAATTTTGCAATACAACATCATCAACTTGATTAAAATCATTTCATTTTCTTTTATTAGATTTGGTCGATGGACCTTTTTCAAAATTATTTTTAATTTCTTTCAATTGCTCAAGAACCTCAATACCTTACAACCGTTTAGGTGCTACCTCCAACTCCAACTCCTTAAAACCATTAAATGTAACTTTATATTTTCGAAACTTGTGCCCATTGGGTAACCATCTCCTATGTGACATGAAGCAATATTTTCGCCCATTTTCCAATCTCAAAAATTTAGTTTTCGTCAGGCAACATGGACAAGCATATCTTGTTTTCACACCATACCCCGATAAGTTACCCAGTGCTGGAAAATCATTGATTGTCCAAAGCAATGAAGCACACATTTGAAACATATGGTTGTTTGATACATCATAAGTTTCAACACCAACCCACAATTCTTTTAACTCATCAATTAAGGGTCGAAGATAGACATCAATATCATTTCCAGGTGCATGAGGGCCATCAATAATTATTGACAATATCATATATGGTTGCTTCATGCATAACCATGGTGGAAAGTTATATGGAACCAAGACAACTGGCTATGTGTTATGTGAGATAGATAGAGACTTGAAAGGATTAAGGCCATCTGAAGCCAGCACAAGTCTAACATTCCTAGGATCTTGAGAAAAACTTGGATGCAATTCATCAAAAATTTTCCAAGGAATACTATCAGCAGGGTGCCGCATTACCCCATCTCTAGTGCGACCTTCAGCGTGCCATCTCATTTGAGTAAATGTTTTAGATGACATGAATAACCGTTGAAGCCTTGGTATCAACGGAAAGTATCTAAACACCTTTGCTAGAATTTTTGAGGTTTCCATACTACTACTTGATTCACCTTTAAACTGTTTGTACCTCGAAGTTTTGCAAAACTTACAATCTATTCTATCTTTTGTCTCATTCCAGTAGATCATACAATCATTCGGACATGCATGTATTTTTTTACATTTAAGTCCTAAATCTTTAATAATTTTCTTGGCATCATTAAAGGACTTAGGTAATATTTCACCTTCAGGAAACACATCTTTTAGCAACTCTAGCAACATGGAAAAAGAATTGTTACTCCACCCATTGAGACACTTTACATGCAATAGACGAACAAGAAAAGAAAGCAGTGAGTATTTGCTTCTACGATATAATTCACACTCAGCTTCTTTTAGTAAGTTAAAAAAAAATTCAGTCTTCTTATCAAACCCCTTCCTATGATGATTTGACCCGCCAAATCCATCACAATTAGAGTCCATATCAACAAAGTCACTAGTAGGAGGAACTCCAAAAGCATCATGTACCAAGGCTTGCATTTCATTACCTTTATCTGATTAATAGAAATTGATGAATATGATATCTCAAGATGAAAAATCCAAGTAGTGTAACTAGTTAGAAAACCATCAACCACTATGTGTTCGACAATTAGATCTTTTGACACAAATTTTATATTACGACACTTTCGACATGGACACAAGATTTCAGATGCATTAGGCCTATCGAGTGACGCAAACTGAACAAACTCTTTGGCTCCGATCTCATATAAGGGATCGTTCCTATTCAATATGTTTATCCAACTCTTATCCATTAACAGTATTACCTATACATATAGCATCAAAGAATCAACATCAGTAATCATCCTTGTACTTAATCTAGTGTGATTAAGTTATACACCATCAGTAGATACACTTAGAACTTCAGATAAGATTTACGGCAGTGGAAAGAGTTTTTACAGAAAGTTCAAATATACTCTACAAATAAACTTAAAAGAGTCTAAATAACTAGGAAAAGAAAAAATCAGGTAAGCACTTCAAAAGACAAAAATACTTTCTTTTAACTATTAGAGTATAAAGAATTAGAATTATATAGTATTAAATTAAACATAAGATAGATAAGAACCTGCAAAATCTTCGCCAAGAGTCTGAACCCTATATCTATGTTCTTCAAACAGCTTGCCTCTCTTTTCTCGTTTCCTTAAATCTCCAATTAAATTTCCCAAGCGTACTGCAAAATTAGGTTATTTGAAGAGTTCTAACAAATAAAGGAAACTGTAATTTTAGAATTAGGAGGAGGGAAGCTGAAAATCTTTACCGCCAAAATCTTTTCCTTCTAAATCCCCCATACTCTCCACACATAGCTTCTTTCGGAACCACGATTTGTAAAGGATGAATATATTGCGGAGATAGAAATCAAATTTGACTAAAATTAGAATGGGTTCGATAAAATATTGAGCCAATTTGAAACCCCCCATCTTAGGTCTTGAGGCTTGGCCGTCTGAGGTCTAAGCTATTCAGTGACCTTTGGTCTCCTTTTACATATTCTTTAATTTTGTTTACTTTATTTTTACATTCAACATTTAACAAGTACTAATAATATTATTGACTCAATGTAATATTTTAATTTTTTAACTTACAGAATATTATAATAATAAGAACAATATAAAGTACATTAAAAGTCTAAAATTTTACGAAGATAAAAAAAATTTGTAGAAAATAAACTATCTAACATGTTTTTGCAAGTATAAATATTTATGAAATACAAATCAAATAAAATGGTTTAAATTTTAAATAAATAATAAAAACAATTTAAAAATATTATCAACTATACATTATTGCCTTCCTAAAACGTAAATAATAATTAATAAATTATGTTATAGTAATTTAAATTTTACTCCTTCATAAATAAATACATAATTACTTACAAATTATAAAATTATAAAGTCTAATATTTAAAGAGACACAAAACTAAGAAATGGAGACACAAAACAAATATTAAGATATTTTATATCAACTATTATTGTTTTTGTGACACTTAATACAAAACGTCATTGTTTTCATGACATTTGTATTCTTACAACACTTTGATTGAAATGTCATCATTTTTACTACATTTTGTTACAAATGTCATTATTTTTACAACATTTTGTAAAAAATGTCACTATCTTTATAACATTTTGTCATAAATGTCGAGAAATTCATATTTTTATGACATTTATTTTAAATGTCACTAAATAAATGTCGTCGTATCATTACTTTCTTGTAGTGACAAATCCAAATTGGGCTCAGAGTATTTGTGTGGTTAAAAAAAACTTCTCATTAAGAGTAGAATTATAAGTTTAAGTTAAATTGCTACCAAATTTAAAAATAGTTCATTCTTTATGGAACGGACAAAAAAAGAAATAGGTTCACATAAACTCTAACTTTTTTGGTCTCCCCCAACCAAAATCCACAGCATAAAAGTCATGTTTTGGTGATCCAGTAACTGAAACTATTCGGTTCCAATTTATGGTGTTCAATTCCTTTGAAAAATCCCCATTCAAGATTGATTCTTCAGCCTTCATGTTTTTCTTAATGGTTTCTCCAATTGATTCCGCAGCAATTATAAAGCCTTCCGTTCCAGCTAAGTCAACATGCTTTGTTTTTGCAATGTACGCCAATACGCAGTTCCCAAAGTAAGTTGGAGGAAGTGGCGGATTGAACTGCCCTCTCGAATCTGCAGCGAATACAAAGAACTCCACTCCATTCTCATCTATATCTTCCCCTATTGCAGCTTCTGATTTTATTAAACAAGTCTATATATAAACACACGTTCTTGAACTTCCCGATGTCATCCTGTGTTATAATAAATGTACCTCGAACTTTATTGGAAGGAGTCACAATGTCACGCATATCTAGCTTATTCTTCTTCATTTCATCCCATATTGACATTGCTTGTCTATAAGGGTCTTTGATTACAGACCTATCATAAAACGGAGTGAACTCATTAGTTAAGAGTTTCTCATCTCTACCGAATTTGTTGAGCAAAGCCCATGCTCTTACAAACCGTACTATGGTAGATCCATCACCGACAACGTGATAGTTAGTGAAACCGATGGATATTTTTTACCATGATTGGGGAAAAGAGTCACTTGAATGGCTAAGACCGGGGCTAATTGGACCCCTGATCCATGCCTAGGTCCTGCCATCTGTGGAACCAAGTGATAAAAATCCTTAACATTTTGAAAATCATTACCAACGAGACAATTAAAATCTATATCAGTCTCAGAAAAAGTAACAGATATAGAATCTCCTGTAACATAACGCAACTCAGGATAACCGCTCGAAGTTAGTGGACAAACAACGTGGCCAGCTAAAGGTATGTAGTGTTTGAGAGTGACGGAGAGTGAATCTTTAAGATTAGGAATAATAGTTTGAACGAAATCGGGTTTGGACACGCGGAGTTTGTAGAATAAAATCCGCCGCATACGGTGGAAAGATAACCATGGATAATCAAAATATGTGAGAGGAAGTGTGAGCTCAGCTGCACTGCCGGGAGGTGGCCCAACTTGACATTGCTCAATAACAGATGCCATTATAACATTAAGTTACAAATGGCTTATCAATGTATAGACGTTTAAATTGTTCTCAAGAGGGTACGTCCTCCTTAAAAGCGATGGAAACGTTGGTCCCTGGACAAGTTGGTATCAGAGCTCTAGGTTCATAGGTGTTATGAGTCACAAGTAGGTTTAATAGAGTCTCTGGATCGGTATGGAGACTTCTGTACTAATCTTCAAAGAGCTATGAAACTTGTAGGAAAAACTTCACTTCTTTGATTCCTTATGGTGCCCCCCTGCTAGATCCGCGCGAAGACGGGCACGTGGTGCCACCAGAGCATCTGCCCGAGCGGTGATAGAGGAGAAACCAGTAGCTCTAGTTAGAGGGCAGGCACATGAGATGCCAATTACTACCCCTGCATTTCAAGAAACCATCGCCCAGTTCTTGAGCATGTTTTGTACTTTAGATCAGGTGGGGTTGATTCCACTTAATCAGCCACATCTCAAGTGGGGCGAGGGGTACAGACCCCCGCAGCCCGTACCTCGGAGCAACGGGTCCGTGTTAACCAGGTCCCAGAAGTCATACTAGTGCAACCGGTTGTCCCAGTTCAGCGCGAGGTTTGGGGAGGAGGAGTTGAGGCTCGAGAGAAGTACCACCCTCCTACTTATCTGCTACATAAGTAATTCATTAAGTACTTCTTGTTATTCTTTAGTGCAATTAATTTAGATGAAAAATCGCTACTTTTCAAAAATTATATTCAGGTTCAAAATATGTTTACCTATTCCGAAGGTCAAAATAACCCTTGATAGGAAGTTGTATAAGACGAGCATTAAGGTTATAGGTTATGAAGTAGGAGGCTAGCATGGGTTCTGTCTTACGCTACTAGTGGCTTCAATTGTGTCTATATTACTTATTTAGGGCTGCAGATTAGGTCGCAAGAGGCTAGTCCGACAGTGTAGTCTCTTAGGATTCTAGTGGCTCTTGTTGTATCAATATTACTCCATTGTGTCTGTAGTACTGTGTCATTGTTACTGCTTATTATTATTGTTTTTCTCTCTATTTTGTGATTATTACGATGTTGATGTTATCTTTCTTTCTTTCTTGCTTCCTCTTATATTACTGCACCACTGTATCTTCTCATCTCCTTGAGCCGAGGGTCTATCGTAAACAACCTCTCTACTCCTCTGGAGTAGGGGTAAGGTCTTCGTACACGCTATCCTCTCCAGACTCCACTTGTAAGATTATACCTGAAAAGCTTCTTTTCTTATAATAACAGTAATGTCTAGGTAGCTTAGGCAAACCTCTACTATTCCTTCGGGTATTTGTTGCCTCAGTTACCGCTATATTGTACGGACTCTCCCAAATGGTGTTGTACCCATGTCGGATCCTCAAATAATACCTACTTTTGGAGGATCTGATATACACCCACTGACATTTTCGGAGAGTCCGGGTAACATAAGTTATTGGTACCGGTAACTTTGCCCACCAATGCTTAAGTAGGATGAATACTCACACTTGTTGTTAGTAATTTGTTTTTGACTTCTTGCAGCTGACTTGTGTTTTTAAATGCGCTTTTCAGTAACTTGGGCTATGGGAAAGAGCAAGTCAAAATCAAAGCCACCTCCAAAGAAGAAGATGGACAAACTTGATACTGTTTTCAGCTGTCCTTTCTGTTGTCATGACACCAACATTATGGCGATTAAGTTATATGAAACTTATCCAATTATGTTCCATAAAATAGTCAGCTTTTACCTTAGATTGACATCTCTTGTTGATAGAAGATATGTGTTTCCATTTCTAAGGATCAAAACTTATTAAAACAAATCAAGTTAATCCAAAAAAGCATAACCAAATACACACTCACTCATACTCTATGGTTAGTAAGAGATGTATATTAAAGGCAATATGTGATAATCCAATCGCCTTCAAATTCTGGATCTGTTGTTTTTAACATATCATCTATGAAGAAACGAGTTTAGAAGACCGAATTAAATAGATCTGTTTGCAGTAAATGTTGTTCCATGATACTCCGGAATTCACTAACAATACGAGAAATGAAACAACATATGAAAATAAAAACAAGAGAGTAAAAGAAAAGACAGAGCACAGCTAAAGCTCAAAGTAACAAAAGCAAACAACCTAATAAGCTCACCAATCAAAAGGAAGTATCATATCCTCCCTCTGTGAGGATTTTTGTATAGTTTAGATATTGATACATCAAGCAGAAACAGCCTCTTACATAAATGCAAGGGAAGATCGCGTACATACAATCCAATGTGATCCGACCCTTTTTTAAATCTCGCGCGTAACAGGAGCTCAATGCTCGAGGTTGCCCATTAATGCTCCAAGAAAAAATTAAAATAGAGTTTGTAGCTTTTCAACAAAAGCATCAATATAAGAATCCTCAAGCCAGAAGTTACTAGTAGTAGGAAAAATCAACCAGTATCTAAAAATAGAAACAATTGAGAGTAAAAGAGAAAGACATGAGCACAGCTAATTCTCAAAGTAACAAAAGTAAACAACCTAATCAACACACTAATAAATATCAGATCCTCCCCTATGAGGATTTTTATTTTTGTAACATTGATACTCCAAGCAAAAATAGCCTCATGCAGAAATATATTTTAAAGTCGCCTAAATACGATTCAATATGGTCCTGTCCTTTTTTAGATCCCGCGCACAACGGGAGCTTAGTACACCGAGCTGCTCACTGATGCTCCAAGCAAAAATCAAAGTAGAGTTTGTAGCATTTGAACAAAAGCATCAATATAAGAATCCTCAAGCCCTTTGCTTAATAAAAACTCCCTCCACTTTGCGCGATTCGCTCTTATCTCCCTTCCTTTTTCACTATCACCATTCATTACCATTTTTATAGCATTACAAACACCTTCTTTAGTAAACAATCCATTCTCTTCATCTCTCTCAACTTCAACTCCAACTCTCAAATCTCCACCAAACAATCTTGCATTAACAAATTGATCACCAAAATTTGGGATTAAAATCAATTGACACTCAGTAATCATAGCCTCAGATAAAGAATTTCCACCACAATGAGTAACAAAATATCCAACAGAAGGATGCGATAAAATCAGTTGTTGCTCTGCCCAACCAGAATGAACAATCCCTTTTCCTTCTATTCTCTCTTTGAAACCTTCTGGTAATGCATCTTCAATTGTCTCGGCTTCAAAAGGTGGTTTTAAGGCAGCAAAAAATGGAAGACCAGTAAGTTCAAGACCTAAAACAAGTTCTTGGAATTGTTCTTTCTTGAGCTTACATTCACTACCAAATGCACAAAAAATCACAGTCTTTTCTTGAAAATTTTCTAGCCACTTAGACAAATTTTCCTCTATTTTTGAAGTATCTATTGGTTCTGACAATATTGGTCCAGCTAAAACAACCGGTTTCTTGAACTTATTCTCAACAAATTCACAATATGGTCCTTCAATTTCCTTAGTAGTTTTGAATGCAATGACATCTCCATCTTGAAAAGCCAAAAGTAAACGTCGTGTGAACGATACTGAGCCTGAGCCTGAGTCTGAGCCGGAACCACTAGATTCTTTCCCTATCGAATGTAGAGCTGCGATTAAACGAGCTTCATATTTGTGAAGTTTGATAGATGAATTAGGAGGAAAACCAAGTGGAGGTTCCATCATTTCATCCTCTAGAGTCGGTTTTTCGCCACGCATAAGATAACCAACAGATGAAGGAGTAATGGAACAGTAATGTATTGACTTCACTCCATATTTTCTAGCAACTAATGGAACCCAATATGCAAAATCATAAAGAATGAAATGGGGTTTGAGTTCTTGAATTAAAGACTCAATCTTTTGTTGTGTAAGATCCAATGCTTGCCAAAGTAGATTTTGCTTGAAAATTGGAATGTCTGATGTTGTTTCAGCTCCAAGTGGTAGTCCTTCAACATGTGGAACTTTGATTGATATGAAGTTTATGAGTTGAGGGTAAAGATTGAATTTTTCCAATTTAGAAAGTGTATTGGTAGGATGAATAAAGAAAATTTTGTGGCCTCTCTCTGCTAATTTGTTGGAGAGATGAAGAAATGAAGTAAGATGACCCATGGCATACCATGGATACATAATAAAAGTTAGCTTTTTGTCCTCCATTTTATCTTCTTTGATCTGCAAATCAACAATGTGTATCAAATGTAGAACTTCCTGATAAAGAATATATTTCCTTAATAATTCCTACGTAACGCGAATCTGAATTAATAAATTTCGGTCAGTAAAATATATTAGAAAATATGGAAGTATGAAGGCTAAACAAAGGTTTTCTAATGCATGATTAATCAATGTATCAGGAAAAAAAGGATCAAAAGGATTTAATGAAGGACTTTTTCCAGATCCTCTAAATAAGACTCTCAATCTTTTATTCAGAAAAAAGTTAGTGTTAACTTTCTCCCTCCATATATATTTTTATAGTCTCTGATCAGAAACTATCGGGTAAAAAAAAAACTGAAATGAAAAAGATAAATATTGTGATTCAAGAGGCAATAAAGTAGGAGGAAATGTGTAGCTCAAGCTATTATGAATTTACTAGTCTTATAATACACGCGTTGCGCGTGTAACCTATCTAAACGAGTAAAAACTTTTAAAATACTATTAAATATTTGATTATAATTATATTTTTATTCACTAAGAACTATTTTTCATTTTTCAAATAGTAAAAAAACTGAATAGGTGAAAAATTATATATATAGGACATGTCCCAAAAAAAAGGGCAAAAGGAAATTCTTTGTAAATTTTAAGGAATTAAGAATCAACATATACCATTAACAAAATCTAAAATTGAAGTGCTCTTTTATAAGCCATATAACTAATGTCAAAATTATTATTGATTTCTGCTCACCATTCCGAATAATTGCCATTAGTAATATAAAGCTTTTGAAAGCTAAAAGTATAATACAGAATACTATTATTAGTGAGTATATTTTAATTTTTTTAATATAAATCAGAACGTATAAATTTTATACAAAGACTTGAACCACCTCCATCATTATCCAAAAACCCGTACTTCATCTTTCTTTAATCTTTTTCATTTTCTCCTTTGTTTAATTTATTTATAATTTATATAAATTTTAAAAATTATAAATGAGACAAAGATTATAATTTTAAAGCCCTAACTATTAGAATTTTCAATATAATTGCGATTTCGGATGAGTTATGAGGGAATACTTTGTGAAACGTGTTGGTATTTTTGTGATCTAATACTAAATCAAGAATACAATTTTTTTTTTCTTCATAATTTCTTAAAGAATTATTCGAATAAAACATGAAAGTACAAATAATGCATCATATTATGTTTTCCAGCATTGTTGTCCAAGTGCAATTTAAGTAAATCGAAAATTAAGAAGAACCTATAGTCGGGGTACATATTATGACTACACAAGCACAACTAATATATACCAGCAAAATAAATAAGATTAAAATGTTTCAGCAATTGTAATATCAATTTTTTTATTTTTCACTTCGATACTCGTATTAAGCCCAATTAAATTTGGATTAGCACCGAAAAATTTCATATTGAGAGATAAAAGCTCTCAAAAAGCTTACTCTATACCCATCCATGCTTCCACATTAATAATGCAACCTATAGCTCCCAATATCCTCCGGCAAATCACAATCACCAAATACGATAATCAATTAAAAATTAATAACCAATTAACCTTTCTTGTATAAAGATTACATGTCTTTTTGTCTTAATCATATTAGTATGTCAATTAAGTGAACTCAAACGTAATCGAAATTTATCATCATTAATTTCCTTAACCCTTTGATAGTATTGTTGTGTATAAAATCAAAAGCTAAAACAAACAATAATAAATAAGAAACACACGAATAGTTGGAGAATATCTAAGAACAAGAAAGAAAACCGGATATGCATTCAAGTATTAGAACAAATTATTATAAGATGTAGTGTTTGATAAAAACAAAAAAATAAAAAGTAAAAAGAGGTGTAAAGAACTACTTACGTGGTGGTTCTTTTACTTTAGATATATGAAGGTCATGAGTGAAATTATGTCCTACTATCCCTTTATATAGATTTAGATTAGTGATTTTGTGGTTCCGTTCAAGTAAGGAATAAGTCATGCAGTGAATGGCAGTACTGATAAGATTTTAATGCACTGAAACAAAGACATTATGGATCCAAAACTCAGCTACAGTGCTTTAACAAAGGCGATTTTATACTTAGGACTAGAAGTTGAAATCTCTGATTAAATGTAACAGAGTGTTTACCATTCTGCCACTACTCTTACTGGCTGGGAGGGAGGGAGAGCATTAGTTACGGGTTCGAACAAATCCAATAACTTTTATTTAAATTTTATATTTGTATTAAAAATTTTCGTAAAATATGTATAAATATTTAATTATAAACCCAGAAACTAAAACGAGCTACGGCTTCGATGACAAATTTAAAATCGATAAATTTCAAAATCTTGCTCCGAACGGTTCCCTTGGAGTTTGGAGAAGCGTATAAGGAGGATGAGGGAAGGATTCGATTTATATGCAACTTTTTAATTTTTTTTTTTTTTTTTATGATATCAATATAACACATTATAACATATTGTTTGAGGTTATTTTCTATATTACTAAATTTATTATTTAATTTGATTCTGCAAAATTCTTTATATATAGAGAGAGAATCACTAGAAGAGGATAAAAACAAGTTAAACAAGCATAAGGAGACGTCAGTATTCAAGTGTATTATTAAGATGTAACACGTAGAAAGCTTATAGCCATGCAAGAATACAAAAGCGTGGACAATTTACTAACACAAATCTAACTTACCAATTCTTTTATGAAATTAATAGAATTACTTTTTTTTTCACAAGAGATCCAATCATTGATACTCCCTCTATTCTAATTTATGTAAGCCTGTTTGACTGGTCACGGAGTTGAGAAAAAAAATAAAGACTTTTAGAATTTGTGATCCTACACAAATTCAAATTGGGCTCAGAGTATTTGTGTGGTTAAAAAAACTTCTCATTAAGAGTAGAATTATAAGTTTAAGTTAAATTGTTACCAAATTTAGAAATGGTTCATTCTTTATGGAACGGACCAAAAAAGAAATAGGTTAACATAAACTGAAACAGATAGAGTATTTGAAAATTAAACAACGATTATTACAAACAAATATTTGAGATATCCTAATACAAAAATATCATATATCAAATACTCGTAATTAAGAAGATAAGGATTTTGAGCTTGACTAGTACTGTCAAAGCATCCAATTATTACAGCTACAGTCTTAAGCAGAGTTGTTACAAAAAGCTTAGGCCATGAGTGAATAGTGCAGCAAAACTATTCATTCGAGTTCTGGGCAAACACAAGCCAATCTCTAAATCTCCATTCGATTTACTAAGGGACATCGTTACGCCATTATCATTGTCGATAGAAACGAACTCTAGCTTTTCTGGTCTTCCCCAACCAAAATCCACAGCATATAAGTCAAGCTTTGGTGATCCAGCAATAGTAAACATGATTCAATCGAATAAAAAGAGTGAAGTATATATCATTACTGGACAATCATAGTGCATAATTTATTTTTAAGAAATAATGTAAAACGCAAAGGATATTCAAGATTATGTAGCACAATTGAAGAGGTAAAGAAACCATAAGAAATGGGTACAAGAGATGATAGGGCAGAGTTGAATTCGCACACAACACCAAAATCACAATCTGTGTTTTCTCAAAATAGAGATGAACGCACGAGGCTCTAAATTAGTCACTGGCGGAGATTATAGAATGAAAAAAGACAAAGTAAATAGAACTCCTGGTTTTCATAGCGCATAATTTAAATTCCAATAAATCATGTAAAAACTCTGATTCAAGATTCACTAGCACAACTAGAGAAATATGAGAAACCAGCAGAATATCGAAAAATGAAGAGGAGGCATACCTTGGATTCTCAAACAAGCGAGATCGATGCTAGGGCAGAGTTGAATTCGCACACAACACCAACATCACAATCTGTGTTTTTTCAAAACAGAGATGAAAGCGCGAGGCTCTAAATTAGTCGCTGGCGGAGATTAGGGCAGAAGCGGTGTATTAGATTCGCTATATGTGTTTTCTCAAAACACAGATGAACGCGCGAGACAGGCTGTAGATTAGTCGCAGGCGGAGATTAGGGCAGAGGAGAGCTGATGCGCGCGGAGAATTTTTAGAATACAGAGCTTTTTGTTTTTACTTTTTGGAGCCTTTTCTTTTTTAGTTTTGGCGCTTTATTTTACAAAATAATATTTTTTTTAATATTTTGGAATTAAATTTGGCGGGTAATTTCTCACATCAAGGCCCCTCAATTATAATTTGGGACCAGTTTTTTTTTTTTTGGACCAGATTTTATATCTTCGCAATAAAACGAAGCATCAAGAACTGTAATATAATCTTCTCCCAATACATATATTATTAGCGACGGGTTTATTAGCTCGTCCCTAAAAGTTGGTCTTAAATAAGGCTTTTTCTTGTAGTGCGGGTAATGACTAAACTTGTTTGTGTATTAAAGATATGTGAATCAAACCAATGTTTTTCGCAAGTCTTGACCTCGAGCTATGCAGCCTCGTGGTAGGTTAACAAGTAGAGTAAAGTAAAGATAATAAAGTTAAGAGACAACTCTGATGAGTAATGAGCACGAATGTAAGAGTGTATATTCTTTTGCCAATGATTGATGATAGTTACAAATAATTGGGGTCCCCTTTATATAGTAGGAGAACCATAAATAAGGTACATTTCTAGTTTTAGCAAGAAATCTTATTGGGACACCTCTCTAACCATCTAGTACAAATTCGTACAAATCTGTTTCGAAATTACGTCTAACTCTGAAATATACCTTACAATCGGTAATAAGACCATGCATATGCATAGCACGACATATTTTATTAATGTATATGCATGGCAGTTATGGGCACCTTTCGTCTTTAATGGCCCGATTCTTAATTGTTTTCTCGACACAATGACTTCAAACTAATCATGTACTCTTGCGTTACAAAAAGAAGCACTATTTTCTTTATTAATTACTTTTAAAAAGAAAGTTTTTGAATTTAGAAATAATTTAATTTAGAAGTTTAATTTGATTTACAAATTTTATACCTATATAAATATTATGACATGTTTAAGACCACAAGTTTCGATAGTGTTGTAATTACAAAAATGTTATTACCTTATTTAAGATCACAATAATCAAAAATCTTCTTTTTACCTTAAATTCCAGGCACAATAGTCAAACTACACTATATAAATGGAAACAGAGGAAATAAACATTAACCTATTTTTTCTTCTCTCTTTGGGTAAGCAGTTCTTTTTTTCCCACAAGGGTCAACTAGAAGAGTATTCATCCGACACAATTAAGTTGCTTTAGTTTACCTAATTAATTATTCTCTACAATGTGTAAATGTGAACTTTTATATTGTTTCGCCACAGTAGTGGAAGGATAATCCTTATTCTCATCAGTAATAGTGGCAAAATGAATTTTAAAAAAATCAGTTATTTATTATCCAAAAAATTTGGGTTAGATAACTTTTGGAAACTAGGTTAAATATGAATAAAATTGGTATTATTCACTTAACCAGTGTATAATCAATGACTTAAACTTTGATATTTGCAAAAGTTAAATTTCATGATTCTCAAGTTTGAAAGTCTAATAATTTTCGAAAAAAGACGATATTTAAGAAAGCATGAATAATATGAATATTCATATTACATGTTAATTAACCCAATAAGACTAGCTGAATAATTTATTTATTTTTTATTACTCATTTTTTCGAGTCTCTCAATCCGACCCAACCCAATCGGCCTTTTGCCACTACTTAGCACTATGTAATTTTGTGTATATGTGTGTTCTCCAAAAGTGCATTAATAAATCAAGCGAACTTAAAAACAGAATATAAATGTTAAACATTTCCATTACTTCATATGACGGTATATCTTAGACATAGTAAAACAAAATACATATTCATTTGGAAGAAAACATAACTGGACCTTAAACTTGATTATTTTTTTGTTATTTGAATATTTACACATAGAGTTGTTCTTATCAGGTCCTTCAACTAAATTATATCTGTGCCAATTAGCACTTGGTAGTGACATGATTGAATGTGTGGGAAAGAGCGCGTGAACATGAGAAAAAGTTTGTAAATTATCATTATATCATTCTTATACTCAAATATACTATTCCAATTAAAGCTAACGTTTACCCTACATTCTATTTCTCACCTTCTTCCCATGAACCTATCATTTTCCTCTTATTTTTTGGGGGGGAATTAGACATAGTTAACCACAAAAATAAAACTATTTACCATTGTCGACCAATTTGTATTTCTACCATAAAATAATTATATTTCCTACCCATAGTAATTTTTGTAGGAGAAGTTTTCTTTATTCTCCAATTCTTTTTATTTCTATGCTTTTTTTTCTTTTCTGCTATTCTTTTTTCTTGTTTTCATCTTATTTTTTGTTTTTCATTTTCTAATTTCATTTAACTTTTTTTTTACATTCTTATTCTCTTTATCATCTAAGTTTATTACCGTTTTTACTATTTTTATTATTTTATTTATACAGTAAGAAAAATAATTGATATAGTAAATATTTGTTCACCTTTAACTAGTATAATATACTTGTGAGCACGTGATTTTTACCGTACATGAGAATTACTCCCAAAATCCAAAAATAGAATAATTTTGTGTTGTGTGTGATCTTCTGAATTTTTGTTTGATTTTTCTTAATTATTATCTACATTTTATATGTGCGTGCTTATTTGTTAAAATAAAATAAAATACAAAATGATGTTGCATTTGCATTTAAGTCTTATTTAGAGTAATTAAGTTTATTTTTTAAAATATATAAAATAAAAGTCAAAAAATAATAATAATGCATCTTTTACATGCCTAGTTGTGTGATTTTATTTAATTGATAGTTAAAATATGTGGATTAATTGTTGGTATGACTAAATTAGTATTTTTATAATTTAACTTGATTTTTGTAGTGTAATTAGAATTTTTGTCTTTTATAATTAGGAATTAAATTAAAAGAGAAGAGAAGAGAATGGAAAATAAAAACTGGATTGGACCAGTCCAAAACCGGCCTAGTCCAAGCCCAAAGGCGTTTGGCCCAGTCAGATTCAACCCGCCCCATTTCTCATTTTAATCTGGACCATTGGATCTCATCATCCAACGACCCAGAATAATTAATTAATTTCTAACATATCAAACCCCTCCAAACCCTTTGACGCACCTCATTTCCCAAAAAATCATTTCCCCTCTTTCAGAATTACACTAACCCTAGCAACCAAATAACACCCGCCGTCCGCCACCACAAACCGTCGGCCGGAAATCATCTCCGCCGACGGACAACCACCAAACCACCTCAAATTGACACCCTGAAATCCCCTCTTCTCCCTCGTTTCAACCCCACCAGTCTTCTCCTTCATAACCCGTCCAAACGTCACAAAAATTGGATCGAATTTTCCGGCCGTGACTCAAAGTAGCCCAAATTGCACCAAAATTACACCATAGCACCCCACGACCTCCCTCATTCCCAAACTACCGCCGGTTTCCATCAATTCGAGCCTTAGCCATTCGAACCCCAAATTCGAACATAAAAAAAACCTAGGTAATTTTGATGGTGGTTTGGAAGATTTTGAGGTTCCAATAGGTTGTAGTCGATTTGTTCTCATTCGAGAACACTCGATTACAACCCGTTTGGCCTCAAAAGGTTCAAGTCTATTTGAATCCAAGTCGGCCGATTTCCGATTTCTCTGTTTAAGGTATTTCCTTTTCTTTTCTTTTCGGCTTTTACTTGTTGGTCAGTGTAATTTCAGTTGTTGTTTTCATTTTTTGTTGTCGTTTTGTTGTTGATTAATTTCTCTTTTTCTCCTCTGAACTCAAAGACCCTTTATTTAGTAATTTGTTTTTTCTGTGTTATTTATTTGATTAAGTATGTTGTAGAATGCATATTCGCTTCGATTAGCATCGTCGAATAATTAGTTTGGTATTTTTCCTCTTTGGCCGAGATTTGTTTGAATCATTGTTTTGTCGATTGTTTGGCTATCGATTATACATTACATAATCGTTTAATCGAATATCGTCAATTAGTTGGTTTCATATCCCCTTTTGATTTCGTCCGACCAAATGAATCACTTATTAGATTGAGCTTTGAATTCCTTGTTGGTTTGAGCCTTGACTGAGATTCTCGTTGATCTATTTGTAATTCCCTACTGAATTAAGCTTTGAATTCTATTGATTTTAAGCTTAGGAAGTTTAGATTGGATATAGCTGTAATTCTAATAGGATTTTAAGGTGGATATAGCTGTAATTCTGATAGGTTTGAGAAAGAAACTAGCAGCCAAGTTTCAAAGAGTGCAATGCAGATGGAACGACTAGTGGAACCTGCTGGACAACAGGTATCCCACATACTTTTTGCACTTAGGGCTTTTTAAATCAATAGAGCCACGCTTAGACAGCTGAAAAGTGGAAAAAAGGGAAATAACATGGGCTGGATAGATCTAAAACAATTAAAATAGGTTGTTCTTTTGAGTCTTTAAGGCTATAAAAGGGGACTGAAAAATAGATTTCAAGATACACACTGACACCCTTAAAAGAACAGATTTTGATATACACAGCGGAAGACTTTGAGAAAATAGTTGTTTCATATTCAAAAAAAGAAAATTGAGTGGTCAAGTCAATTGTTGTTCTTTGGCTGGATTCCTACTCATTGTTGTTGCTGGTTGCTGGTACTAGCTATTGAATTTCACTTGTATTGGATTCGAGGCAAAATTAATCAAAGTTTTCCTTTGCGACTTAGGTTCATTTCTTATCCTTTTTGTTATCGCTTTTGTTCTACGATTGTTTGTGTGAGTATTTCATCATGACGTAATTCGAATTTTGGGAAATGCGATGTTTGGTTTAGTCGAGTTTTACACTCGGGTGGCCTTGATTCAGGTCCATTTATGCTATTTTTTAGTTGAAAATACTCCGAGATATAGTAAGGCAGAAAATTCAAAGTTTTTATTTTATTGTTGCAGTCATTTAGGCTCTTGTTTGGATTGAATCTGCCAGTTAGCAGATTCATGTTAGTGCAATTCTATTCTGCCAGTTAGCCAGTTGCTGGTTATTTTTTCTTGTGTTACAAAATTGAGAATGAATGTAAACACTAGCTATTCAATGTCAAGCCTATATGTTTGCTATTTTCTGCTGGTTAGAAGTTGTTAAGGTTGCCCTTATAATATTGTTCTTTGTGGCTCACCATGTTTGCGAGGATTAAGCGAGTGTTTATGTTTCCGGCATGTCAATTCCATCACTGATCGTCTTAGGCCAATCTTAATCTAAAACTTGGTTAGTCGTGTGTTGATTTATTTTAAAGTCTGTTTGTAGCTGCTAATCGAGTTGATACCTGCAGTAGGCTGGAACTTGTTTGAACTATAAGGCACGCTGAAGACTCGCCCTGTTTCTGCGCTGTTTAGGAAGCGAATCTGCACAGTTTTAAGTACATAATGTTGTACTTTGGTTTGAAAATTTGTCAATCTATCGGAAGGTCTATTGTCTAACTGAAATTCTGTTGGGTTTTGTGATCATTTCATTTATCTAAAACCACTTATGCCTTTTGTCTTCTGTTATTTGCCTTTTGAAAACTTTCAAATTATTTCTTTTAGTTTGCCTTGATGTGAGGAAAGATGGAATTAATATTTTTGGTGAAGAATGAAAAATGTTCTGCTAGTATAAGGGAAAGGGGCAACGAATTAGTTATTTTAGATTATACCATATAAGGTTTGGCTGGGTATGTTGATTTTGTTTCACTTAGTCCCATTAATGAGAGTTTGGTCGATGGTTGAGCCATAAGTCCATGTGATGCAGAATAGTTCGGATGTTGTCAGTAACACAAGATTGCTTTTGCTTGGTTTAAAACACTTATGAGCTCGTTATTCGTGATCCTGTGCAATGTTGGTGCTTTGTGCAATTCCTAGTTATATGTTCACTGGCTCGACTATTTGATGTTGTACAAATTTGTGAAGTATTGTAATTTTTACTTTAAATCCCCTTAATTGGATAGGATGGAACATGTTTTGATAACAACAAAAATGGTTCGAGATAATAAGGGTTGGGCATGCTATATTTGAGGAAATAATTTAGTAATATTAGTTTCTTAAGTTTGCACCATGTTTGACTTCTTCGTTGAAACAGATGCATAACAATTTAATTTTTTTTATAGAACTTATTTTGTTTCTAGCTATTCTTTGCGAATGTCTTTGAAATTGTTATTTATTTTGATCACTTATTATCCTGTTTACACATTCGGTGTGAATAATTCATGAGTCAAATTGATATTTTTTGACAAGAGGAATGCGTTCACGCAACTTCAATCAAATTTTCTTAACAATAATAAAACGTTATTAATTGTGGACATGTTTGCGTGACATGATTTTTGACGCGCCAAAAGAAAAGAGATACGTACTCGTATCTCAGTTCTTTAATCACAAACAAATCAAAGTATAATAAAACGGTAAAAGAACTTCGAAATTGCACTGTATGATAACATGTTTTAAAATCAGATATTTAGCCATTACAATAGTTTAAGCGACCGTGCTAGAACCACGGGATCCGGGGGTGCCTAACACCTTCCCTCGGGTCAACAGAATTCCTTACTTAGAATTTCTGGTTCGCAGACTTTATTTGGAAAGTCAAAAATTTCCTCGATTTGGGATTTAAATAAATCGGTGACTTGGGCCACCATAATTTATTCCAAGTGGTGACTCTGAAATAAATAAATAATCCCATTTCGAATATTGTCACTTAAATTGAAAAAACTCCCTTGTACCTCTACCCTTCGGGGTAGGGCGCGTTAAAAGGAGGTCTGACAGCTCTGGCGACTCTGGTGGGGACACAAACCCAGAACCACTGGTTCAGGGTTTAAGAATTCGAGCTTTGAATAATTGTTATATTTGGCTTATTATTATCTGATTTTATTACATGTTTGTATTAAATGTGCTAAATGTTGCTTTTACCGCTTTGATATTTTGTGAATCGTATATAAATTGTGCCGATACCCATTTTCCTCTTCTGAATCTCTTTGAAATATAATATCGGGCATTTGCTGGACATAGCCCGTTTTCTCAAGATATCCTGTGGTGCTTGGCACCCGGTGAAGGATTTGTAGTCACACATGTTTAGGCGGGGAGTATTGTCAATTAAGCCGAAAAGCCATGCTACCGGTGCACTGACACTCCTCGTCTCGAGTTGTCCGCTCGAGTTAAAGCCAGTCTAGACACCTTTTCCAACAGGATGATGACTTAGAATAACAAAACCTTATGTCGGATCCCCGATAGGAACGTCTATTTGCATCATGTGCATATTTGACTTAGGAGGCTCAACACAGGGGTTGGGCCTGTCTAGGACAGGTCTACCTGAAACAAAAAGACCAACTTGATGCATCTTTGTCTATGCATTTATTTGTTTCGATCTTACATGCCGACCGGTTTGTTATTAAAAAGAGAGAGGGTAAGAAGTGGAAAATGTCAGGATGTAAAATCAAAATAATTTTATTGAAAATAGTCTGTTTTTCTTAGAAAATAATTTTTTTGAAAAATGAAAAAAAAAATGAAAAAAAATTCCAAATAAATTTTGTTAAATTTGTGAAAAATAAGTTAGTTTCTCTGAAAATAATTTTTATTAAAAAAAAGCTGTTAGAAATAGTTTATTTTCTTTTCTTAAAATGATTTAGTTCTTTTGATTCCGAACTACGCAGGTCTGATTCTCACCGGATGTGAGATACGTAGGAAAACCTCATCGGTTCCGACCCCAATTTCCAATATATATATATATATATATATATATATATATATATATATATATATATATATATATATATATATATATATATATATATATATATTTCTTTTCGTTTAGTTCCTTCATTAAAATCTTTCTTTAGAAATTTTTTTAAAAAAAGAGTAAAAGTAGTTAAAAAAAACTAAAAAAAAATGATTTCGTTCTTTCTACTGCTGCTTTTCATGAAATAAAAAGAAAAATCAATCAAAATTAAAAATATGAGTTACCTTCATTTTTGAAGTACTTTTCTAAAAAAGAAATAATAAAAAATAATAAAAATAGAAACAAAAATCCAAAATTTTTTTTTTCTTTCTTCCATAGAAAAAGAGACAATAAGTGAAAATTCAAACAAAAAATATTTTTTTTACTACAAAGCAAATAAATGTTTTTTAGAAGTCATTATTTCAAAAAAGCAAAACAAAAAAGCAAAAAAAAAAATAATAATAAGCAAAAATATAAATATATTTTCCTTTCTTCTTTTAAAGCGTTTCTTTCAAGAATTTTAAAAAAATAAAATAAAATAAATAAATAAATAAATAAATAAATAAATTAGTTTATTTACTATATTCTCGATTATTCGAACTACGCCCGGTCTGATTCATGCGGAGACATGATACGTAGGCAATCCACATAAGATTCGATCGTCACTAAAAGAAAAAAAAAATGTAAAAGAAAATTATAAAGAGGAAGAAGATGAAAGCAAAAGGAAAGTATAAGCCGGAGTAACGCATTACAATCGAATACCAGTAGCAACACGATCAGCCGTATAAGTGCATCACACCCAACGTGAGATTACTTATCTGTTATGTTGTTTCAGACTAACCGTTTGTTTGCCAAACTCTAGGTTTTAGAAAAGGGTGGTTGATTTTGTGGTACTCTAGCCTCACATTCATACTTCACGAGGTCCAAAGGAAAAGTTCAGCAACCCGTTGCTAAATCAAAAGAAAGTACCCATCCTTATTTCACAAGGTCGAAAAGAAGTGCCAACATGTCTTCAGAAATCCCTCTGCCAACCTTTCCCGTTTTGGAAGAGAGCTCCATGTCAGCTGTTCCGTCTACTGAGTCAGCAGCTATAGAAGAAAACCGAATTTTGCGATGTCGCATGCTGGAGATGTTAGATGATTGGAATAACGGGAAAGAACCCCCAAGTTTGGTCCCAGGGTTCCCCGAACTATTCCTCAGGTCAAGTGGGATTTCTAATACCCCCACCAATTACCCACCTACTTTGTTTGGGTATTCTAATGTAACAACCCTCTCCGAATCACCCTCCATTTCCCATCCTCGGGTGACAGCATTAGATACATCCACAAGAACATCTGTTAGTTTGCCCGTTCCAATCACGGCGCATCCCGGCACACATACTCCTTTCTTTGATTCCTCTTCTTTTACATTCTCGGCACCACCCCTTCCACGGGATCCTACCCAATTTGCCGCCAATGTCTATCCTCAGCCACCCCAATATGAGTTCATGCCAAGCCAAAATCCAAAAGCTCCCGAACGGGATAAAATGGCTAAAAGAATGAGCAGCTTGGAATAGAGTTTGAAAAACATGCAAGTTCTAGGTGAACAGAAGAGTGTTTCTTACGCAGATTTGTGCATGTTCCCACATGTCCATTTTCCATCAGGCTTTAAGACGCCGAAGTTCGAAAAGTATGACGGGCATGGCGACCCTATGCTCATCTTAAGAAATACTGCAGTCAATTGCAAGGTGCTGGCGGCAGGGAAGAATTGCTGATGGCATACTTCGGAGAAAGCTTGATCGGAATAGCATCAGAATGGTACATGGATCAAGACATATCTCGATGGCACATCAGGGACGATTTGGCCAGAGATTTTGTGAAACAGTTCCAGTACAACATCGACATTGCGCCAGACAGGAATTCCTTATCGAACTTAAAGAAGAAGCCCTCAGAAAGATTCAGAGAATATGTTATCAAATGGCGAGAGCAAACATCCAGGGTGAAACCCCCTATGGACGAAATAGAAATGGTCACTACTTTCCTCCAGGATCAGGAACCGGACTATTTCCAAAACATGCTGTCAGCAATGGGAAAACCTTTCGCAGAGGCGATCAAGATTGGGGAAATGGTAGAAAATGGTTTAAAGACGGGAAGTATTTTGAGTCAGGCAGCCATTCAAGCGACCTCCCAAGCAATCCAAGGAGGGTCCGGAGGAATAGCAAAGGGTAGGAAAAAAGAGGAAACATCCATGGCAACTTCGGGTGATAGAAGACACCACGCTCCTAGACCCATCTTTTCAGAAAGAACTCCCCAGCATTATTACCCTGCTCAGGAAATGTCCTATATTCCTCAACCGTACGCGGTCATGAATGCTCAACCTTTTGCACAACCGCAGCAGCATGTCAGTAGAAACCAAGCTCTATTCCAAGAAATCAACCTCCCCACGAGAACCAGTATAACCATCGACCTCTGCAGAATAACTTTAGTCCTTGGGAACAACCAAAGAGACCAAACTTTACCCCAATTGGTGAATCTTACTCTAGCTTATTCCCGAAATGTAACACCCCGCCCCACACAATAGAGGCGGTGCCGGCCGTGCCCTACACAGTAGCACAAAGCCTAAGCAATTATTACCCTTGGGTATATGAGCATTCCACGCATAGCTGCAGCTCAATTGGTGAGAGGTGAGGGAGTAAAATCCCTGAAAAGCCTTGGGGTCTTAGGTTCGATTCCCAGTAGCTGCAGCTATGCGTGGAATGCTCCTATACCCAAGGGTAATAATTCCTTAGGCTTCGTGCTATTGTGTGGGGCACGGCCGGCACGGCCGGCACCGCCGCTACTATGTGGGGCGGGGTGTTACAAAAACAAAGAATTTGCAATCTAGACCTCATTTTGGAGTCGAACTTAAGAACAAATTGTATATTTGAACTCATGGATGATTGGGTGAACTTATTTTGGTTCGAAACTTGAGTTTCGATTATGTGGGCCCGGGGTCGATTTTTACTATTCCGGGCAGAATGTTGTAAAAAACATATTTAGCAATATGAACTAGTTTGTTAAGTAGAATTGATGATATTAAATCAATTATGTATAGATACGATTGGATTGGAGCCAAATTCGAAAGGAAAAGGCATTGCTACGGATTGAATCGTTCGTAAACATTCGAGGTAAGTGTTTGTTCTATCCTAGCTTGAAGAAATAGGAATTCAGTTATGTATGAATTGTTGATTAAGATTTATTTGTGTCACACCGGTAATGGAGATAAATTGTTGAATTATTATCGATTATTGGTTCAAAACCGATAATTATAAATATTGTTGATGCAGAGATTATTGGTTAAATGCAAGTAATATATATATTAATGAATTGGGATCGTGTGGCGCGCCGACCACTTATATGATAAGAAATGGGATCGTGTGGCATGCCGACCACAAAGTGATTTAAATCTTGGCATTGGCCATAGTTGTCGATTGCCTATTGATATATTTGGGAGCGGGTGGTACGCCTACCACAAGGTATAATTTATTGATATATTTGGGAGCGGGTGGTACGCCTACCACAAGGTATAATTTATTGATATATTTGGGAGCGGGTGGTACGCCTACCACAAGGTATAATTTATTGATATATTGGTGGTACGCCTACCACAAGATATGAAAAGTCTATTGATATATTTGGGAGCGGGTGGTACGCCTACCACAAGAAATGAAATGAAAAAATTGAATTGAGACGTGAAAGTAAGATTTATTCTGTTGACTCGATTACTCTGGATATTATGAGTTATTGACTGTTATTTCAAGAGCAGAGTCCTTCCTTATAAACGTTCGATAATGTTTTCTACTGTTGTATATGTATATATATATATATATATTTCAACTGTACAGGTTTATGTGGGTGACTGGCCTTAGTCTCGTCACTATTTCACTGGGATAGGCCAGGCACTTACCAGCACATGGGGTCGGTTGTGCTGATACTACACTCTGCGCTCTTTTTGCGCAGACACAGGTTACGGACAGCAGCAGCGGCAGTAGCACGATTGTGGATATTCCGACTACTGGGACTACGAGGTAGCCTTGCAGGCGTCCGCAGGACCCGTTGTCTCTTCTATCTATGTATTTCATTCTGTTATCTCATGTATTCGAGATAAATAGCTTATAGTTCTTTCAAACAATTGTGTGTATTATTCTTAGAAGTTCGTGAGTATTGTGACACCAGTCTTGGGTAGTGTATCATGTTTGGGTTTCTGTATCATATTTGATAAAATTGACTAAGTCTTCCGCTAAGTTTAATTATTCCGCTGTAATTATATGTTTTAAATTTAAAGTCTTAAGAGGAGTTTGGTAACTAATGATAAAAATGTAAGTAATAGTTGGCTTGCCTAGCTTCCACTAGTAGGCACCATCATGACCCCCGATGGTGGGAAATCCGGGTCGTGACACGAAACTTATCCAAATGGGTCTACTGTAGCCGGTTCTTCAGAACAGACAAAACCCTGCATCGCCTTCCTATAGAGCTGACGCCAGGTGTGCATATCTGTAACGACCCGGCCCGTCGTTACGGGAATTACCACCCCGTTATGTTGTAATTACATTTTTTTATGATTTTATATCAGTGTTAGAGTCTATCGGGTGAGTTAGGAGTGAATTGGATTGAAAATGAGGAAAATAGCATTTTTGAAGGAAACTTGAATATGAAAGGTCAACCCAGAGTTGACTATTTGGTTAGAGGGCTCGGAATCGGATTCTGATGATTTGGTTAGTTCCGGGAGGTGATTTATGACTTAGGAGAGCAATCGGAATTTAATTTGGAGGTCCGGTGTAGAAATAGGCTTGAATTGGCTAAGGTTGAATTTTGGCGAAATCCGAACGGTAGGTGAGATTTTGATCCGGGGGTCGGAATGGAATTCCAACAACTCATGTAGCTCCGTTAGGTGATTTTGGATGTGCCTGCAAAATTTCAGGTCATTCGGACGTCGTTTGGTCGGGTTTTTGATGGAATGTGTAATTTGGAAGTCTTGAAGAAACTTAGGCTTGAATCCGTGTGTAATTGATGATTTTGATGTTTAGGATGGTGTTTTTATGCTTGGAACAAGTTCGTATCGTGTTTTGGAGTATGTTGGTGTGTTTGGATGAGGTCCCGGGGGCCTCGGGGTGTTTTCGGATGGTTAAACGGGAGAAAATGTGGAAAATTGCGAACTTGTGTTCTGGTTCTGTGGTTTTCGCTCCTGCGGAAATGGGGGCGCAGGAGCGAGTCCACAGGAGCGGACAAGAAGGCGCAGAAGCGGGATAGACCGCTGAAGTGGAGCCTGGCCCGCAGGAGCGGCGTCGCAGGAGCGTAGTGTAGATCGCAGAAGCGGAATTTGCCAAGAGATGGGAAGTCCGCAGAAGCGGAAGGTCGACCGCATAGGCGAGTCCGCAGAAGCGGACACTTGATCGCAGAGGCGGAAAGGACCACAGAGGCAGACTAATTTCCGCAGAAGCGGACGCGTAGGAGCGGTCCTTGGATCGCTGGTGCGGAAATGGCCAAAAGGGCCTGGGTTTGCAGAAGCGACCAAAAGGTCGCGGATACGGACTCGTAGGAGCGGAATTTTATCCGCAGAAGCGAAAATCGCAGTGAGTTAAGTGTATCAGAAGTTAGAAAATTTCAGAAACATTTTAACATTTGGGGGTCTCGGCTTAAGGGCGATTTTGGGCGATTTTGAGGAGAAAATCAAGGGAAATCATCAGGTAATCAACTATGAACTCATATTATGATTAGTATTGATAATATTATGCAATTATATCATGAAAATGGAGGAATTTGGGGTAATTTATGGAGGATTTAGCCCTAGGCTTGAACTTTAGAAAATCAAGGTTTTGAATGGGCAAATGGAGTCCGAATTTGGTAAATCTTATATGCTTAGACTCGTATCGAAATGAGGGTTCCGAATATGTGACTTTCGTGATTTTTCAAGAAGCGTACCGAAAGTCGGGTTTTGACAACTTTGGGAATTTTGATGTAAATTGGGTTGTTTTGATTGGGTGTCGTCCCATTGGCCTAATTCATTGCATTTCTACTGTATTTGATCAGATTCTACGCGTGCGGAGCTTGATTCTCGTGGCAAGGGCATTGCGGAGTAGTCGTCGCGCTGTATTGAGGTGAGTAATAGATGTGGGTGATGACCAGCGGGTTCGAAACCCCGGTATACCACTTTGTGACGCCGTATAGCGGCGAGACACGCACACTCTTGAGAGTGCGGGGTCGATTATGAATTGGAGACTATAGTTTAGTCCGACCTGTTGATACTGTGTTATTGGCTATTCTCGAGCCGTTGAACCTCCTTCTCGGATGGTTACATACTGTAATGTGATATTGGCTATTCTCGAGCCGTTGAACCTCCTTCTTGGACGGTTGAGTATATTTGTGGGCCGTGAGCCAGTTATTGGATCCCGCGAGGATCGTTATCATTGTCTTATCATATAGACATGCTAGTTTACTACTAGTCCGCAGCGATTTCTGTTATTATGCTATTTCCAATCTCTGGAACTTGATATTTTGTTTT
The DNA here is from genome assembly GCA_032618575.1 of Nicotiana noctiflora. Lineage (NCBI taxonomy): Eukaryota > Viridiplantae > Streptophyta > Magnoliopsida > Solanales > Solanaceae > Nicotiana > Nicotiana noctiflora. The sequence continues at coordinate 29,655 of JASVEL010012960.1, forward strand.
TCAACTGAAAAATGATAAAAGAGTTTTCAAAAAAAACTACTTTTGAGCCTGCGAGGCTGTATCTGCATATTAGCTGACTAGTAGTGGATCGGGCTGCGCGCCGCAGCGATATATATGTTGGATCGGACTGCACGCCGCAGTGATATCTCTATGAGATGTGCTTGGGCTGTAGGAGCCCCTCCGGAGTCTGAACCCCCACGGTGAGCACGGGTACCCAAAATTGGAGTCGGGCTACGCGCCGTAGCGGTCATATCATGCATTGCATTGCATTTAGCTACATCTGCTAGCTGTTATGCTATTTATTGGTATTTGTTGGTACAGGTACAGTGAATATTGATTCTGTGACAGGGTAGCTGATTATAGCCTTACATAGTGCTTTATTGCGGATTTCTTATCTGCGTTGTCTTACCCTTGTTTATTACCACTGAGTCTGGCAGTACTCATTTTACTCCCTGCACCTTGTGTGCAGATCCAGGTACCTCTCAGCAGTGATCCAGTAGCTGTGCGAGGCGACATTTGTGGATATTCGAGGTAGGTGCAGAGTCCGCAGGACCCGATATTCCTTCTTACTGTCTTGATTTTGTATTGACTTTTCTTTCCGCACTTGGTATCTTGTAAACCTTTATACACTCATGTTCGGTAGAGGCTCATGACTCTTGACCCTTCGGTCTATGGGAGTTGATGTATTATGGGACTTGGTTTCCCGTTTTCGTTATATGTATCGCTATTGCTTCGTGATTTGATATGCTTAAATGGGCTAAAGAGAGCTTCTAGCTCCGTTATTGTTATTGATTGGTCAGGCTGGCTTAGCTGTGTGCTGGGCACCATCACAATTGGGTTTTGGCGTCGTTACAAGTTGGTATCAGAGCCTAGGTTTACTAGGACTCACGAGTCTCGAGCCGGTTAGTAGAGTCTTGTGGATCGGTACGGGGACGCCTGTACTTATCCTCGGGAGGCTGCGAACCTTTAGGAAACACTTCACATTTCTTGGAATTCTTATTTTGCGTACTTGATTCAGCTTGAGATATACTTTTGAAAATTCCTTCCACACGTCTGTGTACGCATCGAGCGCTCAGTAATATAAATTGCCTTATGGCTTGTGATTTCCTCGAGCGAGGGGCGAGACATAATCTCCGTGAGTTCATGTTGGGCCAGTCGGAAAGACTTGAGGCTGGACCTTGTCTATGACTTGAGCATCGAGGTGCTGATTTGGTGAGTGGTGGCAATAGATAATGTACTGAGGGTTTGAAACCCCGTATTTGCACTATACAGTGTTATGCTGAGATGATACACGCGTCATATGACGAGCGTGGTGGTATTGTGACTGGGGATTTGGACTTCGTCCTTCCCAATTGATAGTCTTACTATGTATTATGACCGAGACTGGGCTTATATCTATGTAATTGGGCTAGTAGCCATATTTGAGGCCTTGTGCCGATCTGTAGAGTGTTAGGGAGGCTTACTAATGGATGAGTTGTTAACTGTTCGACTCTTATCTAATCTGTTGTGTAGCTCCGAGCTATGGGCGTGGTGAATATTTACCATATCTCTTAATTGGAAGGTAAAGTGCCTTATGTGTAGTGGAACGAGTTCAAACTCGGGAAGACTAAAGTGATTATGCTATGTGTATCCTGGTGGAAGGTATTGTGCTGAAATGCTAAATTGAGGCGAGGTAGGTGGGTTGATTCTCATGTGCAATTGAAAGGTAGTTGATATGTGTTATGATTCGAGCAGGTACAACGCATGTTCATGTACCAATTATGATGATATGATTTGTGTAATGTTGAGACTAATGTTGTCGATATGCATTGTGATGTCTTGTCGAGTTGTGAATGTATTGCTAGGATGGTTTTGGTGATTTTCTGGCAGGTGGATAGGCCAATTTACAAAGGAAACTCTGCTGAAATATTTGGAAAATTTGGGACTTAGAAAATATTGTTGTCACCTAAAAAGTGGGCGTAACTATTGTGTGTGAATGAATGCAAGAATTACAAAAGAATTAATATTTTTGATGATTCGAACCTCCACCGAAGCTTGTAAATGACTTGAGTTTAATCTAACTAGAACCTTGTGGCATCATTTGAGTAAGAATGCTATGAGTGGCTAAAAGTGCTTTGATGTATGGCTCCGAGATAAGTTGGGGAGGTTGTTATTGATTAACTGATTGCACTGTTGTGTGTTGTGTTGGCTCTGTCTCTAAGTATGTTGGGAAAATTCTGATAAAGTTTATGGTGCATCGTAGATGTGAAGAAATACTAGGATGTTTTGAACTGATGTTGGTAAGGAATGTTCGGTGTATAGAAAGTTAAGATAGATAATTGTGTCTATATGTAATCATGTTCTGCGGTGTCAGGGTTCTAGCAAGGCACGAGTGGATTTGTTCAATAAGACAGTTGAACTACAGCTGAGTAAGGGTGAATGACACCCGAGAATTTTTGTATGGTGTTCAAGATTTTGCTTGTAACAGTAAGGTGTCTTAAGATTGTGCATGTGGCTAAAGACGGTGGTTTCGTTAGAAGAGGTCAAGACTTGTGTTATATTATGTGAATGATGGGATTCTATGTAATCCGTATTGGAAGGTAATGATAACGAACTCAAATCGCAAGAGGTTCCTCAAAATAAAGAGTTATAGAATGTGATCCTCCCGGGAAACATTGTGAGAGTATTCAGTGGCCTATGTGTCTTAGACCGTGTAGTCTTATGTATGAGTCTCGTGTGGTAACATGAATTGATGTATTATGGTGCTACAGTAATGGCTAATATTAAATTAAAGATGAATCAGAAAGGAAACTGGGTAAATGGAACAACTTGTTAATAAACCGAAACGCTATGATAAGGAATACGATTAATTCCTGGTATATGTTTGGAGTAATGAGTCTTGCAGATATTGGGCAATAGAACTTTTGAGTGCTGGCAGTTGTGTAACCCGATATGGGTATAAGGACTCAGTCCTGGCAGTTTAACTTATGCAATGAAATTGGGAGAAAGCGTTTATGATGTGTTTTAACGTGGTTTAAAAATAAGTGTATTTCCTGTTGGTATGTAAGGCTTGGAATGTGTAATGAGTTTTCTCTATATGGGATCATGAAAGTTCTTGACTAGTTGAGTGCGCCGATGTTTGCGGCGTAGGAAAGGAATATGAATTTCCATGCTATCTTAGTGTGGTGTGGCATATGCGATATGTGATGGAAAGTCAATAACGGCATATTCAAGGTTTTGAGATCAGTTCATAATATATGGGGTCATTAAAATTATCGAGCAGCACGGGCAGCTGCAGGTGATTTAAAAAATCGATCTTTCTGGCGATTAAGGAAAATAGTACTGCTATTCTAGTAATTTGGCAGGGTATATGGTCCAAAAGGACAAGGTAATGTAAACTGATAATATCTAGTGGTATGGTGGTATTCTCTTGTTGGATCGACTGTATTAATTGAGTCGTTGATGGCATAATGAAATTCCTGAATGGCTTTTGTGGTATGAATGGACGCTTGATGTGCGTTATGTATTCGTATGGTGGAGTACGAAATCAGGCATAGTGATTTATGTGTTATATATGAGTTGGAGACTTGAAGTTCTCGTTAGTCCGCCTATGCGGTGGTTGTATATCGTGTGTATCAGCACTGTTTAGTGATTATTGGAAATCGGAAGCCCTAGTGGCTCTCTCTTAACTTGATATGACGAATTTGGATTATGATACTTGATTGCTAACTGGTCATCATTGGGCCAGGTTGTCTAGACTAATGTGATATAGACTATGATGGTATGGCACAAATTGCGTAACAGAGTGCATCAGAGTATGCTCCAGCGGGGTAGTTGTACCTCAGGACCAGCGGACGGCTGGTGGGTATTGCTTTGTCAGGTTGGGCCTTCGTGGCGGATATCAGTACAGAGGTTTCTACCATTGATTTAGTTCGGGTATTGAGTAACTTTGTCGGATGCGTTTCTGGTGGCCGAACTTGAGGCTATATATATATGTTTACCATAATGAGCAACTTGACTCGACGCGCATTTCTTTAGCGAGGGTATGGTATCCGGATCGGGTGGCACGCCGGCACGGGTATGTCATTGGAGCGGGTTGCACGCCGCAACAGAATATTGTGAAAATATAGTTAGTTATATGTTACCTGGTATACAATACCTCCTGGCTTCTGAGGAAGAGTCTGTATAGAGTATTGCTTGGCGAATGGCACATCGGTTGTGTTATTTCAGGATTTGATAGCATACGTTAATTGTTTCACCGTGGGTGAGGTTGATTGCTCGGGTTCAGACCTAAATATGTGCGTGGCTGATCGTTTTGAGCTTGGTAAATTGGGGTGCTTCATGAGTAATAATGTTTGGATAGAATCATGAATCGTGGCAAGGCCACGTGATGTTATGACCTTTCGAGAAGGAGTCATGTACTCTATTTCTATAATGCGAGACGCGATCTCAGTTCTATGTTATGATGGCACAAAGGAATTGAATTACAGCTCTCTTGTTGAAGACAGCTGTCATGATTTGAGTATGTTCGGATGTCTCTATGGAGCCTGTGTTGTGCTCGTCGTGGCTTAGGCCGGTGTTGAGGTGTCATATCACCAGTGCGGTGTGTCATAATCGAAATGGTCGTTGGAGCCAATAATGAATGTGAGTATATGTGAATTCAGTTGGTTAGAAAGGTAATACCGAGATTTGGGTCCGAAATCTGTTGTGGTATCAGTTAAAAGTGAAATGGATTCATGAATGGTTGACCCGAGAGATGGGTTCGATATATCGCGTGTTCGGTTGCCGTGGGCATGATATGAAGGTGTTGGAACAAGACTCTATCTAATGAAAAAGGTTTTTCAGTTGGTATTTGGTTATCGTGAGAAATTATTGTGATTAGAGACTATTGTCTCGAGTGATTGGGTTGTTTGATACATCATATGATTTCACCTGGAGTAGTGAATATGGGTTATTGCAGTGGATTCGAGTGTATCCTGAGTATACGCATGGGATTTGCATTTGGCATATGATTTCAGAAAGTACAACGTGATTTATGGTTCAGATGGTTTGTGAAATTCGGACTATATGGTGTTTTCGGACTTATGTGAGATTGGGTGATGTATGATTGCCCGGATATATGCTTGGTAAGGTCATTCGACTATTGGGTTGCTTCTAGTACAACTTTGAGTACGCTCGAGGACGAGCGATTGTTTAAGTTGGGGAGAATGTAACGACCCGGCCCGTCGTTACGGGAATTACCACCCCGTTATGTTGTAATTACATTTTTTTATGATTTTATATTAGTGTTAGAGTCTATCGGGTGAGTTAGGAGTGAATTGGATTGAAAATGAGGCAAATAGCATTTTTGAAGGAAACTTGAATATGAAAGGTCAACCCGGAGTTGACTATTTGGTTAGAGGGATCGGAATCGGATTCTGATGATTTGGTTAGTTCCGGGAGGTGATTTATGACTTAGGAGAGCAATCGGAATTTAATTTGGTGGCCCGGTGTAGAAATAGGCTTGTATTGGCTAAGGTTGAATTTTGGCGAAATCCGAACGGTAGGTGAGATTTTGATCCGGGGGTCGGAATGGAATTCCAACAACTCCTGTAGCTCTGTTAGGTGATTTTGGATGTGCCTGCAAAATTTCAGGTCATTCGGACGTCGTTTGGTTGGGTTTGTGATGGAATGTGTAATTTGGAAGTCTTGAAGAAACTTAGGCTTGAATCCGTGTGTAATTGATGATTTTGATGTTTAGGATGGTGTTTTTATGCTTGGAACAAGTTCGTATCGTGTTTTGGAGTATGTTGGTGTGTTTGGATGAGGTCCCGGGGGCCTCGGGGTGTTTTCGGATGGTTCAACGGGAGAAAATGTGGAAAATTGCAGGTTTGGGGGGTTCTGGTTCTGTTGTTTTCACTCCTGCGGAAATGGGGGCGCAGGAGCGAGTCCGCAGAAGCGGATATTGGAGCGCAGGAGTGCTTGTGATCGCGGAAGCGGAGCCTGGCCCGCAGGGGCGGCTTCGCTGGTGCGGGTAGGCGATCGCAGAAGCGGTCCTGAGGTGTGATGGGGAGGTCCGCAGAAGCGGGTGGTTGATCGCGTAGGCGAGTCCGCAGGAGCGGACTCTTGATCGCAGAGGCGGAGAGGACCGCAGGAGCGGATGAAAATCCGCAGAAGCGGACTCGTAGGAGCGGTCCTTGGATCGCCGGTGCGGAAATGGCCAAAAGGGCCTGGGTTCGCAGAAGCGACCAAAAGGTCGCAGAAGCGGTTCCGCAGGGGCGGAATTTTATCCGCAGAAGCAAAAATCGCTGTAAGTAAGTGTATCAGAAGTTAGAAAATTTCAGAAACATTTTAACATTTGGGGGTCTCGGCTTAAGGGCGATTTTGGGCGATTTTGAGGAGAAAATCAAGGAAAATCATCAGGTAATCAACTATGAACTCATATTATGATTAGTATTGATAATATTATGCAATTATATCATGAAAATGGAGGAATTTGGGGTAATTTATGGAGGATTTAGCCCTAGGCTTGAACTTTAGAAAATCAAGGTTTTGAATGGGCAAATGGAGTCCGAATTTGGTAAATCTTATATGCTTAGACTCGTATCGAAATGAGGGTTCCGAATATGTGACTTTCGTGATTTTTCAAGAAGCGTACCGAAAGTCGGGTTTTGACAACTTTGGGAATTTTGATGTAAATTGGGTTGTTTTGATTGGGTGTCGTCCCATTGGCCTAATTCATTGCATTTCTACTGTATTTGATCAGATTCTACGCGTGCGGAGCTTGATTCTCGTGGCAAGGGCATTGCGGAGTAGTCGTCGCGCCGTATTGAGGTGAGTAATAGATGTGGGTGATGACCGGCGGGTTCGAAACCCCGGTATACCACTTTGTGACGCCGTATAGCGGCGAGACACGCACACTCTTGAGAGTGCGGGGTCGATTATGAATTGGAGACTATAGTTTAGTCCGACCTGTTGATACTGTGTTATTGGCTATTCTCGAGCCGTTGAACCTCCTTCTCGGATGGTTACATACTGTAACTGTATTATTGGCTATTCTCGAGCCGTTGAACCTCCTTCTTGGACGGTTGAGTATATTTGTGGGCTGTGAGCCAGTTATTGGATCCCGCGAGGATCGTTATCATTGTCTTATCATATAGACATGCTAGTTTACTACTAGTCCGCAGCGATTTCTGTTATTATGCTATTTCCAATCTCTGGAACTTGATATTTTGTTTTTCAACTGAAAAATGATAAAAGAGTTTTCAAAAAAAACTACTTTTGAGCCTGCGAGGCTGTATCTGCATATTAGCTGACTAGTAGTGGATCGGGCTGCGCGCCGCAGCGATATATATGTTGGATCGGACTGCACGCCGCAGTGATATCTCTATGAGATGTGCTTGGGCTGTAGGAGCCCCTCCGGAGTCTGAACCCCCACAATGAGCACGGGTACCCAAAATTGGAGTCGGGCTACGCGCCGTAGCGGTCATATCATGCATTGCATTGCATTTAGCTACATCTGCTAGTTGTTATGCTATTTATTGGTATTTGTTGGTACAGGTACAGTGAATATTGATTCTGTGACAGGGTAGCTGATTATAGCCTTACATAGTGCTTTATTGCGGATTTCTTATCTGCGCTGTCTTACCCCTGTTTATTACCACTGAGTCTGGCAGTACTCATTTTACTCCCTGCACCTTGTGTGCAGATCCAGGTACCTCTCAGCAGTGATTCCAGTAGCTGTGCGAGGCGACATTTGTGGATATTCGAGGTAGCTGCAGAGTCCGCAGGACCCAATATTCTTTCTTACTGTCTTGATTTTGTATTGACCTTTCTTTCCGCACTTGGTATCTTGTAAACCTTTATACACTCATGTTCAGAGTAGAGGCTCATGACTCTTGACCCTTCGGTCTATGGGAGTTGATGTATTATGGGACTTGGTTTCCCGTTTTCGTTATATGTATCGCTATTGCTTCGTGATTTGATATGCTTAAATGGGCTAAAGAGAGCTTCTAGCTCCGTTATTGTTATTGATTGGTCGGGCTGGCTTAGCAATGTGCTGGGCGCCATCACGACCAAATTTGGGGTCGTGACAATATCACTCAGAGGTAGAGGGCCATCATACTAATGACTGTTGGACTTTGAAACAAGCAGTAGAGAATTTAATAGAGCAAGGGAAAATTGTGTTGAAGAATGAGGATGTCCCAAATGTGACCAATAATCCGCTGCCCGCTCACAACAACGGGTCGATAATTGGGATGATTTGTGAAGACGAAGAATTCGATCCAGCACTTAAGGCCATAATTGCTATTGCTGATGTGGAAAGGAACCCAAGGCGGCCCCGAAATAGGAAAAGCGGAAAAGAAGAGTAAAATCACTGAGGTAGAACCAGAAAGGGAAATTGATGCACCTAAGCAAGCCTATGTGGTATGGGGGGCAATTAAGACACCCCGGCCGAATGAGCCAGTGTTTGTTGGACGCATACCACAGAAGTTTAAGGAACGTTAAGAGGAAGATAATGAGGATTTCACGATTAAAGAAAGTGAAGGAAAACATGAGGCAAGGCTCTGCGATACCCACATGGTCGAGCCAGGGAAAGGGACTATCACCGTTGAGGTGGGACCAGACGCTAAACTCCAAAACTGAAAGGCAAGGCCAGGCGGAAGCCCCAGTAGACTTGTCCTGCCGCATTTTTCTACATCCCGAGTTACTTCAGAATAATGAATCGAGATTCGAAATGCACAAAAACGTTAGTTTGAGAAAATGAAACAAAGAATTGGAATAACTGAAGGAAAATTGGTTCGCATACAAATGGGGTGTGTTGTACTCAGGGATTACCCGAGTAATTATCCCAACAAAGAATGGCCCATGCTTGCAACAAGAAAGTGCGGCCCAGGAATCTTGAAATAGAACAACCGGCGTTAAGGTGCATTCCTCCTCATTACCAAGAAACAAAAGGAAAAATTCGCTCATAATTGGAAGGATCCATACATCATCCGGAAAATATCACTGAGAGGAATACTGTATCTGGGAGACGTTGAAGGAAATGATCTTGAAATGACAGTCAATACATATGCAGTATAAAGGTACTATGTCAGGACCTCCTGCAATGTTGGCTTTTGTATAATTGAGATGATGAAGGCTTTCTTTCTTGCTACCCCAAACACTATAAATCCTTTGTAAAACCCTTTGAGCCGGTTATGTTTCTTTTTAGTTCACCCTCTTTGGAACCCGAAATAAAAAAATAAAAAATGAAAAAAAGAGAAAAGAAAAGAAAAAAAACATATATATGAAAAAAAAAACAAAAAAAAATCAAAAATAGAGTTCTCCGAACTACGTTCGACTTGATTCCGAAAGGATACGTAGGCAACCTCTCCCTGAGGTTCAGTCACACCAAAACTAAAATCCCAATTTCCCCAAAAGTTGAAACTGGGGCAGATGATATGGCGATTCAGTTTAGATTCGTCAAGATGATTCCAAAGTTGTAATTCTATCCATAATTCTTGTTACCCAAACCAAGTACAAGATCGATGCGGAGAAATAGGAACTGAGAAAACATCATTGTTGCAATCCGAAGCGCCTGGAATGAAAGAAAATAAAATGAGAGAGTCTTATTGGTAAAAATCTTCGGGCACCATAAGACGATGGAAGTTAGAGAAATACAAAATGAGAGAGTTCCCTGGCAAAAACTCGAAAAGAGTGCTATCAGACGACGGTAAGAAGATAAATGAGAGAGGTTGATTGGCGAAAACCCGCAAAAGGCGCTATCAACCGAAAAGGGTATTTCACCACAAGAGGTCCTGACACGGCTCCCTAACTTGGAAACATAGACCCGTTTTGGTTCATAAGGAAATCAGGAGTTTGTGACGATCAAGCATCTAGTTCGAGAAGCATGTCATGTCGTTTTAAAGTCAGCATACACCCCAGATAAATCCTTCTTTTTCCCCGAAAGGGACACTTCTATTTTGATTCATTTTTTCATTCTTTGTTCATTTTTCTTTGAATCCCTTTCGTTTTAACTTTGAATTTCAAAACTATTACAAAGAAAGGTGACAGGACCGATTATACAGAATTCCGTCCGGTAAAGAAGAAAAACCCAGCCGCAATGGTGTATTGATACAATCCCCGATTGATCATGATGATTGATTGTTTCCAAAAGAAAGGATGTTAGAAAGGAAGTACAAATCAAAGGCTAAGGTCTTAGAAGAAACGAAATGAGACAGAAAGATAGGGCCCATACAGGAAAATCCTTATAGAAACCCGAGGCTGAACCCAGTTAGTTTAAAAGGAAGTCACCCCCAAAGACAATTGGCAGCAAAGTTCTCAATGGAAATGGGGCAAAGATCAAGCAATGAAGATAATCAAGGCCACAAAGTCAACCACTTTTTCAAATAATAAAATGTTCTTTGTTGAAAGCAGGTCTATTTAGTTGTGCAAGAAGAATGTACAGCCTAAAGAAATGAAATACGCGAGCATTGAAATGGCTTTGAAACAAGGAAAATGCCTAAAAGGGGAAGTTTCTTTTCAAAAGCTTTATTTTATGCATTTGTTGATGGGTAAAAGGAAAATGCCTAAAGAAGACCCAAAAGGAAGAAGAAAAGAAAGGAAAATGAAAATTCCAAAAAGTGAATCAAATCATGTCAGTCCAATATCTGTTTGAACCCCGGTCAGAAAACCGAGGGTCTTCCGGCCAGAAAGCCGTGAAACATTATTTTGAATTTCGGCCAGAAAGCCGTGAAATTCTTCTTAAAAATCCCGGTCAGAAAACTGAGAATCTCCCAGTCAGAAAATTGCGGAGCCATTTATTAAAACCTCGGTCAGAAAATCGAGGGTCTTTCGGCCAGAAAGCCGTGAAACATTGCTGTTGAATTCCGGCCAGAAAGCCGTGAAACTTTCTTTCGATATCCCGGTCAGAAAACTGAGGATCTCCCAGTCAGAAAATTGTGGAGCCATTTCTTAAAACCTCGGTCAGAAAACAGAGGGTCTTCCGGCCAGCAAGCCGTGAAACATTGCTTTTAAATTCCGGCCAGAAAGCCGTGAAACTTTCTTTCGATATCCCGGTCAGAAAACTGAGGATCTCCCAGTCAGAAAATTGTTGAGCCATTTCTTAAAACCCCGCCAGAAAGCCGAGGATCTTCCAGCCAGAAAGCCGTGAAATAATGCTTTTGAATTCCTGCCAGAAAGCCGTGAAAACTTTCTTTCAAAATCCCATCCAGAAAACCGAGGATCTCCCAGTCAGAAAACTGTGGAGCTATTTCTTTTAAACCCCGGCCAAAAACCGAGGGTCTTCCGGCCAGAAAGCCATGAGACGTTGTTTTTGAATTCTGGCCAGAAAGCCGTGAAACTTTTTCTTTCAAAATCTCGGTCAGAAAACCGAGGATCTCCCAGTTAGAAAACTGTGGAGCCATTTCTTTTAAACCCCGGCTAGAAAACCGAGGGTCTTCCGGCTTGAAAGCCGTGAAACGTTGCTTTTGAATTTCGGCCAAAAAACTGAAAACTCTTATTTAAAACCTCGGTCAGAAAACCGAGGATCTTCCGGCCAGAAAGCCATGAAACAATGCTTTTGAATTCCGGCCAGAAAGCAGTGAAAACTTTCTTTCAAAAAAAACCCGGTCAGAAAACCGAGGATCTCCCAGTCAGAAAACTGCGGAGCCATTTCTTCAAAACCTCGGCCAGAAAACCGAGGGTCTCCCGGCCAGAAAACTATGGAACATTTATTTGCGAAACTAAGGTTTTAAAAAAAAATCAAGATTCTCTTCACCAATACCAAAGATTCTTTTTAATCATTTGCGACTCAGGTTCATTTCTTATCCTTTTTGTTATCGCTTTTGTTCTACGCTTGTTTGTATGAGTGTTTCATCATGACGTAATTAGAATTTTGGGAAATGCGATGTCTGTTTTAGTCGAGTTTTAGACTCGGGTGGCCTTGGTTCAGGTCTATTTATGCTATTTTTGAGTTGAAAATACTCAGAGATATAGTAAGGCTGGAAATTCTAAGTTTGTATCTTATTGCTGTAGTCATTTAGGCTCTTGTTTGGATTGAATCTGCCAGTTAGCATATTCATGTTAGTGCAATTCTATTTTGCTAGTTAGCCACTTGCTGGTCATTTTTTCTTGTGTTACAAAACTGAGAATGAATGTAAACACTAGCTATTCAATGTCAAGCCTATATTTTTGCTATTTTCTGCTGGTTAGAAGTGGTTAAGGTTGCCCTTGTAATATTGTTCTTTGTGGCTCACCATGTTTGAGAGGATTAAGCGAGTGTTCATGTTTCCGGCATGTCAATTCCATCACTGATCGTCTTAGGCCAATCTTAATCTAAAACACTACAAGAATATTGACTTTTAGCGACCAAATTCTAATGAAGGGATTTGAATCGAGTCGTTATAAGTGTATTTATGACGACCAATTTTTTTTCCGGTTGTCAAAATCAATTTTTAGTGTAATATTAACGAAGGGATAATTTTTGGTCTTTAAAAATCATAAAATCCGGACGCTAAATATAAAATATTTGGCGCTAATTTTTTCCCTCTTTTTTTGCACCCACATCAGCCCACGCTCTCCATCAACTCTCTTCCCCCCCCCCCCCATCTCCCCTACCTCCCCCACCCCACCCCCAAAAAGGAAAAGAATATATCTGTATATTCTGGAATTAGAAAACTTAGGGTTACGTAGTACATAGTAGAGAACTAGTATCTCACAAATTGAAGTCTTCAAAGAATCAAAAGTTGGGTTCTTCTTTGCAACCTAGGGTCAATATCCTTCTCGTCAAGGTAAGATCTAAACTTTCAGTCAATTATTTTGATTATCTTATTTTTTTATACGGAGTATAACATGCTGTCCAAAATCTCTTAAAATTATGTTTGTGTTTATACCAAGTTTATTTTCTACTCCGTCGGACCTTCGCTAATTGCATCGATTAGCCAAATAAAATTTGAAGCTTCCGGCAAAAACATGTGCTACGGCGATCAACGACTCCCATCGAGGTACGATTTTACTGACCCGAACCGTATCCGAATCCGATCCAGACATGCGGCGATGCAAAACCTAAGAGAGCAGCTAGCAGAGATGGATGAACGGCTGGAACAAGCCAGGGTTCGTGAAGCCGAGCTGACTCGGCAACTCGAGGAGATGAAGAAGTTCGTCTGCATAATGGAAATCCTTGAGAGCTACATCGAACGTCAATACCGAGAAAATCAACTTCAGCTTGCCCAACTTTACGCTTCTTTTCACTAATGTTTTAGCCTTAAATCAAAGGTACATAATCAGGCGATTTAAGTTTGGGAAAAATCACTGAACAAGAAATTGAACGCGAAAAGTATTTCTTTTTCGTTGTGTTTTTGCCTTAGGGTTTTTGTTGATTGCTGATTTACATGGTTTTAGTTTGTTTTCGAGTTTCGTCTTTGGTACTCGTGACTACAGCCAATGAAACAAGGAATTAACCCAGATGTGAATTATAAATTCTCGAGCCACAACAGTAGTAGGTTAGTAAGTAGTAGGGTATATTTCTTTTCCAGACATATTTTTTTTCCATAGCTGCAATACTAGTGTTATCATCGGTGTATATTTGTCCTTTGCTTAACTTTTCCCTTTTCTTTTGGGTTAAATCAACAAGATTATATGATATTTTATCTAATTTTGATACTTTTCTACACAACAATAATGCTATAAAAGTTATGTAAATATTTTTGCGTAGGCATTGAGCTTATTTCAAGTATTTAGAAATTCTAATTCACTGGCATATTAGTGGATAACAGTCAACTAGTCAGATGATCTATATTTTTTATTCTTTAGAAGTGTAACTTTCTTGTATGCTTTAGCATGTTATCTTATTAGTACTATATAAAACATTAATAGGTAGTGTCTCTACCATATGTCCTTGCGCCATTTTTTATTTTCCTTTTTGACTCTTTATTGATATTGACTAGTGTTAGATAGTCTCATTCAAAATACAAATAGACATAATTGTAGTAGAAAAAAGATGACAGCAATTTGATAAATTAGTTTGTTTGGTATATTTTTTTCAATGTGTACTGATATGAATTGTTTGCTTTTGAAGATTCTTTTTTTAGGAATTTGTCTCTTCATTGTTATTGTCTGCCCCCTCCCCCTCTTTGGTATTAGGAAAAAAAAAAGAAAAAGTATCAACAAAGGCACACCATTACAGGAGATGGCTCTTGCACTGACTGTAGTTTAGCTTTTTGGGACTTTTCACTCACGGTTATTTGAATTCCAGGAAATCTCATTTATGTTTATAATGGCCAAGCTTGATCTATTTACTTCAATTGTTCAATCAACATGCTGATTAAAGTTCATTTATTATTCAAATAAAGTAGCTAGAGAAGTTTTTACTAAACTGACATGAACTTGTTCTTTTAGCAGATTAAAATTTTGAAGTATGAAGACGTCACTGAAAAAAGTGCAAAGCAAGTTGATGCATAATAAATTTGACAGCTTTCTTAGCGGTTGTGTAACGATGATATCATTTGTACATTTGTTACTATTTCATTTTCTCTATTTTAAGAGTTGATATCACGAAAGTTATACAATTTAGATGGGTATATATTCAAGTAATGTATTTTTTTAGTTCTTTCTAATTAACATATTAATTTTATGTGAATACATATTGATTGCTTATTATTTTTTCTGGTGTGTGTGTGAAATATGTGGAATAAAGAATATTATTGTGCAAACAAAATTATGATATTATCTAATAGTATTTATTAAAATTCATTTTAGCAACGACTAAATTATTAAATAGGTATTAGCGAAAATAAATTTGGTCATTAAAAATAATATCGTTAAAAGTAACATAAAATTAACGTAGGGGAACTCTAGTCGCTAAAAGTAATTATAGTAATCAAATTTGTAGTTGCTTTTAAAGAGCTTTAATGACCGCATGACAAATCAACGAGGGGAAAATTCAGTCACAAAAGAATAGGTATAATGACCATAAATTATGTCGTCGCTAAAGAATTTTTAATGACCGACCTCCAATACGGTCGTTAACTTTTAACGACGGAGCCTTTAGTGACCGCTGACGACCAATTTTTACCCGGTCGTTAATGTCCTATAGCGACCATATTTGGGCTTTTAACGACTGAATTTTCCCTCGCTAAAGATCACTTTTCTTGTAGTGAAACTTGGTTAGTCGTGTGTTGATTTATTTCAAAGTCTGTTTGTAGCTGCTAATCGAGTTGATACCTGCAATAGGCTGGAACTTGTTTGAACTATAAGGCACGCTGAAGACTCGCCATGTTTAGGAAGCGAATCTGCACAGTTTTAAGTACATAATGTTGAACTTTGGTTTGAAAATTTGTCAATCTATCGGACGGTCTATTGTCTAACTGAAATTCTGTTGGGTTTTGTGATCATTTCATTTATCTAAAACCACTTATGCCTTCTGTCTTCTGTTATTTGCCTTTTGAAAACTTTCAAATTATTTCTTTTAGTTTGCCTTGCTGTGAGGAAAGCTGGAATTAATATTTTTGGTGAAGAATGAAAATTGATCTGCTAGTATAAGGCAAAGGGGCAACGAATTAGTTATTTTAGATTCTAACATATTAGGTTTGGCTGGGTATGTTGATTTTGTTTCAGTTAGTCCCATTAATGAGAGTTTGGTCGATGGTTGAGCCATAAGTCCATGTGATGCAAAATAGCTCGGATGTTTTCAGTAACGCAAGATTGCTTTTGCTTGGTTTAAAACAGTTATGAGCTCGTTATTGGTTATCCTGTGCAATGTTGGTGCTTTGTGCAATTCCTAGTTATATGTTCACTGGCTCGACTAATTGATGTTGTACAAATTTGTGAAGTATTGTAATTTTTACTGTTAAATCCCTTAATTGGATAGGATGGAACATATTTTGATAACAACAAAAATGGTTCGAGATAATAAGGGTTAGGCATGCTACATTTGAGGAAACAATTTAGTAATGTTAATTCCTTAAGTTTGCACCATGTTTGACTTCTTCATTGAAACAGATGCATAACAATTTAATTTTTTTATAGAACTTATTTTGTTTCTAGCTATTCTTTGCGAATGTCTTTGAAATTGTTATTTATTTTGATCACTTATGATCACGTTTACTCATTCGGTGTGAATAATTCATGAGTCAAATTGATATTTGTTGACAAGAGGAATGCGTTCACGCAACTTCAATCAATTTTTTTTAATAATAATAAAACGTTATTAATTGTGGACATTTTGCGTGACATGATTTTTGACGCGCCAAAAGAAAAGAGTATACGTACTCGTATCTCAATTCTTTAATCACAAACAAATCAAAGTATAATAAAGCGCCACCTTCGAAATTGCACTGTAGGATAACATATTTTAAAATCAGATATTTATCCATTACAATAATTTAAGTGACCGTGCTAGAACCACGGGATCCGGGGGTGCCTAACACCTTCCCTCGGGTCAACAGAATTCCTTACTTAGAATTTCTGGTTCGCAGACTTCATTTGGAAAGTAAAAAATTTCCTCGATTTGGGATTTAAATAAATCGGTGACTTGGGACACCAGAATTTATTCCAAGTGGCGACTCTGAAATAAATAAATAATCCCATTTCGAATGTTGTCACTTAAATTGGAAAAACTCCCTTGTACCTCTACCCTTCGGGGTAGGCGCGCCAAAAGGAGGTGTGACAATACTTTTTATTTTATTTTTCTTTCTTATATTTTAAATTCAATTATTAAACTGAAATAATTTCAGTTGTCACTTGATCTAATACACTGAATATCACATTGACTATTGTTAAGCACCATAAATTACACAATAACATTCAAAAAATCAACACGTGATTGCCATGCAAACCTTGATCTCATTCCCTATAAATATCAATACACACTCTACCATTAGCAGTAATAAAACTAGTTATAGAGCAGGAAAACGTAATCTGCAACAACCAAATTTCCATATATACTAATCAGAATAAAAATAAAAATAAAATATTAAAAAATACAACAAAATTATAAGTGGCGAAAAAGACTTCTTGTACCATGTGATACCAATATGGTATATATGTATACCAACTGAGCATATGATTTCTCTAGAATATTGCTGCGACTATACTACTCTACCAAAATATTAAAGGATGCAATAAAAGTATGAGAAAGTTATATGTACGTATTGCAAGCTAAATATTCACAAAACAACTTGCTCATTTCCTTTACTAAGAGGTATATAAATGTATGGGATCGTTCCAACAATTGCTTATACCTATAAAAACTATTAATACACATAATTTATGTCCATCGGCACACAAAGTTTCAGCATTATTGCAACTCATATTGATATAAATAACTTCATAATAGAATTCACTTAAACGGGTAGCCCACCTCCCAGCCCATCTCCCATAACCCTTACCTATTCTTTCTTTTCCCAATATAACAAGAACACATTAGAAAAACCCCTGCTAGACATTAGCACTGCCGTCAGCCACCCCTCTTCTCTAGCAGAAAACAGCCACCGCTAACCCTAGAACCCAACAGCTTCCAGCGACCACCCAATCTTTACCCTCACACCCTTTAGTCGCCGCCGATGGCCGCCGATGGCCGCCGACCTACCCCCTCCATCGGCTCTCTTCAACATCAGAACCAACGACACCGGAAAAACTTACACTGTCCTCCATTCACTCACGACAGCCATAAAAAACCACCGTCGTTCCCCACCACCCTAGCGCCATATTTCCTTCACAAGAACAACCGCCGACCACAT
Organism: Nicotiana noctiflora; assembly: GCA_032618575.1. NCBI lineage: Eukaryota > Viridiplantae > Streptophyta > Magnoliopsida > Solanales > Solanaceae > Nicotiana > Nicotiana noctiflora. The sequence continues at coordinate 47,333 of JASVEL010012960.1, forward strand.
CTCCTTTCTCCACCACTCTTGCCGCTGGAACTCAACAACCAGCCGCCAGCAGAGAAGAAAAAACCCTAGAACACAAAGAAAAGCCGCCGCGTCTGCTGCTTCACTTCACGCTGCCGCTCCACCAAGCTCGCCGGACGTCCGGCAACAACCTTAAGAGAACAACCGCACTCCAGCAGTACCCCCAACTAAACAGACCCGTCTCCAGACGCCTTCACCAAATCGCATCCGAAATGGCGACCAACAGTGGCAAAGGCCATTGACGTGACTGAAACCTTCAAATCCGACATCTCTTCTGAAACCTTCAGACCTGTCCAAGATAACACTTGAACACAAAATTCCCTCAAAGTTACTTTGTTTCCAGTGAAGTCGTCGATTTGTCGAGGTTATCGAGTTTCAGTCAAGTTGTAACGACCCGACCGGTCGTTTTAGAAAATTACGCCCCAATCCCTAATTTAACTGTTCCCCTAAGTTCATTTCTACTATTGTGGTTTGCCGGGGGAGTCGGTTCTGGAAATTTGAGCATTTTGGGACACTTAGTCCCTAAATAAGAGCTTTGAAGCTAGAAAATGGCCCGTAGCCGGAACAGTGTTAAGACGATCTCGGAACGGAAATCCGATGGTTCCATTAGCTCCGTTAGGTGATTTCGGGGTTGGGAGCGCGTTCGGAATGTATTTTGGAGGTCCGTAGCTCAATTAGGCTTGAAATGCCGAAGGTTGAAATTTTGGTGAATCCGAACGATAGGTGAGATTTTGATCCGGGGGTCGGAATGGAATTCCGACAATTTCTGTAGCTTCGTTATGTGATTTTGGATATGTCCGCAAATTTTCAGGTCATTTGGGCGTCATTTGGCCGGGTTTTGGATTGAATGTTAGTTTTGAAAGTTTTGAAGAAACTTAGGCTTGAATCGATGCGATTTATGGGTTTTGATGTTGTTAGACGTGTTTTTATGATTGGAATAAGTTCGTATTGTGTTTTGGAGTATGTTGGTGGTTTTCGTTGGGGTCCCGGAGGCCTCGGGATGAATTCGGACCATCATCCGGCATTTTGGAACATGAAAAGTCTGCAGAAAAACTGCAGATCACTGGGCAAGATTTAAGCCATCGCGTTCGCGAGGGCCTTGTTCGCGTTCGCGTAGGCTGGGTGCTGTAGAGCATCGCGTTCGCGTCCAAGCCGTCGCGTTCGCGTAGTGGAAGAAGGGGAGGCATCGCGTTCGCGATCCCTGTGTCGCGTTCGCGAAGAACAAGGCGGGTTGGATGAGGAATAAGGTCATCGCGAACGCGTGGACTAGCGCCGCGTTCGCGAAGGTTTAGCCGGTTGTGCATCGCGGACGCGAGTGGCGTCACGCGAACGCGAAGGGTAAATGGGTTAGAGCATCGCGAATGCGTGGCAGGCCACGCGAACGCGATGAAGGAAAAGGCTCTGGCAGTGAGCTTAAGTTCAGAACATAACACCCGCGACCCCCATACACAAAAACGCCATTTTTGAGCTCCAAGAGAGGTTTTTGAAGGGGAAACGTTGGGATATCATCGGGAAATCATCGGGGGTAAGTTTCTTGACCTTAATTCGTTGGTGTATCATGAAATCCGTGATTATTTCACTTAAATTGGAAGATTAAAGATGGATTTGAGCCCTAGGCCTAAATGTTAGAAAATCTCTGATTTGAGTGGGCAAATGGAGTCCGATTTTGGTAAATTTTATATGCCTAGACTCGTATTGAGATAAGGAACCCGAATATATAATTTTTGTGATTTTTCAATAAGCGTACCGAAAGTCGGGTTTTGGCAACTTGTGGGTTTTGGTGTATTTTGAGTTATTTTGATTGGGTAATGCCCAATTGGCCTATTTTGATGTGATTCCATTGATTTTTATCAGATTCTACACTTGTGGAGGCCGACATTCGTGGCAAGAGGGTTATTGCTTAGCGGTTTTGTACCGGAATTGAGGTAAGTGGCTTGTCTAACCTCGTGTGGGGGAATTTTCACCCCTAGGATATTATGTGATAGTTTTAATGCCTTGTACGCGAGGTGACGGGCGTGTACATGCGCTGGTTGTTGAACACGTACTTATTTAAAATGTTCGATGAGCGGTATTCCTGTCTTTGGCTGTTAATTTGATATTTTACCGGTAGTGGTTAGAAAAGCATGATTAGGTAGCACTTAACTATTTAGTTGCCTAATTGCCTTATTTGAACTCCTTGATAATTATTGGTACTATTTTTCGGTGAAGTTATAGTTAAGCATAATTTATTCTTTCTGTGTATTCCTTTAATTGCTGTGCTTGTGGACTGCGGGTTCGATTCCCGGAGACCCAGGGCTGTGGGTTCGATTCCCAGAGACCCGGAGTGATATTGGTAGGGACTACGGGTTCGATTCCCGAGATCCCGAGATTTATTGAAATGTGGACTACGGGTTCGATTCCCGAGATCCTGAGATTTATTGAAATGTGGACTACCGGTTCGATTCCCGAGATCCTGAATTATTGGTAAGGACTGCGAGTTCGATTCCCGGAGATCCCGAGCTATTGAGATACTATTGAGACATGGGCTGCGGGTTCGATTCCCGGAGACCCAGGGGTGCTGTTAATGGGACTGTGGGTTCAATTCCCACAGGTCCTGGATTTGTTTTATTGAGTTGACTATTTGTTGTTAGTTTAATTGTAGACATTTGCAGTAATCGCCTTATTGTTGTTAGTTCGGGAATTATTATCATTTAAACTGTCATTTTGTTATCATCATATTATTATTGTTTCTCAGTAGGGCCCTGACCTTCCTCGTCACTACTCCATCGAGGTTAGGCTTGGCACTTACTGAGTACCGCCGTGGTGTACTCATGCTACTCTTCTGCACACTTTTGTTGTGCAGATCCAGGTACATCAGGACAGGCTCATACTAGGTGATTTCGCAGCTTTCAGGGAGACCTCGAGGTATGATCCGCTACGTCCGCGGATCCGGAGGCTTTCCTTCTATTCTAGTAGTACTAGTTGACATTTTTCTTCATTTCGTTGTTAGATACTCTTTACAAATAGAGCCACAGTTGTATTTTCTCTTTTAGTCTGTGTTACCGTGGGGTTCCGGATCTTGGTAGTATTTTATTTAATGTGTGACGGATGTATGTGCCAAGCGGCACGGATTACATATCTTTTATGTTATTTTCCGCTGTTTCTTATTTAAGTATTTATAACTTATAGATTCATGTTAGGCTTACCTAGTCGCGAAGACTGGGTACCGTCATGACAAGTTCACGATTGGTGAACCAGGGTCATGACAAGTAGGTATTAAAGCTCTAGGTTCATAGGAGTCACGGGACACAGACCGGTTATTTAGAGTCTCGCCGATCGATACGGAGACGTCCGTATTTATCTACGAGGGGCTATGTAACTGTTTAGGAAACTCTTCATTTCTTTTGGATTCCTTGTCGTGCGACATTTTTGGCATCAAAAATCTAAACTATTGCTTTCTATTCTCTCACGGATGGTGAGGACACGAGCTACTCGCGACGATCAGGTACCCGCGCCCCCTGTTGCCGCCGTCAGAGGCCGGGGCTGAGGTAGAGGACGAGGACGCGCCCGAGGTGCAGCCACAGCACCCGTGCGCGCCGCCGCTGAGGTGCCACAGGTAGACCAGGTTGGAGCGCAGGCACCTGGTACACCGACTACAACTGCTACTACTCCAGCACTATAGGAGACCCTGGCCCAGTTCATGAGTATGTATACCACTTTAGCTCAGGCAGGACTGCTTCCTCTTGTCGCAGCTACATTTCAGGCCGGGGGAGGGGCCCAAACTCCCGCAGCCGTAACACCGGAGCAGCGTGTGCCAGTGGGACAGGTTCCAGATGTTTTGGTTATGCCTCCGGCCGCCCCAGCACGGCCCGGAGGTAGACCGAGTGCCTGCGAGGACGAGCGGCGTAGATTGGAGAGGTTCGAGAAATATGACCCTCTAGTGTTTAGTGGTTTGGCTTCGAATGATGCATTGGGTTTTCTAGAAGAGTGTCATCGTATTCTTCGTACTATAGGGATTGTGGAGACCGGCGGGGTTTCCTTCACTGCTTTTCGGTTTCGTGGGGCCGCTTATGATTGGTGGCGCACGTATGAGTTGGATAGTCCGGAGAAGTCTGCTTCATTGACCTGGACGCAGTTTTCAGATCTGTTTTTGAGGGAGTTTGTTCCTCAGAGCCTTAGGGATTCTTGGCGCTCGGAGTTTGAGCGGTTGCGACAGGGCTCCATGTCAGTATCGGAGTATGCTATCAGTTTCACCCGTCTAGCCGGGCATGCACCGGCTTTGGTAGCCACGGTTCGGGAGAGAGTGCGAAGATTTATTCAGGGCCTGATTCCGCCGATCCGGTCCAGCATGGCCAGAGAGTTGGAGACAAATATATCTTATCAACAGGCAGTGAGCATTGCCAGGAGGATCGAGAGTATGCTCCCTAGAGAGCGGGGAGAGAGAGAGGCCAAGAGGTCTCGTGAGTCGGGCCATTTCTGTGGTGCCCGCACTTCAGCAGCCGGTCGTTTTGGCAGAGGTTATTCCGGTCGTCTAGTTTATTCAGCATTGTCGTCAGCCGGTAGTACTGTAGCTCTTCCAGCATCTCAGGAGCCTTATTATGCTCCCCTAGTTTCTAGTGCGCCACCTGCGCGGTACCTCCAAGGGTCAGACTAGTGGGGGTGAGGTCGGTCAGTCACAGCCACCGCATCCTCCTAGAGCTTGTTTTGAGTGCGGGGATACTCGCCACCTGGTCAGGTAGTGCCTCAGGCGTAGAAGAGGAGTGCCTCCACAGTCTTTGTAGCCTCAGCGTAGTTCACAAGGTCAGCAGGTCATCATTCCAACCCCATCTTCCACTCCACCTACCCAGCCAGCCAGGGGCGAAGATCAGGGTGCCAGAGGCCACCCTCGAGAGAGGGGGACAGGCCAGATTCTATGCTATTCCTGATCGCGCTGCGGCTGTTGCATCTGACTCTGTTATCACAGGTATTATTCTGGTTAGTCACGGGGAGGCATCGGTTCTATTCGACCCTGGTTCCACTTTTTCATATGTGTCTTCTTACTTTGCTTCTCATCTGGGTGTGCCTCGGGATTCTTTGAGTGCCCCCATTTATGTTTCCACTCCGGTGGGTGATTCTTTGGTTGTGGACCGCGTATATCGGTCGTGTTTGATTACCATTTGTGATTTTGAGACCAGAGCGGATCTATTGCTGCTTGGGATGGTCGATTTTGATATTATTCTGGGCATGGACTGGTTGTCGCCCCATTATGCTATTATTGATTGTCACGCCAAGACCGTGACGCTGGCTATGCCAGGCATTCCACGTATTGAGTGGAGTGGTACCCTAGATCACACCCCCAGCCGTGTTATTTCTTTTCTCAGAGCTCAGCGTATGGTTGAGAAGGGGCGTGCTGCTTATCTAGCCTTTGTGCGGGACGTCAGTATTGCCACTCCCTCTATTGATTCTGTTCCTGTGGTACGTGACTTTGCTGATGTATTTCCAGCCGATCTTCCGGGCATGCCGCCCGACAGAGATATTGATTTTGCTATTGACTTGTTGCCGGGCACTCAGCCCATTTCTATTCCACCGTACCGTATGGCTCCTCCCGAGTTGAAGGAGTTGAAGGATCAGTTACAGGAGTTATTGGGCAAGGGTTTTATTCGACCCAGTGTTTCGCCTTGGGGTGCTCCTGTATTGTTTGTGAAGAAAAAGGATGGTTCTATGCGTATGTGTATTGACTATCGTCGGCTGAACAAGGTTACAGTGAAGAACCGGTATCCTTTGCCACGTATTGATGATTTATTTGACCAGCTACAGGGCGCACAGGTGTTTTCTAAGATTGATTTGCGCTCTGGGTATCATCAGCTGAAGATTCGGGAGCTAGATATCCCGAAGACTACCTTCAGGACTCGGTATGGTCACTATGAGTTCCTCGTGATGTCTTTTGGGCTGACTAATGCCCCGATAGCCTTTATGCATTTGATTCACAGTGTGTTCAGGCCATATCTGGACTCATTCGTGATTGTTTTCTTTGATGATATTCTAGTATATTCCCGGAGCCGGGAAGAGCACGAGCAGCATTTGAGGATAGTGCTTCAGATTCCGAGGGAGAAGCAGCTTTATGCCAAGTTCTCTAAATGTGAATTCTGGTTGAGTTCGGTGGCATTTTTGGGCCACGTGGTGTCGAGTGATGGTATTCGAGTAGATCCGAGGAAGGTGGAGGCCGTGCAGAGAGTTGGCCCAGACCCTCCTCCGCTACTGAGATTCGCGGTTTCCTTGGTTTGGCGGGCTATTACCGTCGTTTCGTAGAGGGGTTCTCTTCGATTGCAGCACCTATGACTAGATTGACCCAAAGGGTGCCCCTTTTCAGTGGACAGACGAGTGTGAGGCGAGCTTTCAGAAGCTCAAGACAGCTTTGACTTCGGCCCCTATATTGATGTTGCCTACAGGTTCGGGGTCCTATACTGTATATTGTGATGCCTCACGAGTTGGACTCGGTGCGGTATTGATGCGGGACGGTAGGGTGATTGCCTACGCGTCGAGACAGCTGAAGGTGCATGAGAAGAATTAACCTGTTCATGATTTGGAGCTAGCTGCCATTGTTCACGCCTTGAAGATTTGGCGTCATTACTTATATGGGGTTCCTTGTGAGATCTACACTGATCACCGGAGCTTGCAGCATTTGCTTAAGCAGAAGGACCTGAATATGCGTCAGAGGAGACGGTTGGAGCTACTGAAGGACTATGATATTACTATTCTCTATCATCCGGGCAAGGCTAATGTGGTTGCCGATGCCTTGAGTCGTCGGGCGGAGAGTTTGGGGAGTTTAGCATATCTACCAGCTTCGGAGAGGCCTATGGCGATGGATGTTTAGGCGTTGGCCAGGCAGTTTGTTAGACTGGATCTTTCCGAGCCCAGTCGGGTTCTAGCTTGTGTGGTTTCTCGGTCTTCTCTATTTGACCGCATCAGGGAGCGTCAGTTCGACGACCCTCATTTGCTTGTCCTTCGGGATAGAGTTCGGCGTGGTGATGCTCGAGATGTTACCATCGGGGATGATGGAGTTATGAGGATGCAGGGGCGTATCTGTGTGCCTAATGTGGATGATCTTCGAGAGCTGATTCTAGCAGAGGCCCATAGCTCGCGGTATTCCATCCATCCGGGAGCCGCGAAGATGTATCGGGACTTGAAACAGCATTACTGGTGGAGGCGGATGAAGAGGGATATAGTTGATTATGTTTCTAGATGCCTCAACTGCCAGCAGGTGAAGTATGAGCATCAGCGTCCGGGTGGATTGATGCAACGGATCGAGATTCCCGAGTGGAAATGGGAGCGCATTACCATGGACTTTGTATCTGGACTTCCACGGATGGTTAGGAAGTTTGATTCCATTTGGGTCATTGTGGATCGGCTGACCAAGTCCACCCATTTTATACCAGTGAGCACTACTTATTCATCGGAGCGGCTGGCGGAGATCTATATCAAGGAGATAGTTCGGCTGCATGGTATTCCAGTTTCCATCATTTCAGATAGAGGCACTCAGTTCACTTCACGGTTCTGGAGAGCTGTACAGCAGGAGTTAGGTACTCGGGTGGAGCTGAGCACAGCATTTCACCCCCAGACTGATGGGCAGTCCGAGCGCACTATTCGGATTTTGGAGGATATGCTCCGTGCGTGCGTGATTGAGTTTGGAGGTTCATGGGATCACTTCTGCCACTGGCGGAGTTTGCTTATAACAATAGCTACCAGTCCAGTATTCAGATGGCACCGTATGAGGCCCAATATGGTAGGAGGTGCAGGTCTCCCATGGGTTGGTTCGAGCCGGGCGAGGCCAGGCTGCTAGGTACTGATATGGTTCAGGATGCAATGGACAAGGTCAAGGTGATTCAGGACAGACTTCGTGCAGCCCAGTCTAGACAGAAGAGTTATGCGGACAAGAAGGTTCGCGATGTGGCTTTTATGGTTGGTGAGCGGGTTCTGCTTCGAGTCTCGCCCATGAAGGGCGTTATGAGGTTTGGGAAGAAAGGAAAGCTGAGTCCTAGATTTATTGGCCCTTTTGAGATTTTGAGGCGTGTTGGGGAGGTAGCTTATGAGTTGGCCTTACCTCCCAGCCTAGCTGGAGTTCACCCCGTATTTCATGTCTCCATGCTCCGGATATACCATGGTGACCCGTCGCATGTGTTGGATTTCACATCTGTTCAGCTAGACAAGGATCTGTCTTATGTTGAGGAGCCAGTAGCCATTCTAGACAGGCAGGTCAGAAAGCTAAGGTCAAAGAACATCGCTTCGGTAAAGGTTCGGTGGCGGGGCCAGCCGGTCGAGGAGGCGACTTGGGAGACCGAGCAGGATATGCGCAGCCAGTACCCTCATCTTTTCACTACTCCAGGTATGTTTTCTATGCTCGTTCGAGGACAAACGAATCTTTAAGTGTGGGAAGATGTAACGACCCGACCGGTCGTTTTAGAAAATTACGCCCCAATCCCTAATTTAACTGTTCCCCTAAGTTCATTTCTGCTATTGTGGGTTGCCGGGAGAGTCGGTTCCGGAAATTTGAGCATTTTGGGACACTTAGTCCCTAAATAAGAGCTTTGAAGCTAGAAAATGGCCCGTAGCCGGAACAGTGTTAAGACGATCTCGGAACGGAAATCCGATGGTTCCATTAGCTCCGTTAGGTGATTTCGGGGTTGGGAGCGCGTTCGGAATGTATTTTGGAGGTCCGTAGCTCAATTAGGCTTGAAATGCCGAAGGTTGAAATTTTAGTGAATCCGAACGATAGGTGAGATTTTGATCCGGGGGTCGGAATGGAATTCCGACAATTTCTGTAGCTTCGTTATGTGATTTTGGATATGTCCGCAAATTTTCAGGTCATTTGGGCGTCATTTGGCCGGGTTTTGGATTGAATGTTAGTTTTGAAAGTTTTGAAGAAACTTAGGCTTGAATCGATGCGATTTATGGGTTTTGATGTTGTTAGACGTGTTTTTATGATTGGAATAAGTTTGTATCGTGTTTTGGAGTATGTTGGTGGTTTTCGTTGGGGTCCCGGAGGCCTCGGGATGAATTCGGACCATCATCCGGCATTTTCGAACATGAAAAGTCTGCAGAAAAACTGCAGATCACTGGGCAAGATTTAAGCCATCGCGTTCGCGAGGGCCTTGTTCGCGTTCGCGTAGGCTGGGTGCTGCAGAGCATCGCGTTCGCGTCCAAGCCGTCGCGTTCGCGTAGTGGAAGAAGGGGAGGCATCGCGTTCGCGATCCCTGTGTCGCGTTCGCGAAGAGCAAGGCGGGTTGGATGAGGAATAAGGTCATCGCGAACGCGTGGACTAGCGCCGCGTTCGCGAAGGTTTAGCCGGCTGTGCATCGCGGACGCGAGTGGCGTCACGCGAACGCGAAGGGTAAATGGGTTAGAGCATCGCGAACGCGTGACGGGCCACGCGAACGCGATGAAGGAAAATGTCTGGCAGTGAGCTTAAGTTCAGAACATAACACCCGCGACCCCCATACACAAAAACGCCATTTTTGAGCTCCAAGAGAGGTTTTTGAAGGGGAAATGTTGGGATATCATCGGGAAATCATCGGGGGTAAGTTTCTTGACCTTAATTCGTTGGTTTATCATGAAATCCGTGATTATTTCACTTAAATTGGAAGATTAAAGATGGGTTTGAGCCCTAGGCCTAAATGTTAGAAAATCTCTGATTTGAGTGGGCAAATGGAGTCCGATTTTGGTAAATTTTATATGCCTAGACTCGTATTGAGATAAGGAACCCGAATATATAATTTTTGTGATTTTTCAATAAGCGTACCGAAAGTCGGGTTTTGGCAACTTGTGGGTTTTGGTGTATTTTGAGTTATTTTGATTGGGTAATGCCCAATTGGCCTATTTTGATGTGATTCCATTGATTTTTATCAGATTCTACACTTGTGGAGGCCGACATTCGTGGCAAGAGGGTTATTGCTTAGCGGTTTTGTACCGGAATTGAGGTAAGTGGCTTGTCTAACCTCGTGTGGGGGAATTTTCACCCCTAGGATATTATGTGATAGTTTTAATGCCTTGTACGCGAGGTGACGGGCGTGTACATGCGCTGGTTGTTGAACACGTACTTATTTAAAATGTTCGATGAGCGGTATTCCTGTCTTTGGCTGTTAATTTGATATTTTACCGGTAGTGGTTAGAAAAGCATGATTAGGTAGCACTTAACTATTTAGTTGCCTAATTGCCTTATTTGAACTCCTTGATAATTATTGGTACTATTTTTCGGTGAAGTTATAGTTAAGCGTAATTTATTCTTTCTGTGTATTCCTTTAATTGCTGTGCTTGTGGACTGCGGGTTCGATTCCCGGAGACCCAGGGCTGTGGGTTCGATTCCCAGAGACCCGGAGTGATATTGGTAGGGACTACGGGTTCGATTCCCGAGATCCTGAGATTTATTGAAATGTGGACTACGGGTTCGATTCCCGAGATCCTGAGATTTATTGAAATGTGGACTACGGGTTCGATTCCCGAGATCCCGAGATTTATTGAAATGTGGACTACGGGTTCGATTCCCGAGATCCTGAGATTTATTGATTATTGGTAAGGACTGCGGGTTCGATTCCCGGAGATCCTGAGCTATTGAGATACTATTGAGACATGGGCTGCGGGTTCGATTCCCGGAGATCCAGAGGTACTGAGAATGGGGCTGTGGGTTCAATTCCCACAGGTCCTGGATTTGTTTTATTGAGTTGACTATTTGTTGTTAGTTTAATTGTAGACATTTGCAGTAATCGCCTTATTGTTGTTAGTTCGGGAATTATTATCATTTAAACTGTCATTTTGTTATCATCATATTATTATTGTTTCTCAGTAGGGCCCTGACCTTCCTCGTCACTACTCCATCGAGGTTAGGCTTGGCACTTACTGAGTACCGCCGTGGTGTACTCATGCTACTCTTCTGCACACTTTTGTTGTGCAGATCCAGGTACATCAGGATAGGCTCGTACTAGGTGATTTCGCAGCTTTTTGGGAGACCTCGAGGTATGATCCGCTACGTCCGCGGATCCGGAGGCTTTCCTTCTATTCTAGTAGTACTAGTTGACATTTTTCTTCATTTCGTTGTTAGATACTCTTTACAAATAGAGCCACAGTTGTATTTTCTCTTTTAGTCTGTGTTACCGTGGGGTTCCGGATCTTGGTAGTATTTTATTTAATGTGTGACGGATGTATGTGCCAAGCGGCACGGATTACATATCTTTTATGTTATTTTCCGCTGTTTCTTATTGTTCAAGTTTGGAGTCGAAGACCCGGTGCCGATTCGAATTTCAATTCGATGTTCGTCTAAACTTGCCTCGCAATTAATTTTCAGATTCATTTCTCATTCTTTCTACTCTATTTTACTTGACATCATGATTTTGTTGTTTCATTAGTCTATCCTCACTCTGTTATTGATTGTATGAGTTAGAATGTGATTGCTCTATTCTTGAGTATCTTGGCGATGTTTTGTGTTCCATTTTACTGTTGATTATTGTTCATATGTCGTTTAATTGTCTAGTGAATCTTTTTGGATGGGGTTGATACCTAGAATGAGTTCTGGAATGGGAAACTGAACATGCAGAAGAAATTTGACCTTAAATATCTAACTACTTTTATGTAATGCCTTTTTCTTGAAATCGGTAGTAACATGCTTTAGGCCGACAACACTTGGGTAGGCAAGCTTTAGGATTTTCCTTTTGATTTTGAGGCGAGAGATCATTTTCGTAGTTAAATTTATCCAGGGAATATCCCGAGGGATTTGTACATATTATTATTCGGGGTATGCCCCGAAGAACTATGTAAATATTTTGGAGGTCTTGACAAGCATGGTAAAAAGTCTAGGTATAGGTTATCTTAGGATTTTCTTTTCTTTTCCTTTTCATTTTCTTTTATTAGGTGGAGACGACCTCGAGCCTGTTTGTTTGTTTATTTTTCTGTGATTGTTTTACCTCAATTGTATATTCTAATATCCAACCTGATCAAGTACGCAACCGTACCAGTTACGGGATTTGGGGAGTGCCTAACACCTTCTCCCCGAGTCAAATAAATCCCCTTACCCGAATCTCTGGTGCGGACTTATGTTTTGGAGTCCAAAGTGTTTTAAAAGGAAAATCATTTTAAAAACGGTGGCCTGGCACACCGAAACTAATGTCAGGTGGTGACTCTGAGTTATTTCCTTTCGAACACAATTTTTGTCACTTTCAAAATTGAAAACGCTTTTCAAGCTTTTTTTATTAAATCTTTTTTATTAATTTAAGAGGGTTTAGTGGAAGGTTTGTGGTAAAAAGGGGGTGTGACATCTCTGGCGACTCTGTTGGGGACTTTGCGGGTTCGAGCTAGTACTTGATTTTGTTGGCTTTTAGAATATTTGGTTGAGGTTTTTATGCTTTTTCATTTGCTTTATTTGATTTTTAATATGTTTTTATAATTTTGTTATTTGCTAGCTACTTATTTGTTTACAATTTTGGCTTTATGTGTTTACTGCTTCATATCTGTCATCATTTACATAACCCCGAGTCTTCTTTCTGCAACCAGTCTTCCGGATTACGTTTGAGCGTACACGGCCTTTTTGTGATTCACCCGTGTCTTTAGGGGGGTGGCGTGGGAGCTTGGAGTGGGCGGATAGCTAGAGCAGCCGCCATCGACCACGTGCCGCCCCGAATTGCCTTGTCTAGTAAACCCCAAACTTAGGTCAGCCTTTAGGTCATTTTTGCATCATGTCATTTAGACCTAGCAGGGCTCCGTCCCAGGTACCGTGTCCCTTTATAGGAAACTTGTCCAAATTTGGTCAAAATGGGCTCGTGGCCCAAAATGACATGTAATCATCTTATGTGCTAAATGTCGCATCTTTGAGGGTAAAAAGGTTATTTGGCGGACCGATGTTTGGAAAAGAAGGGTGAAAAAATGAAGAAAATAGGGCCCGGATACATTTTTCTTTCACAACTTTTTCAAGAAAAATCCAAAAAAAAGAAGAAAAAGAAAATCCCAAAAGATTTTACACTTTTCCATTATTTTCCAAAAAATAGAAAATGGAAAATCCAAAAAAGATTTTACACTTTTCCATATTTTTTTTTCAAAAACTCAAAAAATTGAAAATAAAAAAAAATTCAAAAAGATTTTACATTTTTCATTATTTTTCAAAAGACAAAATATAGCTTTTGTTTTTAAATTAATTGCATCTTCCTTTTCAAAAGACAAAATATAGCTTTTTTTTTAAAATTAATTGCATCTTCCTGAACTACGCGAACCAGATTCTCGTCTCTCGGGGCGAGATACGTAGGCAACCCATATAGTCCAGTCTTCCTAGCGTCTTAGGTTCTTGGCTTTGCGGGGTCTTAGCCAAATCTTGCATGTCTAGCCACTTTTGACCACATCGATTATTCTTGCAAAATGGGGCCATTTTTTTTAATGTGGTTCAATAAACCCATGTCTTAGGATTTTGAGTCCACAATTAGGTATCATATCAATTTAAGGTCTTTTCTTTTTGAGTTTGCATGTTTAGCCACTTTTGGCCACATCGGTCATTCTTGCAAAATGGGGTTATTTTCGCAAAAGTGGTTCAATTACTCATATATTAGGATTTTGAGTCTACAACTAGGAGTCATATTTCTTTAGGGTCCGTCCTTTTGGAGTTTGCATCTTTAGCCACTTTTGGGCCATATCGGCCACTTTTGCAAAATGAGCTATTTCTTCAAATTAATTTTTTGGGCCATGGTCATTGAGAGTAAAATACATATAAGCATTAGTAAGGTATTTTCATGTGACGACCCAAAGGGTCATCACTTGTTTTATTAATCATTTCGAGTTTCTGAGGTCTTGAAAACCTTATTTATAGTTGTCTCGATTTGCGTGCACAGTTCGTGCACGAAGCTGGAAAATTTTTATGTTGAAATATGTGAAAAATTTGAGGAATTTTGATATTAATATTGATATTGTTGACTTTGGTCAACATTTTTTATAAACGGGCCCCGGAACCGTGATTTGACGGTCTTAGAAAATCCGTAGAAAAATATAGAACTTGGGCGTATGCCCGGAATTGAAATCCGAGGTCTAGAACCCCGGTAAAAGAATTTTTCTGTTAAATTGTTTTCTAAAAATGTTTAAGGAAAATGAAAACTGAAATTTGATTGAAAAGTGGTGATATCGGGCTCGTATTTTGGTTCCGACACCCGGTACAGGTCAAATATATTGGTTAAGCGCTTCCTGAAAAGTTTGGTTGAAAACGGACGTCGTTTGACGTGTTTCGGCCTTAAATTGGAAATTTTGGAAATTATGAAATTTGAAAGAATTCTTGAGTTTTAAGGCTCAATTCATTGATTTTGATGTTATTTTGGCGATTTGATCGCGCGAGCAAGTTCGTATGATGTTTTTAAGTCAGTGTGCATATTTGGTTTGGGGCCCCGAGGGCTCGGGTGAACTTTGGAACGGCCACGAGATCAATTTTTCATGTTAGGAGGTTGCTGTCAGCACCCGGTCTGCAGAGTTCGCAAATGCGAACAATAGTTCGCAAATGCGAACTTCCCAATATTCTGCAGAGTTCGCAAATGCGAACAATAGTTCGCAAATGCGAACTTCCCAATATTCTGCCTGTGTTCGCAAATGCGAACAATAGTTCGCAAATGCGAACTTCCCATATTATGCCTGTGTTCGCAAATGCGAACAAAAGTTCGCAAATGCGAATAAAAGTTCGCAAATGCGAACATCCCAGTTTTGTCTTGGCATCGCAAATGCGAACAAAAGTTCGCAAATGCGAACTTCCCAGCCTTAGCTTATTTTTCAAACTCCAAAAGTTGGTCCGGGTTCGGAATTGCGAACCCATGTTCGCAAATGCGAACACAGAGACCTGTAAATCCCGATTTCCAGCTTCATTTTTTCACATTTCATAACCCAAAAACACCCATTGATGATTTTTCACGAACTCCCTCTTCTTCAAAACAATTGTAAGTCACTTTTTACTTAATTCTTTCAATTCCTAACAACATTAAACATGTTTTTCAATAGAAATCAAAGGTTTTCATGGTAGAATTTCTTGTTTTTGGTAGAATATAGGGTTTTTCATTAATTAGGAAATTGGACCTCGAATTGAGGTCCGATTTTGAAACAAATCATATACTTGAACTCGTGGGGGAATGGGTAACCGGATTTTGGTCCGAACCCCGAGTTCCGACCATATGGGCCCGGGGTTGAAATTCACTATTACGGGCGGAATGTTGTAAAAGTTGAAATTGGCCTTATGAATTAGTTTGTTGAGTAGTATTGATGATATTAAATCAATTGTGTATAGATACGATTGGATTGGAGCCGAATTTGAAAGGAAAAGGCATTTCCACAGATTGAATTGTTCGTAAAACAATTGAGGTAAGTGTTTGTTCTATCCTAGCTTGAAGGAATAGGAATTTAGTTATGTATAAATTGTTGATTAAGAGTTATTGGTGTTATACTGGTAATGGAGATAAATCGTTGAAATTATTATCAATTATTGGTTCAAAACCGATGATTATAAATATTGTTGATGGAGAGGTTATTGGCTAAATGCCGGTAATATATATATTTATGAATTGGGATCGTGTGGCGCGCCGACCACTTATATATTTATGAATTGGGATCATGTGGTGCGCCGACCACTTATATAATAAGAAATGGGATCGTGTGGCACGCCGACCACAAAGTGATTTAAATCTTGGCATTGGCCATAGTTGCCGGTAATCTATTGATATATTTGGGAGCGGGTGGTACGCCTACCACAAGATATAATTATTGTGATAGTTGGGAGCGGGTGGTACGCCTACCACGAGATATGAAATGAAAAAGGAATTGAGACATGAAAGTAAGATTTATTCTATTGATTAGATTATTCTGGATATTACGAGTTATTGACTATTATTTCAGAGCAGAGTCTTTCCTTATAAATGTTTTTGGTACATGTATATATATATATTGCAACTGTACAGGTTTATGTGGGTGACTGGCCTTAGTCTCATCACTATTTCGCTTGGATAGGCCAGGCACTTACCAACACATGGGGTCGGTTGTGCTGATACTACACTCTGCGCTCTTTTTGCGCAGATACAGGTTACGGACAGTAGCAGCGACGGTAGTGATTGTGGATATTCGGACTACTGAGACTATGAGGTAGCCTTGCAGGCGTCCGCAGGACCCGTTTTCTCTTCTATCTATGTATTTCATTCTGTTATCTCATGTATTCGAGATGAACAACTTATATTTTCTTTCAGACAATTGTGTGTATTATTCTTAGAAGTTTGTGAGTATTGTGACACCAGTCTTGGGTAGCGTATCATGTTTGGGGTTTTCTTTATCATATTTGATAAGATTGACTAAGTCTTCCACTAAGTTTAATTATTCCGCTGTGATTTATATGTTTTTAATTTTAAAGTCTTAATAAGAATTTGGTAACTAATGGAGGTGTAATTAATATCTGGCTTGCCTAGCTTCCACTAGTAGGCGCCATCATGACCCCTGATGGTGGGAAATCCGGGTCGTGACAAGTTGGTATCAGAGCTCTAGGTTGCACAGGTCTCACAACTCACGAACAACCTTAGTAGAGTCCGAAGGATCGGTACGGAGACGTCTGTATTTATCCTCCAGAAGCTACGGAGTTAGGAAAATATTCCCTTTATTCTTTCCAGTCGTGCGACTTGATCTTTCAAATGTTAATTGAATTTCTACTCTGTTCTTCCGCAGATGGTAAGGACACGTGCATCCTCATCTACTGACCAGCAGCCCGAGGTCCCAGCAGCGGCAGCTCCCGCTAGGGGTAGAGGCCGAGGTCGAGGTCGTCCTAGAGGACAAGGTAGGGGCAGAGCTCAGCCCCGAGCAGCGGCCCAAGTGACAGAACCTCAAACTCATGTCGAGGAGGAGGTTCCAGCCCCAGCAGCTCCAGTAGGCCCAGCTCAGGTCCCAGGAGGAGTTATGTTTTCACCGGATCTTCAGGATGCTTTGGTCCGGATAGCAGGTTTTATGGACAATATCACCAGAGCAGGTTTATTACCAGTAGCACCAGCCACTTCTCAGGCTGGAGGAGGTAATCAGACTCCTGCTACGCGCACTCCGGAGCCAGTAATTCCCCAGGCTCAGGTTCCTGTGATTCAGCCAGTTGAGGCAGCTCGGCCTATTATTGTGACTCCGTCTAATGATGGTGCAGCCATGTCCGCCGACGCGTTATGGAGATTGGACAGGTTTACCAAGTTGTTCACTACCATATTCGGTGGCACTCCTTCAGAGGATCCACAGGATTTCCTATACAGCTGCCACGAGGTTCTCCGTACAATGGGCATTGTGGAGACTAATGGTGTGACTTTGCTACTTTTCGATTATCTGGTTCTGCCAAGACTTGGTGGAGAGATTATTGTCTATCCAGGCCAGCGGGATCATCATCTTTGACTTGGGGGCAATTTGCAGAATTATTCTTGGAAAAGTTCCTTCCAGCAACTCAGCGGGAGGTTCTGCGCAGACAATTTGAGCGTCTTCATGAGGGTTCTATGTCTGTCACACAGTACGAGACTAGGTTCGTGGACCTGGCTCGTCATGCTATTATCATACTTCCCACAGATCGAGAGAGGGTGAGAAGGTTTATTGATGGCTTGAATCAGCCAATTCGACTACAGATGGCTTTGGGGGCAGGAACTGAAATCACTTTTCAGGAGGCGGCTAATGCAGCCCGCCGGATCGAGATGGCTCTGTCACAGGGAGCAAGACATGGATCGGATAAGAGATCTCGTAATTCGGGTAGATTCAGTGGTACCTCGTCTGGAGATAGAGATTTTTATGATAGAGGCCATCCTCCTAGGCCTTATCAGTCAGCTCTTCAGGTTTCTCATGATGCTTCGGGTGATCGTAATTCTCAGCCACGCTACTCTGATCAGCAGCCTATCAGTGCACCACCACTTCGCTATTTTCAGCGGCCGAGGGCTTGTTTTACGTGCGGTGATCTTAGGCACATTGCAAAGTATTGCCCTCGAGCTTCTGACAGATCTCAGCAGCAGGGTTCTCATGCCATGATTCAGGCCCCAGTTCCCTCACAGCCTGCCCAGCCGGCTAGAGGCGGAGGTAGAGGACATAGAGGTGGAGGTAGAGGTCATAGAGGTGGAGCTCGGACCGATAGAGGTAGAGACCAGCCAGCAGCTGATCGTCCTAGAGATACTGCCCAGGGTGGTGGGGCACAGCCCCGATGTTATGCACTCCCCGCCAGACCAGAGGCTGACTCTTCTAATGCAGTCATTACTGGTCTTATTTTGGTTTGTGATAGAAAGGCATCAGCATTATTTTACCCTAGGTTTACATATTCGTACGTGTCTTCCTATTTTGCACCGTACTTGATTCAGCCCAATGATCCACTGAGTGTTCCTGTTCATGTATCTACACCAGTAGGCGATTCTATTGTGGTTGATCGAGTTCATCGGTCATGTATTATAGTAATTGAGGGTCTCGAGACCCGTGCTGATTTATTGCTCCTAAATATGGTAGACTTTGATATTATATTAGGCATGGACTGGCTATCTCCATATCATGCTATTTTAGATTGCCATGCCAAGACTGTGACTTTAGCTCTGCCGAATTTGCCTCGTATAGAGTGAAAAGGAATTTCAGGTCATACTAGTCGCAATGTTATTTCTTATGTTAAGGCTCAGCGTATGGTTGGGAAAGGATGCTTGGCTTATTTGGCCTATGTCCGTGATTCCAGTGTGGAGGTTCTTTCTATTGACTCTGTGCCTGTGGTTCGAGAATTTCCTGAAGTATTCCCTTCTGACTTGCCAGGTATGCCGCCCGATAGGGACATTGATTTTTGCATTGACTTGGCTCCAGGCACTCAGCCCATTTCCATTCCCCCATATCGTATGGCTCCGCCAGAGTTAAAAGAATTGAAGGAACAAGTTGCAGGATTTACTTGAAAAGGGTTTCATTAGACCTAGTGTTTCGTCGTGGGGTGCACCGGTATTATTTGTAAAGAAGAAAGATGGTTCGATGAGAATGTGCATTGACTATCGTTAGTTAAACAAGGTGACTATCAAAAATAAATATCCACTTCCGCGAATTGATGATTTATTTGACCAGCTTCAGGGTGCCAAGGTATTTTCGAAGATAGATTTGAGATCTGGCTATCACCAGCTGAAGATTAGGGCATCTGATGTTCCCTAAGACAGCGTTCCGCACACGGTACGGACATTATGAATTTCTGGTCATGTCTTTTGGGTTGACAAATTCCCCAGCAGCTTTTATGGAATTGATGAATCGGGTGTTCCGGCCTTATTTAGACTTGTTTGTAATAGTCTTCATTGATGACATATTAATATATTCCCGCAGTCAGGAGGAGCATGCGCAACATCTCAGAGTGGCCTTGCAGACTCTGAGAGATAGCCAACTATATGCAAAATTTTCAAAGTGTGAATTTTGGCTAAGTTCAGTTGCATTCCTGGGTCATATTGTGACGGCAACAGGTATTCAGGTTGATCCGAAGAAAATTGAGGCAGTCAAGAACTGGCCTAGACCAACATCAGCCACAGATATTCGGAGTTTCTTGGGGTTAGCGGGTGATTATCGCCGATTCGTAGAAGGATTTTCGTCTATTGCAACCCCACTGACCAGATTGACCCAGAAGGGTGTTCAATTTGAATGGTCCGATGAATGTGAGGCGAGCTTTCAAAAGCTCAAGACGACCTTGACCACAACACCGGTATTGGTTTTACCCACAGGTACGGGACCTTATACTGTTTATTGTGATGCTTCCTGTATTGGGCTTGGTGCAGTGTTAATGTAGGATGGCAAGGTTATTGCTTATGCTTCGAGACAGTTGAAGATTCATGAAAAGAATTACCCAGTGCATGATCTAGAATTGGCGGCGATTATTCACGCATTGAAGATCTGGAGGCATTATTTGTATGGTGTAGCATGTGAAGTATACACCGATCATAAGAGTCTTCGGTATTTGTTTAAGCAGAAAGAGTTGAATTTGAGGCAGAGAAGGTGGCTAGAATTGCTAAAAGATTATGATGTCACCATTTTATATCATCCGGGAAAAGCAAACGTGGTGGCCGACGCTTTGAGTAGGAAGTCAGCCGGTATGGGTAGTCTTGCTTATATTCCAGTCAATCAGAGACCACTTGCTTTGGATGTTCAGTCCTTGGCCAACCGATTTGTGAGGTTGGATATTTCTGAGCCTAGTCGAGTACTAGCTTGCACGATCGCTCGCTCTTCATTATTGGAGCATATCCGCGATCAACAATATAATGATTCTTATTTATGTGACCTTAGAGATAAGGTTCAGAGAGGAGGTGCTAAACAGATCACCTTAGATGCTGAGGGGATCTTATGGATGCAAGGGCGCATGTGTGTGCCAAATGTTGATGGGCTTAGAGAATGGATTCTAGAAGAAGCTCACAGTTCGCGGTATTCTATTCATCCAGGCGCAGCAAAAATGTATCGAGATTTGCGTCAACATTATTAGTGGCGCAGAATGAAAAAGGATATTGGGGCATATGTGGCACGGTGTCTTAATTGTCAGCAGGTTAAGTATGAACATCAGAGACCTGGCGGTTTATTTCAGAGAATTGAACTTCCTAAATGGAAGTGGGATCGAATCACGATGGATTTCGTTTCTGGACTTCCGAAGGCTCGGAAGAAGTTTGATGCTGTTTGGGTGATTGTTGATAGGCTGACCAAGTCAGCTCATTTTGTTCCTATTGCCACTACCTATTCATCCGAGAGGTTAGATGAGATTTATATCAGGGAGTTCGTTCGCCTTTATGGCATGCCAATTTCTATTATTTCAGATCGAGGTGCACAGTTTACCTCACATTTTTGGAAGGCGGTTCAACGAGAGTTAGGCACGCAAGTTCAGCTAAGTACAGCCTTTCATCCCAGACGGATGGTCAGTCCGAGAGGACTATTCAGATACATGAAGATATGTTACGGGCGTGTGTTATTGATTTTGGAGGTTCGTGGGATCAATTCCTGCCTTTGGCAGAGTTTGCTTATAATAATAGTTATCAATCGAGCATCCAGATGGCTCCTTATGAAGCATTGTATGGTAGGCGGTGTCGTTCTCCGGTTGGATGGTTTGAACCGGGAGAAGCTCGGTTATTGGGTACGGATTTAGTTCAGTGAGGCCTTAGATAAGGTCAAGATTATTCAAGATAGGCTTCGCACAGCTCAGTCTAGATAAAAGAGCTATGCGGATCGCAAGGTTCGAGATATAGCTTTCATGATTGGGGAGCGAGTATTGCTCCGAGTGTCGCCTATGAAGGGCGTGATGAGATTTGGAAAGAAGGGCAAACTTAGCCCTAGGTTTATCGGCCCATTCGAGATTCTTGATCGTGTGGGAAAGGTGGCATATAAACTTGCCTTTCCACCTAGCTTATCAGTTGTACATCCAGTGTTTCATGTGTCCATGCTCCGAAAATATCACGGCGATCCATCGCACGTGTTAGATTTCAGCACTGTCCAATTGGACAAAGATCTGTCCTATGAAGAGGAGCCGGTAGCTATCCTAGATTGGCAGGTTCGACAGTTGAGGTCGAAGAGTTTTCCTTCTGTGCGAGTTCAGTGGAGGGGTCAGCCTCCTGAGGCATCGACCTGGGAGTCCGAGTCTGACATGCGGAGCCGATATCCTCATCTATTCCTTGACTCAGGTACTTCTTTCTTTTGTCCGTTCGAGGACGAACGGTTATTTTAGAGGTGGAGAATGTGACGACCCAAAGGGTCATCACTTGTTTTATTAATCATTTCGAGCTTCTGAGGTCTTGAAAACCTCATTTATAGTTGTCTCGATTTGCGTGCACAGTTCGGGCACGAAGCTGGAAATTTTTTATGTTGAAATATGTGAAATATGTGAAAAATTTGAGGAATTTTGATATTAATATTGATATGGTTGACTTTGGTCAACATTTTTGATAAACGGGCCCGGAACCGTGATTTGACGGTCTCAGAAAATCCGTAGAAAAATATAGAACTTGGGCGTATGCCCGGAATTGAAATCCGAGGTCTAGAACCCCGGTAAAAGAATTTTTCTGTTAAATTGTTTTCTGAAAATGTTTAAGGAAAATGAAAACTGAAATTTGATTGAAAAGTGGTGATATCGGGCTCGTATTTTGGTTTCGACACCCGGTAATATATTGGTTAAGCGCTTCCTGTAAAGTTTGGTTGAAAACGGACGTCGTTTGACGTGTTTAGGCCTTAAATTGGAAATTTTGGAAATTATGAAATTTGAAAGAATTCTTGAGTTTTAAGGCTCAATTCATTGATTTTGATGTTATTTTGGCGATTTGATCGCGCGAGCAAGTTCGTATGATGTTTTTAAGTCAGTGTGCATATTTGGTTTGGAGCCCGAGGGCTCGGGTGAACTTTGGATAGGCCACGAGATCAATTTTTCATGTTAGGAGGTTGTTGTCAGCACTTGGTCTGCAGAGTTCGCAAATGCGAACTTCCCAATATTCTGCAGAGTTCGCAAATGCGAACAATAGTTCGCAAATGCAAACTTCCCTTATTTTCTGCCTGTGTTCGCAAATGCGAACAATAGTTCGCAAATGCGAACCCCTCAGCCCAGCTTTGTTCGCAAATGCGAACAAATGTTCGCAAATGCGAAGGCCCCAGAATTGCCTTGGCTTCGCAAATGCGAACAAAAGTTCGCAAATGCGAACTTCCCAGCCTTAGCTTATTTTTCAAACTCCAGAAATTGGTCGGGGTTCGCAATTGCGAACCCATGTTCGCAAATGCGAACACGGAGACCTGTAAATCCCGATTTCCAGCTTCATTTTTTTCACATTTCATAACCCAAAAACACCCATTGACGATTTTTCACGAACTCCCTCTTCTTCAAAACAATTGTAAGTCACTTTTTACTTAATTCTTTCAATTCCTAACAACATTAAACATGTTTTTCAATAAAAATCAAAGGTTCTCATGGTAGAATTTTTTGTTTTTGGTAGAATATAGGGTTTTTCATGAATTAGGAAATTGGACCTCGAATTGAGGTCCGATTTTGAAACAAATCATATACTTGAACTCGTGGGGGAACGGGTAACCGGATTTTGGTCCGAACCCCGAGTTCCGACCATGTGGGCCCGGGGTCGAATTTCACTATTCCGGGCAGAATGTTGTAAAAGTTGAAATTGGCCTTATGAATTAGTTTGTTGAGTAGTATTGATGATATTAAATCAATTGTATATAGATACGATTGGATTGGAGCCGAATTTGAAAGGAAAAGGCATTGCCACATATTGAATTGTTCGTAAAACAATTGAGGTAAGTGTTTGTTCTATCCTAGCTTGAAGGAATAGGAATTTAGTTATGTATAAATTGTTGATTAAGAGTTATTGGTGTTATACCGGTAATGGAGATAAATCGTTGAAATTATTATCAATTATTGGTTCAAAACCGGTGATTATAAATATTGTTGATGCAGAGATTATTGGCTAAATGCCGGTAATTGTAACGACCCGGCCCGTCGTTACGGGAATTACCACCCCGTTACCTTGCAATTACATATCTTATGCTTTTAAAACAGTATTAGAGTATATCGGGTGAGTTAGGAGTGATTTGGATTGAAAATGAAACAAATAGCATGTTTGAAGAAAGCTTGAATATGAAAAGTCAACCAAGAGTTGACTATTGAGTTAGAGTGCTCGGAACTGGATTCTGATGATTCGACTAGTTCCGGGGGATCATTTATGACTTAGGAGAACAATCGTAATTGAATTCGGAGGTCCGGTGTAGTTTTAGGCTTGAATTGGCGAAGGTTGAATTTTGGCGAAATCCGGATGGTAGGTGATATTTTGATCCGGGGGTCGGAATGGAATTCCGACAATTTCTGTAGCTTCGTTATGTGATTTTGGATATGTCTGCAAATTTTCAGGTCATTCGGACATCGTTTGATCGGGTTTTGGATTGAATGTTAGTTTTGAAAGTTTTGAAGAAACTTAGGCTTGAATCCGTGAGTAAATGGAGATTTTGATGTTTAGTGTGGTGTTTTTATGATTGGAACAAGTTCGTATCATGTTTTGGAATATGTTGGTGGTTTTCGTTGGGGTCCCGGGGGTCTCGGGATGAATTCGGGGGTCCAAACGGACCATTTAGAGCCAAAGTGAGAAGCTGATTGCTGCACTAATTGCAGCAGATTTTCAGCAATTTTCGGCTACTTTGAGAGCTAATATCTTGTAATCTATAAGGAATCACAAAACGTGCAAAACATGAAAGTTGTAGAACATCGTGTCTAGTTTCCAGAAAGCTAAATAACTCGTAATTTGGACATATGTACTAGAAGTTATGATCGACGGAAAATGACTGCTGGAGCTATAGGATGTACAACTTGTACAGCGCAGCAGGGTACAACCCGACGAAGCACAGACCGATTCTTTATTACACGAAATTGGGTTATTTCTTTCATTGATTTCATTTCGTTTGGATGATTTTGGAGAGCTTCAAGAGGGGATTTCACCGGGTAAACATCGGAGGTAAGATTCTTGACTCAAAAACATAATTTTATGGTAGAATTAACATCAATCTTCATGAAATTGGGTTGAAATCTTGAAGAAATGTGGCCTAAATATTGAAAACGGGAATTTTGGATTTGGAGAGCCATTTGAACTCCGATTTCGATAAATTTTATATGCACGGACTCGTGGCGAGATAAGGATCGCGTTGGTACTAATTTTTGAATTTTCCGAGCAGTGGGGCCCGGGGTCGGGTTTTACCAACTTAGTGTATTTATGCGAATTTCATGTAAATTGAAGTGGGTTATGATTCTTTGACCCGTATTTGATATAATTATTGTTATTTGACTAGATTCTACACACGAGACAGCGAATTTCAAAGGAAAAGGCATCGCGGACGAGTCTACGACCGGATAGAGGTGAGTAGTTTGTGTATATGGTAGCTTGAGGGTTCGAAACCCCGGCTTAGCACATTGTGACGCTAGTAGGGCGTGGCTCGCACACCGTGGCAGGTGCGGGATTGATTGTGATTAGGGATTGAGACTTGGTCCATCCCGGATGTGAATAATATGTTGTTAGTGTTGGAAATACACCGTATTTGATATATTTGTGGGCTGTAAGCCTTGTTTGGGGCCTCGTGCCGACCTGTAGTGTCCTTAGAGGACAATATTTATGTGATAGCTATAATTGCTTAAATCACTGATCTCAGTCCTGGAAATTGAAATCACACTTTTGAAATGCTAAGTCACCGGCTTTTGCAAATTTAATAAAGTTTAAGTATTTTTCATAAATTATGAATTGAAAACCAGAATTAAGAAAAATGAACTGTTTTGTGACTTAATTGCTTATTGTGGACTGAGTATGGTATCGCGCTGCACGCCGCAGTGGTTGATATGAGGATCGGGTTGCACGCCGCAGCAGTATTGTGCTTGGGCTGTAGGAGCCCCTCCGGAGTCTGTACACACCCCAGTGAGCGCCGTCGACGTTAAATTGGATCGGGCTACACGCCGTAGCGGTTATGTGCATTGCATTGCATTTGTATTTGTTGAATTACTCCGTGGTAGCTGTATTGAATTATTGCTGCTAGTTCGTAGGAGATTCGAACTGTAGTGTAGCTTCATATTGTGGTAATCTGTGGATTTCTTACTGTCAGCTACATATATATATTTGTTACTCACTGAGTACTTAGTACTCACCCCTACTCCTGCACCTTTTGTGTGCAGACTCAGGTACACAGGAGCAGTAGACGGACATCTCCAGCGTTTACATTGTCACATCGAGTTGCTGAGGTAGCTGCCTACGTTCGCAGAACCTAGCTTCTCCTCTCCTTTCCAGTTGTTATTTTGTATTTTGTATTTAGACTTGAGTATTTCTATACAGTACTCTCTATTCCAGTTGGGTTTGTTAGAGGCTCTAGACTTGTGACTCCGGATCTTTGGGAGTGTCAGTACTTTTGTTCAGTATTATTATTATTGGAGTTCTTAAACTCATATATTCTTCTTGGGTTGTCCATTTGGGGACTGGTATTGTGTTATAATTAAACTGTTTGTTTGGCTGGCCTAGCTTGATTGTTGGGCGCCATCACGACTGGATTTGGGTCGTGACACGATAATATATATATTTATGAATTGGGATCGTGTGGCGCGCCGACCACTTATATATTTATGAATTGGGATCGTGTGGTGCGCCGACCACTTATATAATAAGAAATGGGATCGTGTGGCACGCCGACCACAAAGTGATTTAAATCTTGGCATTGGCCATAGTTGCCGGTAGCCTATTGATATATTTGGGAGCGGGTGGTACGCCTACCACAAGATATAATTACTGTGATAGTTGGGAGCGGGTGGTACGCCTACCACGAGATATGAAATGAAAAAGGAATTGAGACATGAAAGTAAAATTTATTCTGTTGACTAGATTATTCTGGATATTACGAGTTATTGACTGTTATTTCAGAGCAGAGTCTTTCCTTATAAATGTTTTTGGTACATATATATATATATATACAACTGTACAGGTTTATGTTGGTGACTGGCCTTAGTCTCGTCACTATTTCGCTGTGATAACATGGGGTCGGTTATGCTGATACTACACTCTGCGCTCTTTTGCACAGATACAGGTTACAGACGGCAGTAGCGATTGTGGATATTCCGACTATTGAGACTACGAGGTAGCCTTGCAGGCGTCCGCAGGACCCGTTGTCTCTTCTATCTATGTTTTTTATTCTGTTATCTCATGTATTCGAGATGAACATCTTATATTTTCTTTCAGACAATTGTGTGTATTATTCTTAGAAGTTCGTGAGTATTGTGACACCAGTCTTGGGTAGCGTATCATGTTTGGGGTTTTCTTTATCATATTTGATAAGATTGACTAAGTCTTCCACTAAGTTTAATTATTCCGCTGTGATTTATATGTTTTTAATTTTAAAGTCTTAATAAGAATTTGGTAACTAATGGAGGTGTAATTAATATCTGGCTTGCCTAGCTTCCACTAGTAGGCGCCATCATGACCCCTGATGGTGGGAAATCCGGGTCGTGACATTTCATATAAGAGTAGTCACCTTTGTTGAGTTTGCACTAATAGCCATCATTGGCCACATAGGTTAATTTTTAAAAATAGCTCAATCGTGTCTAGTATGTGTCCAATAGAAAGTGTCGTGGTGTCGCATAATGTCTTGAGTCACTGATTCACTTGATCTTATTTTTTTTCATTCAGGTATGGAGCAATTTTCTAGAGTTTGAGCATGACAAATATCCCAGGACCATTCTAGTCAAGACTATTACATGCACTAGCTGCTTGAGAATTTTTATTTTTTATTTATTTTTTTAGTCTATCTTATGTTGTTTTCAAAATTTAGTCTTGTACAATAGTATCAAGTCTGTCAGTCTAGTTAAGATTGTCTAGCCTTTTATTATAGTACTTCTTATTTTGTATTTGAAAAACAAAAAAATTTATTATAAATGAAAATCCAAAAAGATTTTATTCTTATTTTATTTTATCCATTACTTTTCAAGAACTACACATGATCTGATTCATGAGGGGCATGATACGTAGGCAACCTACATAGGGTTCGATCGAATCATTTTTTCTGAAAACTAAAAAAAGAAAAAAAAGAAAAAAGGAAGAAAAAGAAAAAAAGAGAATGAATTGTGGATGTGATAAATGAAAGGAAAGAAAAGAACGATAATTAAAAGAAAAGGAAAGGAAGGAAAACGAACCATCCAAGAAGTGATGGAAAAGAAAGAAAAAGAAGGTTGAAGTGAACAAAATTGGGATGATGCCAAATGACCTTCTGACCCACGAAGCCATTCTAGAACCGTTAATTGTTGTTAGGGGCATTGCACGTAATGTGATATTTCTATCTGATAAATGTCCTAACGCTAACGTGTTGGCTTTGTTTTGCTCCTCGTTGTTACTTTCATTATAACAGAGGGTGGTTAGTTTGTGGCACTTGGTGATTTGTTCACACAACACAAGGTCAAAAGAGCAAGGTACCCATGACTAGCAAAGACTTTGACACAACAGTTGTTAACCCGTCGAGGGAGGTTGAGATGTCGGAATCTGAATTGAAAGAAGAGGTCCAGAGGTTGAAGCAGCAAATGGCAGAAATGTATCAGTCTTGGATCAAGGGGCATCCTCTACCTTTATTCACCACTAACCACATTGAAAACCTTACAACTATCCCACCACTATCACAGGCCCAGGCTCCCACTACCGTTGATCTTTCTTCTCAACATGCATCTGGATTTACCCATTACCACAATCACCCTGGCACTTCCTCCCAAATTTTCCATGCTCCACCAACTAAAACAATCTCATACCCTGCTTCGACATCTGCTCCTATTTTTGTAGCTCATCCATCAACTACTCTTATTCGATCCTCTAGCGAGACTGCGTTCAAAGCTCCAAATGCCCAAGGAAAGAGACCCAAGGAAAGTTATACGGAGTTTTGATTCAATTGGAACAAACAAGTCACTGATATCAGTTCTCTGATTGATAGGATGATGTTGCTGAACCCCGCCAACGACATGATCCAATGAGCATTCCTGCTAAATGCTTTCAACCTCAATACCGACCCCATAAATATCCTCATACTCCAAATAATCCTCCCCAATACTACTTTCCTCCACAGAATCCCCAAAGGAATACCTCACTTTTGCAGTACTCTATCCACAATGCACCACCATATGCTCCATACTCACAAAATCTGCAACGGCTTACACCGCCTCCACAGACATCTTGCCCACCTGTACAAGCATATCAACCCCTACCCAAAAGAGGTTCCAACCAAGGCCGGAGTACAAAGTGAAAAGGCAGCAGCAAAGAGAAAGGTCTTTCACTCCAATTGGAGAATCCTACACAAGCTTGTTTAAAAGGTTAAAACAGTCTGGCCTAATTGAGCCGTTCCTCGACTATACTCCAGACCCATATGCAAAAGGTTTTGATCCTACTGTGCGGTGCATGTACCACTCCAATGTCCAAGGGCATAGCATTGAAGATTTTCGTGCTTTGAAAAGGGAGATAGAAAGAATGATTCAAGAAGGGATAATTGTGGTCCACGATAGTGACACCCAAGTCATTGCACACAATCCTTTACCTGCACACGATGATGCAAGCTTTGTGGGAAAGATGCATGGTGACATGGAGTATGGGAAACCTCTTAGAAAGTTGTTGACTGACGTTAATGATATTCAAATTGGTGAAGGTCCCGGCAATTTTGATGTGCAATCTAGTGGCTAATATTTTGAGCTTGGTAATTAGAAAGACACTCCTTTCTGGGTTGGCCAGGGAGGAGTTTTGGTGGTTTATTTTATTGTCATTTCTTCTTGTCCGGGTTATTTTAGGGTTATAATCTAGATATCATCTTGTGGCTCAAACTCTTCTTCTTCTTCTTCTTCTTCTTCTTCTTCTCATTTTGTCTAGTTTGTTTAGTTGTAGTAACTTGTCTGTTTTCATGTTTTGAGTTTTTCCAAATTCCAAACCAAACAGGATGAAATCTCACGGTTCATTCGCGATCGCGAATATACCGCGAAAAAAGAGTCCTGCAGAAGATTTTTGAACTTCAGAGGGCTTGACTGTTTGCGGTCCATTCGCGACCGCGAACGAATCGCGAACACTACCGAAAATTTGAAGGCCCACTTTGTCAAAACTCAAATTTTGTGACCTAAACCCTCTATATAAGCCTAGATTTCGCCCAAGAGAGGCAAGCATTATATTATTCCCTATTTTTGCAAGATAATTAGTGAGAGAGAACTCTCTCAACTTATTTCTTTACTTTATCTTGATTCTTTGATTATGAATTCAATTATTATTCTTGTTTCTTTGATTATGAATAGCTAATTCTTTATCTAAGGTTTTGATGGAACCTATTGAGTGATGAACTTCTAGTTTATGTGATTACAAATTGTTAGCTAGATTTCTATTTGTTCAACTTCGTTCTTGTTGTAGTTAATTGGTAGAGCTCCCAATTTGTTGTACATATTTAGTGTGCATAACTTGGAAAAGAGTGCATATTTAGGTATATTATTTAACAACACCACACCTAGGTTATTGGAGAAATCTATAACTTTAGGCGTAAAGGCGGGATTAGGAATAACGAAGCCTTGGGTGTAATCTAAAGTGAACTATTCAAATTAAAGCTAGCTAGGGTAGCTCGGGAGAGTGCACTAGTAAATTATTGTAGTTGCTCGGGAGAGAATTACGGTAAAAATAGCGTTCATTATTGATAGAATATATTAACAATTTGTATGAGCATAAACAGAAAGAATTCCATCAATAGGGGAAATCAATCCCTTAGTTTTTCTCTATATTATATACCCAACATTCAATTCTTTCTTTTAAGTCTTTTAATTCTTGCAAAAGTTAGTTATTAGAAAAAACTCACAAAAAAGATACTCAAAGTTTGGGAACTTGCTTCAGAAGTGTTCTTGGGTTGTGAAAGTTGCAGTTGGTAGGTTAATTCCCCGTGGGATCGATTCTGGACTTATTTAACCAGGTTATATTGACTACGACCATTGCTTGGACGTGAATTAGGAATCGCGAGACTTTGTTAAATATCTAATCTCGTTACTTATATATCGAGTCATCCTTTTTGCTTGCTTTGATGGACCAATAGCTAAATATTGAATTTCTTCGGATATTTGCCCACCGGCCATATGTATCTTCTCAACCTGCCAATTAAACTTAAAGATATGATTGAAAATAAATATCATTACAACTCTAATAATATATTTGGAAAACAATTAGCCGGTTCATAACTACGTGTTTTATAAACTATATATGAAACTTTTCATTGTGAAGCTGAACCACTTAATGTCTGGATAGACGGGGATTGGCCTTCTTGATTTCTTTTATATGCTCACTGCCATAAGTAAAACATGTAGAACTTAATAAATAAACTACAAATATTATTACTTATTAAATTAATTACAAAATATAAATAATTATTTAACACTTACTCGCGATATGGAGTTGTGGAGGCAGAATTAAATAAAACATATCTGTGTGCTTGGGCATGTGTAATGTCATCAAGCCTAAACCTTATCTCTTTACATGATCGATGACCCACTTGATTAGCTGCTTCATTAGACGAAACATAATTTCTTAAAGGCCTGCTCAACTTTGTCTCCACGTCATGTAGATATCTTGAGCAGAACGTCATGCACTCTTCTATCCAATATCCCTCTGCAATTAACTTTCTAGACAACTTTTACTCCTTACATAGTTTTTAAGAGTAAGCAAGTACCTACAATAGTACAATTACTATGAAATAGAGTAAAAAAATAGTACCTTTCAAATGACCACATTCAACGATATTGTGAGGGCCCACCAATCATTGCTTCTTCAGCTAAATGGACGACTAGATGTTCAATGATATCAAAAAAGGATGGAGGAAATATTCTCTCCAAATGACAAAGGGTTATTGCAACTCGATCTTGGAGATTTTCTAACTCAGCTTTGTTCATAACTGTAGAACAAATACCCCTAAAAAAGTTACTTAACTCGATCAACGGCTTCAAGACATTCATCGGAAGGAGATCTCACAAGGCAAAAGGAAGGAGTTGTTGCATTAAAATATCGCAATCATGACTCTTCAATCCATGCATAGTGCGTTGCTTAATATTAACACAACGTGAGATATTTGAATCATATCCATCTGGTACTTTCACATCTCTTAAAACTTGCAAGAGCATTTCTTTTTGCGCATTACTCAATGTGAAACATGCTGGAGGTAGATAATATTTGCCATTAGATCTTTTCTTAGGGTGCAATGCCTTTCGAATCCCCATCTCTTTCAAATCCAAACAAGAATTTAAATTGTCTTTTCCTCTACCATATATATTTAGTAATGTCCAAAATATATTGTCAAATACATTCTTTTCAATATGCATTGTGTCAAGATTATGACGAATCATATTGTCTTTCGAGTAGTCTAACTCAAAAAATATGATCTTTTTCTTCCACAAATTTTGCAATACAACATCATCAACTTGATTAAAATCATTTCATTTTCTTTTATTAGATTTGGTCGATGGACCTTTTTCAAAATTATTTTTAATTTCTTTCAATTGCTCAAGAACCTCAATACCTTACAACCGTTTAGGTGCTACCTCCAACTCCAACTCCTTAAAACCATTAAATGTAACTTTATATTTTCGAAACTTGTGCCCATTGGGTAACCATCTCCTATGTGACATGAAGCAATATTTTCGACCATTTTCTAATCTCAAAAATTTAGTTTTCTTCAGGCAACATGGACAAGCATATCTTGTTTTCACACTATACCCCGATAAGTTACCCAGTGCTGGAAAATCATTGATTGTCCAAAGCAATTAAGCACACATTTGAAACATATGGTTGTTTGATACATCATAAGTTTCAACACCAACCCACAATTCTTTTAACTCATCAATTAAGGGTCGAAGATAGACATCAATATCATTTCCAGGTGCATGAGGGCCATCAATAATTATTGACAATATCATATATGGTTGCTTCATGCATAACATGGTGGCAAGTTATATGGAACCAAGACAACTGGCTATGTGTTATGTGAGATAGACAGAGACTTGAAAGGATTAAGGCCATCTGAAGCCAGCACAAGTCTAACATTCCTAGGATCTTGAGAAAAACTTGGATGCAATTCATCAAAAATTTTCCAAGGAATACTATCAGCAGGGTGCCGCATTACCCCATCTCTAGTGCGACCTTCAGCGTGCCATCTCATTTGAGTAAATGTTTTGGATGACATGAATAACCGTTGAAGCCTTGGTATCAATGGAAAGTATCTAAACACCTTTGCTAGAATTTTTGAGGTTTCCATACTACTACTTGATTCACCTTTAAACTGTTTGTACCTCGAAGTTTTGCAAAACTTACAATCTATTCTATCTTTTGTCTCATTCCAGTAGATCATACAATCATTCGGACATGCATGTATTTTTTTACATTCAAGTCCTAAATCTTTAATAATTTTCTTGGCATCATTAAAGGACTTAGGTAATATTTCACCTTCAGGAAACACATCTTTTAGCAACTCTAGCAACATGGAAAAAGAATTGTTACTCCACCCATTGAGACACTTTACATGCAATAGACGAACAAGAAAAGAAAGCAGTGAGTATTTGCTTCTACGATATAATTCACACTCAGCTTCTTTTAGTAAGTTAAAAAAAAAATTCAGTCTTCTTATCAAACCCCTTCCTATGATGATTTGACCCGCCAAATCCATCACAATTAGAGTCCATATCAACAAAGTCACTAGTAGGAGGAACTCCAAAAGCATCATGTACCAAGGCTTGCATTTCATTACCTTTATCTGATTAATAGAAACTGATGAATATGATATCTCAGGATGAAAAACCCAAGTAGTGTAACTAGTTAGAAAACCATCAACCACTATGTGTTCGACAATTAGATCTTTTGACACAAATTTTATATTACGACACTTTCGACATGGACACAAGATTTCAGATGCATTAGGCCTATCGAGTGACGCAAACTGAACAAACTCTTTGGCTCCGATCTCATATAAGGGATCGTTCCTATTCAATATGTTTATCCAACTCTTATCCATTAACAGTATTACATATACATATAGCATCAAAGAATCAACATCAGTAATCATCCTTGTACTTAATCTAGTGTGATTAAGTTATACACCATCAGTAGATACACTTAGAACTTCAGATAAGATTTACGGCAGTGGAAAGAGTTTTTACAGAAAGTTCAAATATACTCTGCAAATAAACTTAAAAGAGTCTAAATAACTAGGAAAAGAAAAAATCAGGTAAGCACTTCAAAAGACAAAAATACTTTCTTTTAACTATTA
Organism: Nicotiana noctiflora; assembly: GCA_032618575.1. Taxonomy (NCBI): domain Eukaryota; kingdom Viridiplantae; phylum Streptophyta; class Magnoliopsida; order Solanales; family Solanaceae; genus Nicotiana; species Nicotiana noctiflora. The sequence goes on from JASVEL010012960.1 coordinate 81,092, forward strand.
GAGTATAAAGAATTAGAATTATATAGTATTAAATTAAACATAAGATAGATAAGAACCTGCAAAATCTTCGCCAAGAGTCTGAACCCTATATCTATGTTCTTCAAACAACTTGCCTCTCTTTTCTCGTTTCCTTAAATCTCCAATTAAATTTCCCAAGCGTACTGCAAAATTAGGTTATTTGAAGAGTTCTAACAAATAAAGGAAACTGTAATTTTAGAATTAGGAGGAGGGAAGCTGAAAATCTTTACCGCCAAAATCTTTTCCTTCTAAATCCCCCATACTCTCCACACATAGCTTCTTTCGGAACCACGATTTGTAAAGGATGAATATATTGCGGAGATAGAAATCAAATTTGACTAAAATTAGAATGGGTTCGATAAAATATTGAACCAATTTGAAACCCCCCATCTTAGGTCTTGAGGCTTGGCCGTCTGAGGTCTAAGCTATTCACTGACCTTTGGTCTCCTTTTACATATTCTTTAATTTTGTTTACTTTATTTTTACATTCAACATTTAACAAGTACTAATAATATTATTGACTCAATGTAATATTTTAATTTTTTAACTTACAGAATATTATAATAATAAGAACAATATAAAGTACATTAAAAGTCTAAAATTTTACGAAGATAAAAAAAATTTGTAGAAAATAAACTATCTAACATGTTTTTGCAAGTATAAATATTTATGAAATACAAATCAAATAAAATGGTTTAAATTTTAAATAAATAATAAAAACAATTTAAAAATATTATCAACTATACATTATTGCCTTCCTAAAACGTAAATAATAATTAATAAATTATGTTATAGTAATTTAAATTTTACTCCTTCATAAATAAATACATAATTACTTACAAATTATAAAATTATAAAGTCTAATATTTAAAGAGACACAAAACTAAGAAATGGAGACACAAAACAAATATTAAGATATTTTATATCAACTATTATTGTTTTTGTGACATTTAATACAAAACGTCATTGTTTTCATGACATTTGTATTCTTACAACACTTTGATTGAAATGTCATCATTTTGACTACATTTTGTTACAAATGTCATTATTTTTACAACATTTTGTAAAAAATGTCACTATCTTTATAACATTTTGTCATAAATGTCGAGAAATTCATATTTTTATGACATTTATTTTAAATGTCACTAAATAAATGTCGTCGTATCATTATTTTCTTATAGTGACAAATCCAAATTGGGCTCAGAGTATTTGTGTGGTTAAAAAAACTTCTCATTAAGAATAGAATTATAAGTTTAAGTTAAATTGCTACCAAATTTAGAAATAGTTCATTCTTTATGGAACGGACCAAAAAAGAAATAGGTTCACATAAACTCTAACTTTTTTGGTCTTCCCCAACCAAAATCCACTGCATAAAAGTCATGTTTTGGTGATCCAGTAACTGAAACTATTCGGTTCCAATTTACGGTGTTCAATTTCTTTGAAAAATCCCCATTCAAGATTGATTCTTCAGCCTTCATGTTTTTCTTAATGGTTTCTCCAATTGATTCCGCAGCAATTATAAAGCCTTCCGTTCCAGCTAAGTCAACATGCTTTGTTTTTGCAATGTACGCCAATACGCAGTTCCCAAAGTAAGTTGGAGGAAGTGGCGGATTGAACTGCCCTCTCGAATCTGCAGCGAATACAAAGAACTCCACTCCATTCTCATCTATATCTTCCCCTATTGCAGCTTCTGATTTTATTAAACAAGTCCATATATAAGCACACGTTACTGTGAAAGATGTTACATGAGTTAGGTTTGGGCGTCTTGACAAAACTAAGTTCTTGAACTTCCCGATGTCATCCTGTGTTATAATAAATGTACCTCGAACTTTATTGGAAGGAGTCACAATGTCACGCATATCTAGCTTATTCTTCTTCATTTCATCCCATATTGACATTGCTTGTCTATAAGGGTCTTTGATTACAGACCTATCATAAAACGGAGTGAACTCATTAGTTAAGAGTTTCTCATCTCTACCGAATTTGTTGAGCAAAGCCCATGCTCTTACAAACCGTACTATGGTAGATCCATCACCGACAGCGTGATAGTTAGTGAAACCGATGGATATTTTTTACCATGATTGGGGAAAAGAGTCACTTGAATGGCTAAGACCGGGGCTAATTGGACCCCTGATCCATGCCTAGGTCCTGCCATCTGTGGAACCAAGTGATAAAAATCCTTAACATTTTGAAAATCATTACCAACGAGACAATTAAAATCTATATCAGTCTCAGAAAAAGTAACAGATATAGAATCTCCTGTAACATAACGCAACTCAGGATAATCGCTCGAAGTTAGTGGACAAACAACGTGGCCAGCTAAAGGTATGTAGTGTTTGAGAGTGAGGGAGAGTGAATCTTTAAGATTAGGAATAATAGTTTGAACGAAATCGGGTTTGGACACGCGGAGTTTGTAGAATAAAATCCGCCGCATACGGTGGAAAGATAACCATGGATAATCAAAATATGTGAGAGGAAGTGTGAGCTCAGCTGCACTGCCGGGAGGTGGCCCAACTTGACATTGCTCAATAACAGATGCCATTATAACATTAAGTTACAAATGGCTTATCAATGTATAGACGTTTAAATTGTTCTCAAGAGGGTACGTCCTCCTTAAAAGCGATGGAAACGTTGGTCCCTGACTCTGATATATACCTACTGGACAATACGGCAATAATATCGTCTTTATTTCTCATCACTTTTTTTTGTTCTTCCAAAATTGCTTCTTTTTCTCTTCAAAATTAAAGTACTTTTTTTCTTCCAAAAATTTGGCCACACTCTTCAACTTTGGAAAAAAATATTTTCTTTAAAAAAAAAAACGCTTCTAGGATTTGAGATGCTTGGCCAAAACTAGTACATCAAGCACTGTGCATCAATTATTTGTACTGAAATTCGACAGCAAGTCTCTAAACATGGGGTGTCTGCAATTCCAAGAACAAGGAATTATATAGTCCTTTTCACACTGCAAAATCATCTTATTTTATAAAAAAAGAAATAGGGCATGTTAACTTATTTCAATTGTTAGCTAAGTCAAATTCTTTTATTTTTAACTAATTGCACCGCTATTTGTGAACCTTGTGAACCTTCTAGGGGATGTAGTAGAAGTAGCAGGTTTTCACAAGAACACCCCCAAACTCAACTTTATATGCAGGAGAAAGCTGATATTGACGGTAAACATTGATAAGAACACCGAGAAAGACCTCCAGTTAGTGGTGGAGAGAGGTTCGCAGATACTAAGCAAATCAAGAGCTGAGCTAGTTGATTTCACAAGTCATGCAAATGTAGCAAAAAGACCAGGCCATTATGTGATTTAATTGAAGAAAAAGTTTTAAGAGAATGTTGTAGGGAAATGGATGCTTCATTTGTGGATCATGGATATGTTGTTTCAAGAAAAACAAATTCAATCGGACCATTGGAACTTTGCATTGTCGAGAGAGGAACATTTAAGAAGATTTTGGAACATTTCATAGGAAATGGAGCAGCATTAAGCCAGTTTAAAACTCCTAGATGTACTAGCAACCAAGTTCAATTAAGAATTCTTAATGTATGCACCATTAAAAGGTTTTGTAGCACAGCCTATGGTTTATAAAAATGTTTGTATTGAACTTGATATAGTCAGATTTTTCTATAATAACATCTCTATATAACAGTTATTCACTATAAAATCAAATTTTTCTCGGAATCAGTTTTTATGTTATATAGTATAATATATGCCCTCTATAACAGCGAGCATCCAAAAAATATCGGAACAAAGGAAATTGTTATAAAGATGTTTGACTCATATAACACTATTTTGATTTTATTAAATTGTCATAGAAACATAATAATGCAACTTGATAGAGTAAGATACACGATTTATTACAAAACTGCTAATATTGTAACTTCATTAGAATACGAGTGGTACTTTATTAGAAAACATTTTTGTAGCTATAAGAGCATGTTATTAAGCGAAAAACAAGAGATATCAATATAATTGGACATCTTGATAGGATGTTATCGACGGATACAACATCACCAACAACGATCCAGTAGAATTTCATTAGTGGAGTTTGTGGAGGGTAGTATATACGCAGACTTTACCCCTACCCCGAAGGAATAAAGAGACTATTTTCGAAAGACCCCCGGCTCTAGAAGATAAAAAAACAAAACGACAAAAGAGGATAACATCAATACCACCACATAAATTATAGGAAAAATAAAAGTAACATAAAATATAGAAGATAGATGCAAAACAAAGAGATAGATAGTAAAGAAGCCTCGAAATAATAAGATACAACATTACCACTTGCTATAATTTGTAGTATTTGTAGTGAATGTGTTTTGTAAGTGTCTTAAAAATTAAGAACAATCTTAATCTCCTTTTCTGTATTTGAAGTATGCAACAATGTTAAACAACGTATAATGACATGTCATCAACAGTGGCTAACAAATTTAACGATTGCCCCAGCTTGAATCTTGTTCGATCCAGATAAAGAGATTAGATTTTTTTTAAATCCTTGAACCATATGAAGGCGACAGAATAGAAAAATTAAAAGCTGTTGGACCAGTACATTATACGAGTATGAATAAGTCATACAGTGAATGGCAGTACTGATAAGATTTTAATGCACTGAAACAAATCCAAAACTAGGGGTGGCAGATTGAGCCCAAACCCATCTAACCCGCCCAACTAGCCTAGATATTAATGGGTTGGGCTACAACCATTTTAACTTATGGGTCAATTTGGGTTGAGCCCAAGTTAACCCATTATTTTTTATAGCCCATTCTGACCTCATTTAACAGCCCAAATATAACCCATGAAACTCACCCAAAACAGAGTATCTCAACCTAACTTATTTAGAAATTTACTTAGTTGCTCTAATTTTTTTATTTTTTGTATTTTTAATTTTCTGTTCTTTTGTTTTTCCACGCCACTCACTTACCCACCCCACCACATCCCACCCAACCCCCTACACCCCCACCCCGCACAAATTCCCTGTAAAAGATAATTTTTTTGTTGTATTTTAAATTTTTAATTATTTTATTTTTCTACACCCTCTACCCCTACCCCTCCCATGCTCCCTCCCCCTCACCCCCACCTCGGGCGCAAACCCACTAAAAAAAATTGAATGCAAGATAAGCATGATTTTAAAATATGGGTCATATTGGGCGGGTTGGGTTATAACCCATTGTTCAGCCCATCTTGACCCAACCCATCTTAACCCAAATTCACTTTGGGCTGGGTTGGGCAATGACCCATTTATTGACTAACCCATCTTGACCCGCCTAAATTCAGCTCAACCCGCCCATTTGCCACCCCTATCCAAAACTCAGCAGCTACAGTGCTTTAACAAAGGCGATTTTATACTTAGGGCTTGAAGTTGAAATCTCTGATTAAATGTAACAGAGTGTTTACCATTCTGCCACTACTCTTACTGGCTGGGAGGGTGGCTGGGAGGGAGGGAGAGCATTAGCTACGGGTTCGAACAAATCCAATAACCTTTACTTAAATTTTATATTTGTATTAAAAATTTTCATAAAATATGTATAAATATTTAATTGTAAATCCAGAAACTAAAACGAGCTACGGCTTCGATGACAAATTTAAAATCGATAATTTCAAAGTCTAGCTCCGAACGGTTCCCTTGGAGTTTGGAGAAGCGTATAAGGAGGAATGAGGGAAGGATTCGATTTATATGCAACTTTTTAAATTTTTTTTTATGATATCAGTATAACACATTATAACATATTGTTTGTGTTATTTTCTATATTACTAAATTTATTATTTAATTTGATTCTGCAAAATTCTTTATATATAGACAGAGAGAATCACTAGAAGAGGATAAAAACAAGTTAAACAAGCACAAGGAGACGTCAATATTCAAGTGTATTATTAAGATGTAACACGTAGAAAGCTTATAGCCATGCAAGAATACAAAAGCGTGGACAATTTACTAACACAAATCTAACTTACCAATTCTTTTATGAATTTAACAGAATTACTTTTTTTTTCACAAGAGATCCAATCATTGATACTCCCTCGGTTTTAATTTATGTAAGCCTGTTTGATTGGGCACGGAGTTCAGGAAAAAAATAAAGACTTTTAGAATTTGTGGTCCTACACAAATTCAAATTGGGCTGAGAGTATTTGTGTGGTTAAAAAAACTTCTTATTAAGAGTAGAATTATAAGTTTAAGTTAAATTGTTACCAAATTTAGAAATGGTTCTTTCTCTATGGAACAGACCAAAAAAGAAAAAGGTTCACATAAACAGAAACAGATAGAGTATTTGAAAATTAAACAACGATTATTACAAACAAATATTTGAGATATCCCAATGCAAAAATATCATATATCAAATACTCGTAACTCAGAAGATAAGGATTTTGAGCTTGACTAGTACTGTCAAAGCATCCAATTATTACAGCTACAATCTTAAGCAGAGTTGTTACAAAAAGCTTAGGCCATGAGTGAATAGTGCAGCAAAACTATTCATTCGAGTTTTGGGCAAACACAAGCCAATCTCTAAATCACCATTCGATTTACTAAGGGACATCATTACGCCATTATCACTGTTGATAGAAACAAACTCTAACTTTTAAGTCTGTCCAGCTTTCTATCATGACCTGCAGGCATGAAATGCAGTGTCCCCGGTAAAAGGGATGTCAGTACGAAATAATGTACCGAGTATGTAATGCAATAGGATAACTGAAAGTTGAAACTGAACTGATAATATAATAACTGAAAGTAACTGGGAGTCAAAGATAATCTGAAGATGTGCTTACTTGCTGCTACAGACTTAACTCTCTCAATATAGTAAGTAAAATAGATGTCCGGCCTAATAAGGCTTGGTATGTGTAACTACTCTGCCGTAGTAGGCTCGCTCATAGGCACTCAACCATACTTGTTTAACCGAAAAATAGAATTTGTTCAAAACGATAATTTAGAAGAATTCGGGTTACTGATAATCAAAGAATAAAGAATAATTTAGACTATAATAGAATAATCAGAAAAAGCAAAGTTAGACAGTGTATTCAGATAGTGTTTCATGTCTTTACACTTGATTCATTCTCTCCCTTTTATAGCTGTTTTGGAGATATGCATTTTGCCTTTTTCCTGAAAAGGCCATTATAGACAATTAAAGACTTTAAACGCTACGTTACATAATCATTATATTCAATACAAATTCTCTAATGTTTTTAGTATTTAAGACGCATTAAATATTGTATCTGCATCCCCCTGTTCCGTCGGGTTCATTACCCCTAATTCTGTGACTTAAATAGGTATGGGCACTGGATCTTTTGAATAATTGCTTGTGCCTCTATCGCACATGCCTCTCTCTATGCCTCTACTCGCATCTGTTGCAACTCGTGCCTCTTTGCCAATCATAACTTTTTGATCAATCTACGTGTCATGACACGTCATTTTTATATCACCTTATAAATCTAAGACTACCATACACCTTACTAGTATCATAAATGCAAAATAGGTGAAGACAATGATCATACAAGAGAACAAAAAAACTTACAAAGCTGAAATACTGCATTCCACTAAGGAGACAGAAAACATAGCTAGATTACGCGCAACATAACTAAAAGATCTAGTTATATATACAGAATCTACTTTCTACAAGTTGAGCCACTATATTGTCCAGCTACCTAAAACTGAATTATTTACTACAGAAGGAGATACGCGACGCAATCAGCAATTCACTTAAAGTAATGCATATTTCAATCTTAAAAGAATCATGTAAAACTCAAAAGGGTAATCAAGATTCTGCAAGAGTTTATATTTCTGCAGCATGAACTCTTGACCTAATGGTCACACAACAACAACTTTTACCATTGCGCCAATTCTTCCCTTCTCATAGTACATCATTTGATCTTTAAACTCATGTAAAACTTTGTTATCAAAAAGCAATTCAAGATTTTGTGGAACAGTTAAATATACAAGCAAACCATGCACCAAAAGTTTAAGCGATCAAACATGATGCAAAGCGATCTAACAGGATTCAATATATCGAATTAAAAGAGTGAAGTATATATCATTACTAGACAATCATAGTGCATAATTTATTTTTAAGAAATAATGTAAAACGCAAAGGATATTCAAGATTATGTGGCACAATTGAAGTGGTAAAGAAACCATAAGAAAAGGGTACAAGAGATGATAGAATGAAAAAAGAGAAAGTAAATAGAACTCCCAGTTTTCATAGCACATAATTTAAATCCCAATAAATCATGCAAAAACTCGGATTCAAGATTCACTAGCACAACTAGAGAAATATGAGAAAACAGCAGAATATCGAAAAATAAAGAGGAGGCATACCTTGGATTCTCAAACGAGCGAGATGGAAGCTAGGGCAGAGTTGAATTCGCACACAACACCAAAATCACAATCTGTATTTTCTCAAAACAGAGATGAAAGCGCGAGGCTCTAAATTAGTCGCTGGCGGAGATTAGGACAGAGGAGAGGAGAGCTGATGCGGTGTATTAGATTCGCAATCTGTGTTTTCTCAAAACACAGATGAACGTGCGAGACAGGCTATAGATTAGTCGCAGGCGGAGATTAGGGCAGACGAGAGCTGATGCGCGCGGAGAATTTTGAGAATACAGAGCTTTTTGTTTTTACTTTTTGGAGCCTTTTCTTTTTTAGTTTTGGCGCCTTATTTTACAAAATAATATTTTTTTTTAATATTTTAGAATTAAATTTGGCGGGTACTCACATCAAGGCCCCTCAATTATAATTTGGGACCAGATCTTATATCTTTGCAATAAAACAAAGCATTAAGGACCGTAATATAATCTCCTCCCAATACATATATTATTAGCGACGGGTTTATTAGCTCGTCCCTAAAAGTTGGTCTTAAATAAGGCTTTTTCATGTAGTGCGGGTAATGACTAAACTTGTTTGTGTATTAAAGATATGTGAATCAAACCAATGTTTTTCGCAAGTCTTGACCTCGAGCTATGCAGCCTTGTGGTAGGTTAACAAGTAGAGTAAAGTAAAGATAATAAAGTTAAGAGACAATTCTGATGAGTAATGAGCACGGATGTAAGAGTGTATATTCTTTTGCCAATGATTGATGATAGTTACAAATAATTGGGGTCCCCTTTATACAGTAGGAGAACCATAAATAAGGTACATTTCTAGTTTTAGCAAGAAATCTTATTGGGACAGCTCTCTAACTGTCTAGTACAAATTCGTACAAATCTGTTTCGAAATTTACGCCGGGATCTTAAGGATGTAGCGGGAATTTTGCCGTTTCTGTTACAAACCCATAATGGCATCGTCTCGGGATTGGTCACACTCGGCTTTGGTGCTCATCGCGTACTTCGATCTTCGAACATTTTATTTTGTAGTCGGGTTCAAACTTGGTCCATCGGGCTTGAACTCGACCTATCCTATACTCGGGCTTGAAGCGAATCTTCAAGCCTGTAAAATCGAACATACCTAATTTCAATTGACTCTAACTCTGAAATATACCTTACAATCGGTAATAAGACGATGCATATGCATAGCACGACATATTTATTAATGCATATGCATGGCAGTTATGGGCACCTTTCGTCTTTAATGGCCCGATTCTTAATTGTTGTCTCGACACAATGACTTTAAACTAATCATGTACTCTTGTGTTACAAAAAGAATTGCACTATTTTCTTTATTAATTACTTTTAAAAAGAATGTTTTTGAATTTAGAAATAATTTAATTTAGAAGTTTAATTTGACTTACAAATTTTTATACCTATATAAATATTATGACATGTTTAAGACCACAAGTTTCGATAGTGTTGTAATCACAAAAATGTTATGACCTTATTTAAGATCACAATAATCAAAAGTCTTCTTTTTTCCCTTAAATTCCAGGCACAATAGTCAAATTACACTATATAAATGGAAACGGAGGAAATAAACATTAACGTATTTTTTCTTCTCTCTTTGGGTAAGCAGTTCTTTTTTTTCCACAGGGGTCAACTAGAAGAGTATTCATCCGACACAATTAAGTTGCTTTAGTTTACCTAATTAATTATTCTCTACAATGTGTAAATGTGAACTTTTATATTGTTTCGCCACGGTAGTGGAAGGATAATCCTTATTCTCATCAGTAATAGTGGCAAAATGAATTTAAAAAAATCAATTATTTATTATCCAAAAAAATGGGTTAGATAACTTTTGGAAACTAGGTTAAATATGAATACAATTGGTATTATTCACTTAACCAGTGTATAATCAATGACTTAAACTTTGATATTTGCAAAAGTTAAATTTCAGGATTTCCAAGTTTGAAAGTCTAATAATTTTCGAAAAAAGATGATATTTAAGAAGGCATAAATAATATGAATATTCATATTATCTGTTAATTAACCCAATAAGTCTAGTTGAATAATTTATTTATTTTTTATTACTCATTTTTTTTGAGTCTCTCAATCCGACCCAACCCAATCGGCCTTTTGCCATTACTTAGCACTATATAATTGTGTGTGTTCTCGAAAAGTGCATTAAAAAATCGAGGAAAAAACATAAATAGGCAATAGTTGAGTAAAATTTTTAAAAACCTAGCAGCAATCATTATTTTACATTCATGACAACTAAATAAATACATTCCCTAGCAGAAAATCATTCAATTCCATTAAAATAGATGCCAGTTACTAATCCCTAAAAGGAAGCAAGAATAAAAAGAAAAATGATAACTTCCATCCTAAAAATAAGCTCTCTTCCAAATTCCACTAGAATAGGCATATAATTAATGATATATAAATTTTACCCAGTAAATTATCGAACTTTCACGCTATTATAATTGTATAACTGACTGATAGTCTTCTTCAACTAAAATATACGTTCGCTCAATATGTTTTCTTTTATAATAGTTTCATTGATTTTTTATTAAAGAATTATGTAAATTAATAATATGTATAATATTGGAATAAATCATATATATTTACCATAAACATCCTTATCCTTATATTATGAAAAATATGAAATAAACATATTTAGTAAAAATATATAAGGTATATATATGGTATGTATATATTATAAATTATTTATATATTTGGTATAAGAAATAAAATTTAGATGATTATACAATAAGAACAATGTATAAATAATAATACCATATATATTCTTATAAAGATCAGCGTGTGGATTTTATTATGGTTAAAGTGTGTATATATAAATACAGATGGTATAAGGATGGTATTCGGTATATGTATTTTTTTTGTATGTGTATATTTATATGATATAACAAAGATATATTAATGATATATATGTGATGAGCATACATAGCTTCATTGTATGTATATATTAATTTTTCGTCATCAAGTTTTAAATTTTGAGTTCCAAATTTATTCACAAAGAAAATCAAAAGAAGGAATTGATACTTGGAATGACAATAGAAAAAAACAGTGAAGAGATTGGAAATTCGAAAAAGATAGTCAATAATAGACTGATAGTATGAGAGAGAAAGAGAAACAAAATATTAAGAATTTAAACATAATCTCTTATTTTAAGGAAGAATTAAAAATAAATTAGTTACTATTAAATATTTTCAATTGTGCTACATTTGAAATAAAATATGCTATTATTGAAATAATCAAACTATCATAACATTAATATAAAAATTATTTTATAAGAGTCATACTGTCACGACCCGGATTTTCCCCCAACATCGGGATCGTGATGGGGCCTACTCGTGGTAGCTAGGCAAGCCACTTTATTCACACTATCCTGTTTTTAGCAATACTTCATATTCAATTAAACAACCAAACCAAAATCTTAATTAAAAAGTGCGGAAGACTTTATAAAAATAGAAATAAGTAGTTTCAAGGTAAATGATACTCACATCCTATAACGACCCGACCGGTCGTTTTTAGAATTTACGCCCCGATCCCCCGTTAACTGCTTCCCATAAGTTCATTTCTGCTATTTTGGTTTGCCGAGATGTTCGGTGTTAGGATTCAGAGTGTTTTGGGACACTTAGTCCCTAGATGGGAGCTTAAGAGTTGAAAGATGGTCCTGTAACAACCCGACCGGTCATTTTAGAAAATTATGCCCCAATCCCTAATTTAACTGTTCCCCTAAGTTCATTTCTGCTATTGTGGGTTGCCGGGAGAGTCGGTTCTGAAAATTTGAGCATTTTGGAATATTTAGTCCCTAAATAAGAGCTTTGAAGCTAGAAAATGGCCCGTAGCCGGAACAGTGTTAAGACGATCTCGGAACGGAAATCCGATGGTTCCATTAGTTCCGTTAGGTGATTTCGGGGTTGGGAGCACGTTCGGAATGTATTTTGGAGGTTCGTAGCTCAATTAGGCTTGAAATGCCGAAGGTTGAAATTTTGGCGAATCCGAACGATAGGTGAGATTTTGATCCGGGGGTCGGAATGGAATTCCGACAATTTCTGTAGCTTCGTTATGTGAATTTGGTTATGTCCGCAAAGTTTCAGGTCATTCGGACGTCGTTTGGTCGGGTTTTAGATCGAATGTGCAATTCGGAAAGTTTTAAGGAATTTAGGCTTGAATTCGATGTGAATTATGGGTTTTGATGTTGTTAGACGTGTTTTTATGATTTGAACGAGTTCATATCGTGTTTTGGAGTATGTTGGTGGTTTTCGTTGGGGTCCCGGGAGCCTCGGGATGAATTCGGGGGTCCAAACGGACCAATTTGTGCCAAAAGGCACTGCTGTTCTGCTGCAATAACTGCAGAACAATTTTGCTCTCCGCGATCGCGGAGATTGCCATGCGATCGCATAAGGGAGAAATCCTGAGCTCTGCGATCGCGAAGTAAAGCCTGCGATCGCGTAAGTCTGGAGGTTGAACCAGTGCGATCGCGTGAGGGAGTATGCGATCGCGTAGGGTATTGGTCGGAAGCAGTGCGATCGCGTGAGGGAGTATGCGATCGCGTAGGGTAGTTTGGGAAGCCGGACGAGTTTGTTCTTCGCGATCGCGTTAGTACGTTTGCGATCGCGTAGGGTTGCTGAGTTGTTCACTGCGATCGCGTCCAGGGTCACGCGATCGCGTAGAGGAAAATTAGGCCGCCTATATTTTTGTGCATCGCGATCGCAAGCCCAGTGCTGCGATCGCGTAGAGTAAAATGGCCTGGCAGTGACTTTAAGTCCAGAACATTTCAGTCGCGGCCTAACACACCAAAACCGCCATTGTTGAGCTCCAAGAGAGGATTTTGAAGGGGAAACGCCGGGATATCATCGGGAAATCATCGGGGGTAAGTTTCTTGACCTTAATTCGTTGGTTTATCATGAAATCCGTGATTATTTCACTGAAATTGGGAGATTAAAGGTGGGTTTGAGCCCTAGGCCTAAATGTTAGAAAATCTCCCTGATTTGAGCGGGCAAATGGAGTCCGATTTTGGTAAATTTTATATGCCTAGACTCGTAATGAGATAAGGAACCCAAATATATAATTTTCGTAATTTTTCGATAAGCGTACCGAAAGTCGGGTTTTGACAACTTGTGGGTTTTTGGCGTATTTTGAGTGTTTTGATCGGGTAATGCCCAATTGACCTATTTTGATGTGATTCTATTGATTTTTATCAGATTCTACACTTGTGGAGGCCGACATTCGCGGCAAGAGAGTTGTTTCATAGCGGTTTTGTACCGGAGTCGAGGTAAGTGGCTTGTCTAACCTCGTGTGGGGGAATTTTCACCCCTAGGATATTATGTGATAATTTCAATGCCTTGTACGCGAGGTGACGGGCGTGTACATGCGCTGGTCATTGAACACATACTTTATTTAAAAATGTTCGATGAGTGATATTTCTGTCTTTAGCTGTTAATTTGATATTTTATCGGTAGTAGTTAGAAAAGCATGATTAGGTAATACCTGACTGTCTAGTTGCCTAATTGTCTTATTTTTGATAATTATTGGAACTATTTTTCGGTGAAGTTATAGTTAAGCATAATTTACTCTCTCTGTGTATTCCTTTATTTGCTGTGCTTGTGGACTGCGGGTTCGATTCCCGGAGACCCAGGGCTGTGGGTTCGATTCCCAGAGACCCGGAGTGATATTGGTAGGGACTACGGGTTCGATTCCCGAGATCCCGAGTTATTGGTAGGGACTACGGGTTCGATTCCCGAGATCCTGAGTTATCGGTAGGGACTACGGGTTCGATTCCCGGAGATCCTGAGATTTATTGAAATGTGGACTACGGGTTCGATTCCCGGAGATCCTGAGATTTATTGAGATGTGGACTACGGGTTCGATTCCCGAGATCCTAAGTTATTGGTAGGGACTACGGGTTTGATTCCCGAGATCCCGAGTTATTGGTAGGGACTACGGGTTCGATTCCCGGAGATCCTGAGTTATTGATAGGGACTGCGGGTTCGATTCCCGGAGATCCCGAGTTATTGATTATTTATCGAGACATGGGCTGCGGGTTCGATTCCCGGAGACCCAGAGGTACTGTCAATGGGACTGTGGGTTCGATTCCCACAGGTCCTGGACTGGTTTTATTGAGTTGACTATTTGTTGTTAGCTTAATTGTAGACGATTGCGGTAATCATTTATTGTTGTTAATTTCGGAAATTATTATCATTTAAACTGCTTATTATTGTTATTATCATTATATTATTATTTCTCAGTAGGGCCCTGACCTTCCTCATCACTACTCCATCGAGGTTAGGCTTGGCACTTACTGAGTATCGCCATGGTGTACTCATGCTACTCTTCCGCACACTTTTGTTGTGCGGATCCAGGTACATCAGGACATGCCCATACTAGGTAATTCAGCAGTTTCTAGGAGACCTCGAGGTATGATCTGCTACGTCCGCGGATCCATAGGCTTTCCTTCTATTCTAATAGTACTAGTTGGTATTTTTCCTTCATTCCGTTGTTAGACACTCTTTATACATAGAGCCACAGTTGTATATTCTCTTTTAGTCTGTGTTACCGTGGGATTCCGGATCTTGGTAGTGTTTTATTCATGGTGTTGACGGATGTGCCAAGCGGTACAGATTACATATCTTTTATCCTATTTTTCTGCTGTTTTCTCATTTAAGTGTTCATAGCTTGTATATTCCGCAACGTGTTAGGCTTACCTAGTCGTGGGGACTGGGTGCCATCACGCCATGTTCACGATTGGTGAACTAGGGTCGTGACAAGTTGGTATCAAAGCACTAGGTTCATAGGAGTCATGGGACACAGACCGGTTACTTAGAGTCTCGCTGATCGATACGGAGACGTCTGTATTTATCTATGAGAGGCTATGTAACTGTTTAGGAAACTCTTCATTTCTTTTGGATTCCTTGTCGTGCGACATTTTTGGCATCAAAAATCTAAACTATTGATTTCTATTCTCTCACAGATGGTGAGGACACGAGCTACTCGCGACGATCAGGTACCCGCGCCCCCTGTTGCCGCCGTCAGAGGCCGGGGCCGAGGTAGAGGACGAGGACACGCCCGAGGTGCAGCCACAGCACCCGCGCGCGCTGCCGCTGAGGTGCCACAAGTAGACCAGGTTGGAGCGCAGGCACCTGGTACACCGACTACAGTTGCTACTACTCCAACACTCCAGGAGACCCTGACCCAGTTCATGAGTATGTATACCACTTTGGCTCATGCAGGGTTGCTTCCTGTCACTGCAGCTACATCCCAGGCAGGGGGAGGGGCCCAGACTCCTACAGCCGTTACACCTGAGCAGCGAGTGCCAGTGGGACAGGTTTCAGAGATTATGGTTATGCCTCCTACCGCCCTAGCATAGCCCGGAGGTGGGCCAGCTGCCTTTGATGACGAGCATTGTAGTTTGGAGAGGTTCAAGAAATATGACCCTCTAGTGTTCAATGGTTTGGCTTCAGATGATGCATTGGGTTTTCTGGAGGAGTGTCATCCTATACTTCGTACTATGGGGATTGTGGAGACCAGCGGGGTTTCCTTCTTTGCTTTTCAGTTTTGTGGGGCCGCTTATGACTAGTGGCGCACGTATGAGTTGGATAGTCCGAAGGAGTCTGCTTCGTTGACCTGGACTCTATTTTTAGATCTATTTTTGAGGGAGTTTTTTCCACAGAGCCTTAGGGATTCTTGGCGCTCGGAGTTTGAGCGGTTGCGACAGGGCTCCATGTCAGTATCGGAGTATGCTATCGGTTTCACCCGTCTAGCCAGGCATGCACCGGCTTTGGTAGCCACGGTTCGGGAGAGAGTGCGGAGATTTATTGAGGGCCTGATTCCGCCGATCCGGTCCAGCATGGCCAGAGAGTTGGAGACAGATATATCTTATCAGCAGGCAGTTAGCATTGCCGGGAGGATCGAGAGTATGCTCCCTAGAGAGCGGGGAGATAGAGAGGCCAAGAGGTCTCGTGAGTCGGGCCATTTCTCTGGTGCCCGTACTTCAGCAGTCGGTCGTTTTGGCAGGGGTTATTCCGGTCATCCAGTTCACTCAGCATTGCCCGCAGCCGGTAGTACTCCAGCTCTTCCAGCACCTCATGAGCCTTATTATGCTCCCCCAGTTTCCAGTGCACCTCATACGCAGGGTACCTCCAGGGGTCAGTCCAGCGGGGGCGAGGTCGGTCAGTCATAGCCACCGCGTCCTTCCCGAGCTTGTTTTGAGTGCGGGGATACTCGCCATTTGGTTAGTGAGTGCCCTAGGTGTAGGATAAGAGTGCCTCCACAGACTTTGCAGCCTTAACATGGTTCACAGGGTCAGCATGCCATCATTCCAACCCCAGCTGCCATCCCACCTGCCCAGCCAGCTAGGGGCGGGGATCAAGGTGCCAGAGGCCGCCGTCGAGAGAGGTATCAAGCAAGATTTTATGCTATTCCCGATCACGCTGTGGCTGTTGCATCTGACTCTGTTATCACAGGTATTATTCTGGTTAGTCACAGGGAGGCATCGGTTCTATTCGACCCTGGTTCCACTTTTTCATATGTGTCTTCTTACTTTGCTTCTCATCCGGGTGTGCCTCGGGATTCTTTGAGTGCCCCCATTTATGTTTCCACTCCGGTGGGTGATTCTTTGGTCGTGGACCGTGTATATCGGTCGTGTTTGGTTACCATTTGTGATTTTGAGACCAGAGCGGATCTATTGTTGCTCGGGATGGTCGATTTTGATATTATTCTGGGCATGGACTGGTTGTCTCCCCATTATGCTATTCTTGATTGTCACGACAAGACCGTGACGCTGGCTATGCCAGGCATTCCACGTATTGAGTGGAGTGGTACTCTAGATCATACCCCTAGCCGTGTTATTTCTTTTCTCAGAGCTCAGCGTATGGTTGAGAAGGGGTGTGCTGCTTATCTAGCCTATGTGCGGGACGTCAGTATTGACACTCCTTCTATTGATTCCGTTCCAGTGGTACGTGATTTTGCTGATGTATTTCCGGCTGATCTCCCGGGCATGCCGCCCGACAGAGATATTGATTTTGCTATTGACTTGTTGTCGGGCACTCAACCCATTTCTATTCCACCGTACCGTATGGCTTCTCCTGAGTTGAAGGAGTTGAAGGATCAGTTACAGGAGTTATTGGGTAAGGGTTTCATTCGATCCAGTGTTTCGCCTTGGGGTGCTCCTGTATTATTTGTGAAGAAAAAGGACGGTTCTATGCGTATGTGTATTGACTATCGTCAGCTGAACAAGGTTACAGTGAAGAACCGGTATCCTTTGCCCCGTATTGATGATTTATTTGACCAGCTACAGGGCGCACGGGTGTTTTCAAAGATTGATTTGCGCTCTGGATATCACTAGCTGAAGATTCGGGAGCCAGATATCCTGAAGACTGCCTTCAGGACCCGGTATGGTCACTATGAGTTCCTTGTGATGTCTTTTGGGCTGACTAATGCCCCAGCAGCCTTTATGCATTTGATGCACAGTGTGTTCAGACCTTATCTGGACTCGTTCGTGATTGTCTTTGTGAGCACATGATTTTTGCACCAGGCAAATAATTCCAAAATTAAAATAAATATGTTTTTGAGTGCAATTACTTGCTTTGCTTGAAATTAGTTATATTTTGTGTGTTTGAATAAGTAAGAAATTAGAAAAATCAAAAAAATAGTAGTAATTAATTTGTTAGTTTAGTTAATTAGAAAATTAGTAAAATAGCTTAAGTAGTAGAAATTAGGAAAAAATAGCAGAAAATTACCAAAAAATACTAGGAAATTAGAGTAGGTAGTAAATTAGGATTTATAATTTTTCATAAAAGAAAAGAAAAAAAAAGTATAAAAAGAAAATACATAAAAAATTGATTAACATCAGAAAAATACAAAAATACATAAGTTTAATAAAACTGGGCCAGTTGAAATTCGTGTGTCTGGCCCAGTGAATTAGCCCAGTAATTTGGCCCGCCGGGTCTTTTAGTTGTGTTGATCATGACCGTCCATCTTGATAGATCCAACGGCCTTAAATAATTGGCCGAGTTATTTAATTAATTAAAATGGGAGACTTGATCTGAGCCGTCTGTGTGATTTGATCTAACGGCTAGAGACTTTAGTCTCATAAACAATCAAACGACGGCGTTTAAGTAACGCCTCTCTAAGACCGTCGATCTTGATCAAACGAACGGTCGAGATTTCCTGGGATGTTTGGCCTATAAAAGGGCCTTGTCTGAAGCGGCCGCCCCATTTCTTTCTAATGCTTAACCTAGCCGCCCTTAATCCTCTCCACTTCTCTCATCTTCTTCATCATCTTTACCCTAGGCGGCCATGGCGGCCACCACTCTCTACGGTGGTCGCCGGCTTTTCAAATTCCCCATCCCTCTTTCTCTTCTTCTGCTCTTTCTTCTTTACCCAAAACCCCCAGAAAATACCCTGTTCTTTGAAGTCTCGGTCACCGGAATCCTCGCCGGTGATCGCCAAACAATGAGCCACCGCCTGAAACCAATACCAATCAACTCCTTTTCATGAGATCTACCCAACCATACTAGCCTTCACCCTCGAATCAAACCCAATCACTTCGAATATCCCAAAAAGGGTCGTCGGAACCCTAACTCCGGCGACCCCAAATTCAACCCTCAATCAAGACCTCACCTTTACCATCCCCAAAACACCCCTCTGCAATCAAAACTCAAAAAGGCCTCGTCTTTAGGCCTGAATGAAAATGAGAGAAAAATTGAAAGAAAAAGAGCTCTGAAAAAGAATAAAGAAGAAATAGGAAACAAGAAGAAAGGTCTGGGAGGGTCTGAGAGATTAAAGAAAAGAAAAGAAAAGGGAATAGGAAGCTCGGGGGACAGGCCCCGCAAGCTAAGTCCCTAACCCTAATATGCTTTCTCTCTGCTTTATTTTTTGATTCATTTGTTGTTTGTTTGCTATTTCTGCATGTGTTTAGATGCTCTTCTCTGATTTTTGCTTTCACGTGATAGTTTAGGGTTTATTCTCGCTAATAGCTTAGGGTTTATACTTGGTGATTGCTCTGTTGCTTGTTTATCCTTTTTATTTCATTATGCCTATCTTTTCTTACTATTCTGTTTCTGAGCATGTTAGTGTTAATATTCTCCATCTTGTTTATTCTCATGCTCATCCCGATTCGTTTAGTCATTGTTATTAAGTTTTATCTGGTTTGTTTGAATCTGTTTCTCTATTTTTGAAGACTTGACTTGGATAACCTTAGTTAGTATTAGAATACTTCATCTTGTTAATCTTCAGTAGTCCTTCTGTCATCCTGCATGTTTTGATTCTGATACTATGTTTAATTGTCACTCAGCTTTGCATTAGATTACTTTTTGTTGGCTTGCAGTATCTCTACTGTTTCTCTTTCCGTGTTTAGTCTTGGTAAAAGCTTGGCTATCTCTGTTCATCTCTTATATCAAGTTATCCTGTGTTTAATCTGGGGTTCACTTCTTTGCTCACATTCTGGTGGTCTTATTTGTGTTCATTTTTAGTGCAAGTCTAGTATTCTTGTCATATCATCTCTCATATGTTTTTATTTGATGAATGAGTATGCCAATTTGGGGTCTGTTTCTCTTCATGTTACCCTCATATGATAGATTTAGGTTTCTCTTTTCACTGTTTCTCCATGTTCTTCTTGTCATCATCTTCATCTCATTTGTCATGCACTTGTGTTAGATTTAGGAATGTTATTCTTTGCTTCTTCATGGCTTTCCTATTCTTCATCCCCACTCTTAACATGCATATATCAAGTTAGGGTAGCACTTAAAAGTGAATGCTAATTACCCTGCTTAGGTTAGTTGAACCATGTTGACTGTTTCATGAGAATCTATGCTTATATGTGTTTGTGCCCTGAACCTTGGTGATTCTGAGTTGTTCAAACTTTCATGTGACTTGCTGGTAGTTATTAGGTCTCAATTAACATGAATTCATACTTTGCCTCATAAAATTAGATAATGTGAATTAATCAACTGAAATTCAACCATATCAATTGCCTTCTCTGAGTTTTGGTTGATTATTACATTTTGTTTGATCTTATGTGTCCTAATATGCAATCCATGTTGAAACCGATTTAGTTTTACTGGTTTTGGTTGAGTGTAAGTGTTTGATTAACACTGTTTGAACCCTAGGTGAATTGGTTATAGCTGTTAGCATTAGGTTCTATGAAAATGGCTAGTTTTTAAATAGGTTAGAACTGAAAATGCATAATTAGGCTATAAGTTAAATAATTGGCTTAAGAATGGTCAACCTTGCAAAGGGTTGACCAATTCTATAAGCCCTAACACACAGTTCACTGTTAAACAGTGGCTGGTTGTGCAAAGGGTTATGTCTGCAAATGCAGACTGGCCCAGGCTCTCTTTAGAGCCCTGAACAACAAAGTGGCCAAACCTGTAAAGGTTTTGGGCCTAGCTGTTCAGTATATGGCTTTAATAGCCCAAGCTAAGTCTCAACTTGAGACTGGCTAAATTTTAAACAGTTTAAACATAATAACAAAGCAGGCTATGCCTGCAATTAGCTTTAATTAAGAATAAATTGGTTTTAATTGGCTGGAATTAGTTTAAAAGTGGCTAAAATTGAAATAGTTCTTAGAAATAAATCTGGCCAGCCCTTAAATACTAATGCCAGGGCTGGCTATTAGTTAAATAGGTTCAAAACTAGCTAAAATCTGCCCTAGGCAAGCTGGTAAATCAGCAGTGCTCTTAGGGGCACAATTGGGTATTGAAAAGGTGAAATAGTAACTAGTAAGAACTTAGGAGGGTAATAGGGACATTCATGCTCCTGATTTCTGCAATTTTGCGGAGATTTAGGGGTATAATGGTCTCCTAAAAATGGGAAATCTGTAAAAATCTCAAACCCCTAAGGTCATACTAGTAAAAGGCCATAAAAGAGAATCTTTAGAACCTTCCAGCACATGCTGGAAGGGTTTCTGGTAACTGAAATATGGACTAAAGTGTAGAATGGATAATTTTAGGAGGGGGAAGTGGGATTAATCCCATACTTCCTCCCCAAGTATTCAGCCCTAAAGGTTAGCTATAAATATCTCTTAAAAGGGGCTGAAAAGGGGGTTCCATTGGAGAGTAATCTGAAAACATACCTAAGCTAATTATTGAGAAGAAACACTAGGAAAACATAGCAATTTAGTAGTGATCATTTCTGGAAATTCCGGGTGTGAGAGCTTGTGGTTTTAATCTGGTTTTTCTGGACTTTGTTCGATTATCTACTTGGGTTTTTTCTCTGATATTCCTGTTGCTGTTTGGCTGTGTTGCCGTTGCTGTGCTTTCCTTCATCACTGTTGCATTGCTGCTGACACTTTGCTGATTACTTGCTTCTGTCCCCCTAGAACTCATTGGTTCTTTTTGCTGAATCAGGTACATATTCTGCTCGCTCAAATGTAATGTTGAAGTGTGGATAAAATGAAGTTCAAGGATCGAATCTGAATACTGATGTTTTCTTTTTTCTGTTTTAATTCAATTGTTAGTATAGTAGTGTGTAGATTTGTAACTTTAAAGTAGTATAGCAGCTGAAGAACAAAGACCAAACAGAAACTATGTAATAACTAGTAGTAGTGGTAGTATAGTAGTAGTATGAATTAGTACCTCACTTAGTTAATTAGGTAATAACATTAAAACATAAGTTAACTAGTAATGGTTTCAGAATTGGTAATCACTCACCAACAGTAGATTCATAAATCATACTCATACATTAGGAGTCATTCAAGTGTAGAGGAACTTTAAAATCGGAAACATTAGATCAAACATTGAGTCATTCACGATGAAGTGTTAAAGTCTTGGTAAATCAGTAGTATAAGTGTGTTGAATTACTTAGATGCTCGGGATTATTGCAATTAAATAACTGGGTTGTCTAAGTTCTACTTGTACAGTTTAATGAATTATTAAGGGCCTGAATCTGGATGTGAGTGGTCAAAAAGAGAATAATGATTAGGGAGTATAATAATTCATCTACAACTGGATAATGCAATAAGAGCAAATTAGCATAACTCTAGTGATAAACATTGTGCAAATTTCCTTAGTGTAATAATCTGGTAATATGGCTAACAATTAGATCAACAGAGGTGTGGATAAAAGTAGCCTGTTAATTTAGTTCTCCTAATTAGTTGTAACTATAGAATTTCCTGTACAATAGCTCTACTTTTTCAATGAATAAAATCAATCTGATTTCAATTCTTAAATCCAGTTGATTAGCGTTTTATAGTTCTTTGCACTTATCGTTATTTCATATTATATTTATCGGTTTTTTGGCTCAATATGCAAACTATCTTTGAACTACAATGTGAAGGTAATAAGGCCAGCAAGCTTAAGCCCAAAACAACCTGAAGACCAGGCCCAATTAAACAAGAAATCACACGGGCCTGGATTATTATAATGCTATTAATACGATTAAGGAAAGAACAAGTGTAGGAAACGTAGTTAAATACAAGTATTGAATCCTTTAAAATTAATTGGGATGAGCCTCGCCCGAATAACAATCGGGGCCCCCATTTAGTAATGATATAAACACAAATAGATCCGGGAAAGCTAATAGCGAATTCCATAGCTTCTCCCAAAATATTTAAAAGCCGATAGACATTATTTTAGGGCCCGGTTTTAATATATCTTCCTATGAATGAGTGTGCACTTGGTGCGACTCAAATCCAAATCTCGGTAAAGCCGAAATACATCAAAGGTCATAGGCGTACTGGTTGCGGTATGACTTGAGGCGTGTTTTCGCGATACCGCAAATTCCTAAAAAAAATAATAATATTTAATGTAAAAGCACATTATGTTATTAAAATCCATAACTGAGTCAAACAAAAAATCAAGAACGACAGTGGAGCGACCGTGCGAAAACCACGGAATCCGGGAGTGCCTAACACCTTCTCCCGGGTTAATAGAGTTCCTTATCCGGACCTCTGCTTCGCAGACATTTCAAGAGTCAAAATTCCTCGGATTCGGGATTAACTGGTGACTTGGGACACCATTGTCATTCTCAAGTGGCGACTCTGATTAATCTCTAATAAAATCCCGAACCGATTGTCCTTAAATTGGAAAAACTCCTTCCCTTACGTTATTTTATCCGTTTCGGGTAATTGAGCGTCGGGGTATACCCTACAAGTGTATTTATACACCTTATGCATGTTGGGGTAGTAAAAAGGGAGGTGTGACAGCTCTGGCGACTCTGCTGGGGAACCAACCCTGAATTTCGATTTCAGGGTTTAAGAACTCGAGCTCCTTAGAACTGCCGTTCGCGTTTTTGTTTGACTTCATTATGTGATTTGAATAACATGCTATGTGCTTTATCGCTTTGATATTATGTGGACTGTATATAAAATTGTGCCGAAAACCCTTCTCTCTTCTCCCCGGGGATGTGCTTACTGGTTGAGACTCCCCTTTCTGTTAAATGTCACCTTAAATTAAGAAAACAGAGGCCGAATAAGTTACAAAGCCGATTGACTCCGCGGGTCACCGGTACGTAGCCCCCTCCTCGATTCGAGTTGTCCGCTCGGGTACACGGTCTAGCAATCCATGAAACCGTAAGATTTTTGAACATAGGTCTAGGACGATTATTTGCATCATGTCTGACTTAGGGGACTCAACACAGGGGTTGGGTCCGTCTAGGACAGGTGACCCGGTATTGAAAAGACCGAGCATGCTATGTGTTGCATTTTATTGTCCTTGACCGTTATGCGGACCGGCGAAAATCCCGAGATTGGAAAAATTGTTGAAAAGGAAAAAAAGAGAGAGAGGAAAATAATGATTTATAGAAAATAGGTATCCGGAAAATTTGAAAATTTGCAAAAATAGTTGGAGCATTTTTTGAAATAACTGGTCAAATAATCTGACCGAACTACGCAGGTTTGATTCTCGCCATTAGGTGGGATACGTAGGCAACCCTTAAACGGGTCCAACCACACTTTTAGAAAAAGACCAAAAAGATTTTCTTTTCAAATAATCGAGGTGATTGCTATTGGCCGAATGTTCCGAAAGGACGACGGAAGGCTGTTTTTGCAAAAATGGCCACTTCGAAAATTATTTTCCTTTTCTTTCAAAAATTGAAAACTTGCATTGAAAAAAAAAGATTTTTCCTTTTCTAAATAAAATCACCTTAATAAATGTGCAGGACGAGCACGATGATGAATGAACAATTTTCCCTAAATAAAATCCCTTTGGAGCTGAGGTTATGGTGGCAGGACATGGGATCCGATGGTCAAGACTGGGTCAAAAGGTACTTGAAAGGCCTTACGGGGTTACTCGAAATAGTTCCTCGAGGTGATGTGGTTAGAGCGTTGGTCACGTTTTGGGATTCGGCACACAACGTATTTCATTTCCAAGATTTTGAACTTACCCCAACTTTGGAGGAGATTGCCTTTTACATTGGAAAGACCGAGGTTCCTCTGAAAGGAAAATACCCGGTATCTCCGAGGGCGGTGACAGTACATCGTTTCCTCGACTCTTTGAAAATTGCCCGGAATGTTCATAATGAAGATCTGGCCAACGGGTTTTGTTCTTTAAGCTTCATCTACAATAGGTTTGGACACGTTGGGGGTTTCAATGATCTTACCAACAAGCTATGTTGCAAGTCCAACCGGGCAAAATGGGAAGAACACCGGAGGTTCGCATTTTTTGTGGCATTTCTTGGAGTTGTTGTATTCCCGAGGAAAGATGGCCATATCAATATAAAAGTCACCGGGGTAGCTACCACACTGATAGTACAAGAAAACTGTACTCTGGCCCCGATGATTGTTGCGGATATCTATCGTGCTTTGACTGCGTGCAAAGCAGGGGCTAGCTTCTTCGAGGGGTGTAACTTGATCTTGCAAATTTGGCTAATCGAGCATCTGTGTCACCACCCTTCATTCTCAAGCTATGGTTCGGCCGATCGGACATGTTTGGAAGAGTTCAATGCGAGGACAAAGGAAGTAAGGTTGCCAGAGGGAGTCCAAGGTTGGATTGGGTATCTTCGATCACTAACTGACGGTCAAATTGATTGGACGTATGACTGGTTACCTCTTGACGAGGTGATATACATGCCAACAGAGGGATCGCCATTTTTGATCATGGGTTTGAAGAGTATACAACCTTATGCACCCTACAGAGCCCTGCGACAGTTGGGTCGGTGTCAGATTATTCCGAGAGATGGGGATCTCAGTGTGCAAGCTGTGGAGATTGGTCCGGACGGGCAATTCCCGGAAGCAAAAATCCGGCAAATCTGGAATGAGTGCCAAAATTTGAAGATTGATACTTGTGTGCCGAATAGAGCAAGAAGGGAGATATCACCTGGATACTCCACCTGGTACCGACGAGGGGTTGAACACGAACGTCTTTCAAAGAGACCTCACTTGCAAGACCTGATAGAGCAATCCGAGGAAAATCTGAAATGGGCGGCCAAGGAAAAGGAATATAAGGCTAAAATCAGTCTGTTGGAGGATAAACTAAGAAATCTTCATTTCGAAAGCGGTTTACAAGCGGCATCCGATGAAGTGGAGAAGAAGCAGTTGAAGAAAGAAAATGAGATGTTGAGAGCTCAAATGGCTCAAATGAAAGTTGCATCCGAGACCCCAATTCGCTCGGCCCGGGATGAAAAGTTAATTGAGATTCTCCGGCGAAAGGTAAATGACTATAGCTTCGATTTGGATAAAGCAGAGAAAGAGTTAGTCATGGCTCGGAAGCAAATGGATAAAGATGTTGAGAAGAGAGCCAAATTGGTTCAACAGCTGCAAGACAAGCATGATTTCGAAGTAGCTCAGCTTAGAAAGAAAACAATCTCAGCCACGGCCAAAAGCAACAAGATTATTAAAGATCTTGAGGAAGAAAGAGAATATTGCTACACGACCATGGCTAGATTAGAATTGGAGCTACAACAGGTGCAAAAGGACAACCAACATGTCTTGGACGCTCGCAATCAACAAATAAGTCGGTTATTGCAAGAAAAAGGGGTCATCAGAGAAAAGATTGTTCGCATCGCCCAGTACATCACCAAGAAGACTCAGCTTTGTGAAGAGATGTCTCGGAGGACTTTTGTATCCGCAGTGAAGTTTTTTGTACAACAAGTCATGGCCGACCTGGATAGGCTTCGAAGGGGTTTAGCATATAGGCCCGCGGCAAGGCCGAACGATGCCTCGCGGGCACTAGGTGCATTAATGTACTCTTAGGTCATGCATCATCTTTTATTTTTCTTTTCTTAAACATCACTTTGTAATCAAGGTTTTGAATTATCAATGAGAAAACAAAAGTGTTGTTACCAATTCTTTTACTTTATGTCATTTCTTTGAATCCGCAAGGCAAATAAATAGGAACGTAATCATGAAAACGACAATGAAAAGAGAGAGAGAAAGAAAAAGCAAGAAAAAGAAAGAAAAAAAAAAGAGAGGGAAAAGCAAGAAAAGAGAAAAAGCAAAAAAGAAAAGAAAAGAAGAAAAGAAAGAAAACAAAAGAGTGGAAAAGAAAAGATGATTAAAGTAAGCAGCAGCCGGGATGATGCATAACGACTCGAGCAAATGTGTTTGTTTTTAAAGTCGTTATATCTTATTCATGCGCTAACAACTGACAAGTGTTGATGTTTGTGAGTCCAGATTTTCTAGGCAACTGGCATACTGGCTACCCACCCATACAACACCAAGTCCAAAAAGATGACAAAGGCTGTGTCCCAGGAGATCGAGGCAACCATTGTAGACCCTGCTCACGAAGAAGAGATCGTGGATGTGGCAGGGATGAAAGAAGAAATGTACAAGTTGAGGCAACAGATGGCAGAAATGTACCAGGCCTGGTCAAGAGGTCAACCACTACCAGCCTACCCGGCTAACCCTGCATATGTCCCTCCAGCCAATCCTAACCCAGAGCCACCAACGATGAACTCATCCTCCACCTACCCCGACTACCCTCCATACTATGCTTCCACCTCCCAGATGCCACCACCTCCAGCCAAGCAAGCACCACCTCCTATTGCTCCTGTGTATGTAGCACCACCACCCGCTGCTATACACAAATCCTCTAGTGAACCAATGTTTCATATCCAGGATCCTCATTACTACCCTCCGGAGCCTACTTTCAGACAACACGAGTCTCACGCCCCTATGATAGAAGCAAGTTCCGGGCAGGAAGAGATGGCTCGGAAAGTAAAAAGTCTTGAGAATGCTTTCCGCAATATGCAAGGGCTAGGAGGGCAAGTAAGTGTAGCCTACAAAGACCTGTGTTTGTTCCCGGAGGTGCAGCTTCCTGCGGGATTTAAGTTGCCAAAGTTCGACATGTACAACGGACACGGGGATCCGGTAGCTCATCTGAGAGGATACTGTAGCAAGATAAGAGGCGCGGGAGGAAGAGATGAATTGTTGATGGCGTACTTCAGCCAAAGTTTGAATGGATCAGCCCTGGAATGGTATACCCGACAGGACCATACAAGATGGTTCGTTTGGGATGACTTGGCGCAAGCTTTCGCTAGTCACTTTCAGTACAATTTGGAGATCATACCCGACAGGTTATCCCTTACCAAGCTGGAGAAAAAGCCAGGAGAGAGCTTTAGAGAATACGGTTTTAGATGGAGGGAACAGGCCGCTAGAGTGGATCCGCCAATGAAAGAAGGTGAGATGGTGGATTGTTTTCTGCAAGCTTTGGAGCCAACGTACTACGGCCATCTAGTGTCAGCAATCGGGAAAAGTTTCAACGAAGTTGTGAAAATGGGAAGTTTTGTAGAAGAGGGTTTGAATACAAACAAGATTATGAGTTTTTCGGCTATCAAAGCCACCAATCAAGCTATACAGAGTGGAAGTGGAGGAGTGATGGGAAAGAAGAAGAAAGAAGAAGTATCAACCATTGAAAGCAGGTCCTGGAGTCGCAACCCACATTATAACCCACCAAGACCCTACCGCCAACACACGCCAAGCCCAGCAACTCCATATAATCCACCACCACCGTCTTACCCGCCAAACCCCTACAACACACCAAGCCCATATAACCCACCACCACCACCATACCCACCAACTGTCCCACATTACCACCACCCTCAAGCACAAGCCTACCCACCACCACCACCCCACGTGTGGAGAGCTCAAGCTCCACACAATGTGTACCACACCCAAAATACATACCCAACCCCTAAACCTTACCGAAACCAGAATAGACCCAGGCCGGACGCTGATTGGAGAAACAAAGCAAAAAAGACATTCACTCCTCTCGGAGAATCATATACCAGTCTTTTCCACGGGTTGAAAGAGTTAGGGATGTTGAGACCAATTGCACCAAAGAATCCAAACCCACCCTCGAAAAATCTTGATTCTTCTGTCAGATGTGAATACTGTTCGGGAACATTGGGCCACGATACTGAGAAGTGTTGGCAATTAAAGAATGCCATTCAAGATCTTATCGATGAGAGGAGAATTGAAGTGCAGGCCCCCGAAGCCCCAAACATTACCCAGAATCCATTTCCAAATCACCACGAAACGAATATGATAGAACTGGTGCAGGATGATGGCAATCAAAAACCATCTCAAGCCGTCATGATGATAAAGTCGAGTGACAAGCTAGAAAAGGAAGTTGTGAAGGAGAAAGCGATTGTTGAGAAACCAAAGCCAGTAGTGATGGGAAGTCTGAAAGTGGTAGTGCCAGGTGCAAAGACGATCGTGACTGTGAAAGGAGCAAGTGCAGAGCCAGTAATCATAAAACCAGTAGTGCAAATGCCTGTGGTGAATACAAAGACTGTGCCTTGGAACTATAACAAGGTAACGGTAGTTTACAAGGGAAAAGAGATTTCTGGTGAAATTAATGAAACGCATGGACTCACACGATCTGGAAGGTGTTTTGCTCCAGAGGAGCTGAGAAAGATGAAAGTGGTGAAAGAAAGTCAATTGAAAAAGCCAGTGTCGGAGGAGGAAGCAGAAGAATTTCTTAAGAAAATGAAGTCACAAGAGTACTCGGTGGTTGAGCAGTTAAGAAAGACCCCGGCCCAAATTTCTCTGTTATCTTTGTTGATACATTCAGAGGAGCACCGGAAGGCTCTTATGAAGATTCTAAATGAGGCTCACGTTCCGGAGAAGATTTCAGTGTGTCATTTGGAGAAGATTACCAGCAAAATTTTCGAGTCTAATAGAATCACCTTCTCTGATAGGGAGCTGCCGGTGGAAGGAACTGAACACAATAAAGCATTATACCTCACGGTAAAGAGTGAAGAGTCAGTCGTGACCAGGGTATTGATTGACAATGGATCGAGCGCGAACATCTGTCCGCTGTCAACTTTAGGGAAGCTGAACATTAGCCCGGATAGAATCCGGAGAAACAGTATCAATGTGAGAGGGTTCGACGGCGGAGGTAAGAACATGTTGGGGGATATTATTTTGGAAGTGACCATCGGTCCCGTTGATTTTACGATGGAGTTCCAAGTGCTCGATATTGCCGTATCATATAACTTGCTGTTAGGTCGACCCTGGATTCATGCGGCCAAAGCGGTGCCATCTTCTCTACACCAGATGGTCAAGTTTGAATGGGAGCAGCAAGAGATTGTTGTACACGGAGAGGAAAATGCTTGTAATGTGGTAGCACCTTTTGACGGTGCTGATGGGGATCGGGGTCCTTGGGTTTACCAAGTGACGGATGCTGTTGAGGTGAATAGAGTTGCTGAAGGTGAAAAGTTACCAACCCCTATGATGGCACCAACTGCTATAATGGTGGCCAAAGAAATGCTGAAAAATGGATTTGCACCGGGGAGGGGATTAGGCAAAACACTGCAGGGAGTCACTCAACCAGTTCAGCTTCCGAAGAATAAAGGTACATTCGGCTTAGGGTTCAAACCCACTTTTGCCGAGATCCAAAGAGCCTCTAAAGCCAAGAAAAACTGGACTTTGCCCAAACCCATACCCAAATTATCCGACATCTTTATCAGGCCTGGTACAAAATATCAACCATCTGCTGCCGCAAAGTGCATTGAGACCCAACTTGATGAAGAAATGCTTGGTTTTAAGAAATTGTTTTGGGAGGTGAATACGATTGAAGCAGGGGAAGGCACGAGCAACATGGACGTGCAATTTGTGGGGCCCAGAGTCACATTGAACAATTGGGAAACTACTCCTTTCCTTATCCGGAAGGAGTCTTGGTAGTTAGCTCAAAATTTCATCATTGTTTCCCCGAAAGTTGTTATTTTATAATTTCCCCATTCCCCCTCATGAAAAAAAAAATCACCATGTATCCCGAACATTGTTCGTTTCTTTTATTAATGAAATGCGGTTTTTCCTTTTTCTTCACTTTTGCCTTATTTTTCTTTATTTTTCCTTTTGTACAGTTTTGCATGTGTTGATTCCAATGCCATGTCATGCGTGAAGGATTCTAGACCCAGTTCCGACAATCACGCTACTATACAAGAAATCGAGGAAGATAGTGAAATAGAATGTGAGGATGAGGAAGCCCTGGAGGAAATAAGTAAGGACATGAAACAATACGAGGAAAAACCCAAGCCGAATCTGAGTGATACAGAATCTATAAACTTGGGGAGTGAAGATGATGTCCGAGAAACAAAGATTAGTGTGCATTTGGAGGCACCCCTCAGGGATGAATTGATAGGGTTATTACATGAATTTAAGGACATCTTTGCCTGGTCCTATGATGACATGCCCGGGCTTAGCACAGATCTGGTGGTACACAAGTTGCCTATCTACTCGGAATGCCGGCCGGTGAAACAAAAGCTGAGGAAATTCAAAACGGACATCAGCGTGAAGATAAAGGAAGAGGTGAATAAGCAGTTTGAGGCAAAGGTCATAAGAGTTACCAGATACCCCACCTGGTTGGCAAATGTTGTGCCGGTCCCAAAGAAAGATGGCAAAACCAGAGTGTGTGTAGACTATAGAGACCTCAATAAAGCCAGTCCGAAGGATGACTTTCCATTGCCAAACATTCACATATTGATCGACAATTGCGCCAAGCATGAAATCGGTTCGTTTGTGGACTGTTATGCAGGTTATCACCAGATCCTGATGGACGAAGAAGATGCTGAGAAAACTGCCTTCATTACACCTTGGGGAACGTACTGTTACAGAGTAATGCCGTTTGGATTGAAGAATGCCGGGGCGACTTACATGAGAGCAATGACCACTATGTTTCATGATATGATGCATAGAGAAATTGAAGTATATGTGGACGATGTCATCATAAAGTCCAGAAAACAACCTAATCACGTGAAAGATTTGAGGAAGTTTTTCCAAAGACTCCGGAGGTACAATCTAAAACTCAATCCGGCGAAGTGTGCTTTTGGAGTGCCTTCAGGGAAACTACTGGGGTTTATTGTAAGTCGGCGAGGTATTGAACTAGATCCGTCAAAGATCAAGGCTATTCAAAGTCTACCTCCGCCGAGAAACAAGAAGGAGGTCATGAGCTTATTAGGAAGGTTGAATTACATTAGTCGGTTCATTGCTCAATTGACATCAACATGCGAGCCGATCTTCAAGTTGTTGAAGAAAGATGCAGCGGTTAAATGGACCGACGAATGTCAGGAAGCCTTTGACAAGATCAAGGAATATTTGGCCAATCCTCCGGTGTTAGTTCCTCCAGAACCAGGGCGTCCTCTGATTTTGTATTTGACGGTGCTAGATAACTCTTTCGGTTGTGTACTGGGTCAACATGATGAGACAGGCAAGAAGGAACAAGCCATCTACTACCTCAACAAAAAGTTTACATCTTACGAGGTGAAGTATACCCAACTGGAGAGAACTTGTTGTGCATTGATTTGGGTGGCTCAGAAGCTAAAGCATTATTTGTCAGCATACACTACGTACTTGATATCACGGCTGGATCCCCTCAAGTACATATTCCAGAAGCCCATGCCTACGGGAAGACTGGCCAAATGGCAGATTCTGCTCACGGAATTTGACATTGTTTATGTAACTCGTACGGCAATGAAGGCACAAGCTATTGCGGACCACTTAGCCGAGAATCCGGTGGATGATGAATATGAACCACCGAAAACATACTTTCCGGATGAAGGGGCAATGCTTGTCGAGGAGACGGAGCAAGAGGAGAGATCAGGGATGGAAAATGTACTTTGATGGAGCCGTCAACAGCAGGGGCGTTGGTATCGGAGCGGTACTCATTTCAAGTACGGGTCAACACTATCCCGTTACAGCTCAGCTTCGATTTTTCTGTACCAACAATATGGCCGAATATGAGGCGTGAATCTTGGGATTAAGGATGGTGATTGACATGGGTATTCAAGAAATTTTGGTCATGGGTGATTCGGATCTCTTGGTACACCAAATTCAAGGGGAATGGAAGACACGAGATTTGAAATTGATACCATATCGGTATTGTTTGCACGAGTTGTCTCAAAGATTCCAGTCTATAGAATTCAAGCATATCCCAAGAATGCACAATGAGATTGCGGATGCTTTGGCCACATTGTCCTCTATGTTGCATCATCCGGACAAGACATACATAGATCCGCTCCAGATCCAAGTCCGAGATCAGAATGCTTATTGCTTCGCTGTGGAAGAAGAGTCGGATGGAGAGCCGTGGTATCATGATATTAGAGAATACTTGAAAGCTGGCAAATACCCGGAGCAAGCCACCTGGAGACCAGAAGAGAGCCATCAGGCGTCTAGCCAATGGATTTTTCTTCAGTGGAGGAGTGGTATACAAAAGAACACCGGATCTGGGTTTATTGAGATGCGTGGATGCACAACAAGCAGATGAGATCATGATTGAAGTACATGCTGGAGTATGCGGACCCCACATGAGCGGATATGTTTTAGCAAAGAAGATTTTGAGAGCGGGGTACTACGGGCTCACTATGGAGCGTGATTGTATCAGGTATGTAAAGAAATGCCATCAATGCCAGGTACATGGGGATCTGATCCACTCCCCGCCTTATGAGTTGCACACAATGTCGGCACCTTGGCCCTTTGTTGCTTGGGGCATGGATGTCATCGGCCCAATAGATCCAGCCGCTTCTAATGGACACAGGTTTATCCTAGTTGCAATTGATTATTTCACCAAGTGGGTCGAAGCTAAGACATTCAAGGCGGTGACGAAGAAAGCGGTGGTGGATTTTGTGCACGAGAATATCATATGCCGATTTGGAATCCCCAAAGTGATTATCACAGACAATGGAGCCAATTTAAACAGTCATCTCATGGCGGAAGTTTGTGAAAGGTTTAAGATCACGCACCGTAATTCCACACCTTACAGGCCGAAGGCAAATGGTGCAGTAGAAGCGGCAAATAAAAACATCAAGAAGATTCTCCGGAAAATGGTGGAGGGATCCAGGTAGTGGCATGAAAAGTTACCCTTTGCTCTCATGGGATACCGCACGACGGTACGTACTTCTATCGGAACCACGCCTTATACCCTAGTGTATGGAACAGAGGCCGTTATACCCGCAGAAATAGAAATACCGTCATTGCGAATTATAGCCGAATCTGAGATAGATGACGATGAATGGGTAAAGGCCCGGTTAGAACAGTTGAATTTAATTGATGAGAAGAGATTGGCCGCGGTCTGCCATGGACAGTTGTATCAGCGGAGAATGGCCAGAGCATATAATAAGAAGGTACGACCTCGAAAGTTTGAAGTTGGACAAGTGGTATTGAGGCGTATCTTACCACATTGGGCAGAGGCAAAAGGCAAGTTCGCACCGAATTGGCAGGGACCGTTCGTGGTATCACGGGTGTTGTCCAATGGAGCATTATATTTAACAGATGTTGAAGGAAAGTGCGTAGAGACTGCTATCAATTCAGATGCAGTCAAAAGATACTATGTATGATTCCTTTTCAATTGTATGTTTTGTATTTTGTTGTGATTTTGGAATTGAAATGACGAAGGCATTTTGTTCTCTATCCAAACACTTTATCCATAGTTAACCCCTTTGAGCCTTAATGAATGAATTCTTTCATATCCCTCTCTCGGAATTGCTTTAGTATAATAAGATCGAAGTTGCTGGAATGAAAAATGAAATGATGGAAAAATGACAAAAAAATGAAAAAAAGAAAAATGAAAAAATGAAAAAAAAAAAGAAAAAGACAAAAATCGGGAAAAAGTCAAAAAGAAATCCATCTAACTTATTGAAGTTGGATGAACTACGTCTGACTTGATCCCGAAAGGGTACGTAGGCAGCCTCTCTGAGGTTCAGTCACAATAAAGAAAAATCCAAAAATTCCCCACATATTGAAACTGGGGCAGAAGTTATGTTTTAATAATTCCGAGAGTTGTAAATATTTTTAACCCTCGTTGAAATTTTGAGCCTCTATATCTTTCTTTCTTAACCCGTCCAAAAGCCACGTTACAGTCCAAAGAAAGACCTTCTGATCGATTCTGAAATGACAACGAATACAACGAAGGAGAAGCGAAGCATCGGATAATACCCGTGGAACAGAAAACGAAATACAAAAAGGAAAAATGGAAAAAATAAAAAAAAAATGAGAGAGTCTCATCAGTGAAAACCTTAATCGGCACTGTGAGACGATTGCGAGGTTGAGAGAATAAATGAGAGAGTCTTATTGGTGAAAACCTTTCGAGGCACCGTAAGGCGATCGTGAGGACTATCAAAAGAGAAAAGGCAACAAAAAAGAGTATCGGTTTGGGGTCAAAGGAAATTCAGAGTCAGAATAATGATTGGAACGAACTGGGTCGGAGTTTAAATACATGGCATGGTCGGCGGAATCAGCCAACAAATACCCAGATAAGTTCCGTCATCTCTCCAAAATACCCTTACCTTTCTTTCATTTTTTCTGCATTTCATTGTTTACCCTTTTGAGAGCTAACTACCAGCTCCTGATAACGGAAGTTGAAATAACACTGGATCAAAAAGAATGGAAGATTGGGGAAAGGAATAAAGAAGCTTGGCAAACATGGCCAAAGGAAAAGAAAACAAAACAAAAATGGAAAAAATGAGAAAATACAAAAAAGAGTCTGCAAGGGACAAGAAGTCGAAAGCCATGCAACATGAAAAAGCAAAAACAAAGGAAGCAATAAGAAGTGGGGACGGCAGATGCCAGTTGCCAGCAGTTTATATCTAATAAAATTTTGTTTCATGCAGGAACAAATTGTCACTAATCACTTTAAAGTGAATGTGACCAATGTGGAAAATTTAAAATACCAAAAAGAGAAAGTCTGCCGAATAAGTGGAGAAATTCACAGGCAAGAGATAAGTTGGTAAAAAGAAAATACCAAAGAGAGGAAGGTAATATCTTTTGAAATCCACTCCCTAGTCCTCAGGCTGAGGGAATACTTTTCTGCATTGCATTGCATGTTTAAATTTCTGTTAGGCGCCCACCTTCAAATACGGGAATATTTTTCTGCATCGCATTGCACGTTTAAATTCTGTTAGGCGCCCACCTTCAAATACGGGAATATTTTTCTGCATCGCATTGCACGTTTAAATTCCGTTAGGCGCCCACCTTCAAATACGGGAATATTTTTCTGCATCGCATTGCACGTTTAAATTCTGTTAGGCGCCCACCTTCAAATACGGGAATATTTTTCTGCATTCGCATTGCACGTTTAAAATTCTGTTAGGCCCCAGTCCTCAGGCTACGGGAATAATTTTCTGCATCGCATTGCACGTTTCAATTATGTTAGGCGCCCACCTTCAAATACGGGAATACTTTTCTGCATCGCATTGCACGTTTCAATTCTGTTAGGCGCCCACCTTCAAATACGGGAATATTTTTCTGCATCGCATTGCACGTTTAAATTACGTTAGGCGCCCACCTTCAAATACGGGAATATTTTTCTGCATCGCATTGCACGTTTAATTTATGTTAGGCGCCCGCCTTCAAATACGGGAATATTTTTCTGCATCGCATTGCACGTTTAATTTACGTTAGGCGCCCACGCTTCAAATACGGGAATAATTTTACGCATCGCATTGCACGTTTCAATTACGTTAGGCGCCCACCTTCAAATACGGGAATATTTTCCGCATTCGCATTGCACGTTTAAATTCCGTTAGGCGCCCGCCTTCAAATACGGGAATATTTTTCCGCATCGCATTGCACGTTTAAATTCCTGTTAGGCGCCCGCCTTCAAATACGGGAATATTTTTCTGCATCGCATTGCACGTTTAATTTCCGTTAGGCGCCCACCTTCTAATACGGGAATATTTTTGCATATCATGGTTTATACGGTTAAAAAGCCCACACTGGGGCAGAAAAAGAAAAAAAGGTAGTTTGTTGTTTTGTTTTAAGCAGGTTCATCTCGAGATCAAGAAAATCAAAAAAGAGGGTCAACAAGAAAAGAAAAATCAACAAAAAAGAGAGTCAACATCAAGGAAAATCAACAAAAAAGGAAGATTCTGCATCACCGGAAAGGGAAGAAGAGCAAAAGCTAGATTAGGAACAATTGTAATTGTAGGATCATAGCTTAGAATAGCTTCTTCATTTTACATTTTCCCCTCGGTGTAATAAGAAGTAAGTCAGCAGGTCTCAACAGTGTCAGTGCAACAGTGAGTCTGGTAGTTTTAAACTTTCAGACCTTCCCGAACTACACTGACCTGATTCCTGTTTAGCCCAGGATATGTAGGCAACCTCTAAAGCGAGGTGCGGTCAAAAGGTTTTCAAAAATGCTTTTACGGAATGTGCCAATGTGCAAAAATCTCTCATTACTGCTCACTTGTCTTTGCACTGAAACTCTTCGTGTTCCCCGAGCAAAGAGGGGCAGTTGTGAGCACATGATTTTTGCACCAGGCAAATAATTCCAAAATTAAAATAAATATGTTTTTGAGTGCAATTACTTGCTTTGCTTGAAATTAGTTATATTTTGTGTGTTTGAATAAGTAAGAAATTAGAAAAATCAAAAAAATAGTAGTAATTAATTTGTTAGTTTAGTTAATTAGAAAATTAGTAAAATAGCTTAAGTAGTAGAAATTAGGAAAAAATAGCAGAAAATTACCAAAAAATACTAGGAAATTAGAGTAGGTAGTAAATTAGGATTTATAATTTTTCATAAAAGAAAAGAAAAAAAAAGTATAAAAAGAAAATACATAAAAAATTGATTAACATCAGAAAAATACAAAAATACATAAGTTTAATAAAACTGGGCCAGTTGAAATTCGTGTGTCTGGCCCAGTGAATTAGCCCAGTAATTTGGCCCGCCGGGTCTTTTAGTTGTGTTGATCATGACCGTCCATCTTGATAGATCCAACGGCCTTAAATAATTGGCCGAGTTATTTAATTAATTAAAATGGGAGACTTGATCTGAGCCGTCTGTGTGATTTGATCTAACGGCTAGAGACTTTAGTCTCATAAACAATCAAACGACGGCGTTTAAGTAACGCCTCTCTAAGACCGTCGATCTTGATCAAACGAACGGTCGAGATTTCCTGGGATGTTTGGCCTATAAAAGGGCCTTGTCTGAAGCGGCCGCCCCATTTCTTTCTAATGCTTAACCTAGCCGCCCTTAATCCTCTCCACTTCTCTCATCTTCTTCATCATCTTTACCCTAGGCGGCCATGGCGGCCACCACTCTCTACGGTGGTCGCCGGCTTTTCAAATTCCCCATCCCTCTTTCTCTTCTTCTGCTCTTTCTTCTTTACCCAAAACCCCCAGAAAATACCCTGTTCTTTGAAGTCTCGGTCACCGGAATCCTCGCCGGTGATCGCCAAACAATGAGCCACCGCCTGAAACCAATACCAATCAACTCCTTTTCATGAGATCTACCCAACCATACTAGCCTTCACCCTCGAATCAAACCCAATCACTTCGAATATCCCAAAAAGGGTCGTCGGAACCCTAACTCCGGCGACCCCAAATTCAACCCTCAATCAAGACCTCACCTTTACCATCCCCAAAACACCCCTCTGCAATCAAAACTCAAAAAGGCCTCGTCTTTAGGCCTGAATGAAAATCAGAGAAAAATTGAAAGAAAAAGAGCTCTGAAAATGAATAAAGAAGAAAAAGGAAACAAGAAGAAAGGTCTGGGAGGGTCTGAGAGATTAAAGAAAAGAAAAGAAAAGGGAATAGGAAGCTCGGGGGACAGGCCCCGCAAGCTAAGTCCCTAACCCTTATATGCTTTCTCTCTGCTTTATTTTTTTGATTCATTTGTTGTTTGTTTGCTATTTCTGCATGTGTTTAGATGCTCTTCTCTGATTTTTGCTTTCACGTGATAGTTTAGGGTTTATTCTCGCTAATAGCTTAGGGTTTATACTTGGTGATTGCTCTGTTGCTTGTTTATCCTTTTTATTTCATTATGCCTATCTTTTCTTACTATTCTGTTTCTGAGCATGTTAGTGTTAATATTCTCCATCTTGTTTATTCTCATGCTCATCCTGATTCGTTTAGTCATTGTTATTAAGTTTTATCTGGTTTGTTTGAATCTGTTTCTCTATTTTTGAAGACTTGACTTGGATAACCTTAGTTAGTATTAGAATACTTCATCTTGTTAATCTTCAGTAGTCCTTCTGTCATCCTGCATGTTTTGATTCTGATACTATGTTTAATTGTCACTCAGCTTTGCATTAGATTACTTTTTGTTGGCTTGCAGTATCTCTACTGTTTCTCTTTCTGTGTTTAGTCTTGGTAAAAGCTTGGCTATCTCTGTTCATCTCTTATATCAAGTTATCCTGTGTTTAATCTGGGGTTCACTTCTTTGCTCACATTCTGGTGGTCTTATTTGTGTTCATTTTTAGTGCAAGTCTAGTATTCTTGTCATATCATCTCTCATATGTTTTTATTTGATGAATGAGTATGCCAATTTGGGGTC
Organism: Nicotiana noctiflora; assembly: GCA_032618575.1. NCBI lineage: Eukaryota > Viridiplantae > Streptophyta > Magnoliopsida > Solanales > Solanaceae > Nicotiana > Nicotiana noctiflora. Next base: position 120,077 of record JASVEL010012960.1, read on the forward strand.
TGTTTCTCTTCATGTTACCCTCATATGATAGATTTAGGTTTCTCTTTTCACTGTTTCTCCATGTTCTTCTTGTCATCATCTTCATCTCATTTGTCATACACTTGTGTTAGATTTAGAAACGTTATTCTTTGCTTCTTCATGGCTTTCCTATTCTTCATCCCCACTCTTAACATGCATATATCAAGTTAGGGTAGCACTTAAAAGTGAATTCTAATTACCCTGCTTAGGTTAGTTGAACCATGTTGACTGTTTCATGAGAATCTATGCTTATATGTGTTTGTGCCCTGAACCTTGGTGATTCTGAGTTGTTCAAACTTTCATGTGACTTGAACTGGTAGTTATTAGGTCTCAATTAACATGAATTCATACTTTGCCTCATAAAATTAGATAATGTGAATTAATCAACTGAAATTCAACCATATCAATTGCCTTCTCTGAGTTTTGGTTGATTATTACATTTTGTTTGATCTTATGTGTCCTAATATGCAATCCATGTTGAAACTGATTTAGTTTTACTGGTTCTGGTTGAGTGTAAGTGTTTGATTAACACTGTTTGAACCCTAGGTGAATTGGTTATAGCTGTTAGCATTAGGTTCTATGAAAATGGCTAGTTTTTAAATAGGTTAGAACTGAAAATGCATAATTAGGCTATAAGTTAAATAATTGGCTTAAGAATGGTCAACCTTGCAAAGGGTTGACCAATTCTATAAGCCCTAACACACAGTTCACTGTTAAACAGTGGCTGGTTGTGCAAAGGGTTATGTCTGCAAATGCAGACTGGCCCAGGCTCTCTTTAGAGCCCTGAACAACAAAGTGGCCAAACCTGTAAAGGTTTTGGGCCTAGCTGTTCAGTATATGGCTTTAATAGCCCAAGCTAAGTCTCAACTTGAGACTGGCTAAATTTTAAACAGTTTAAACATAATAACAAAGCAGGCTATGCCTGCAATTAGCTTTAATTAAGAATAAATTGGTTTTAATTGACTGGAATTAGTTTAAAAGTGGCTAAAATTGAAATAGTTCTTAGAAATAAATCTGGCCAGCCCTTAAATACTAATGCCAGGGCTGGCTATTAGTTAAATAGGTTCAAAACTAGCTAAAATCTGCCCTAGGCAAGCTGGTAAATCAGCAGTGCTCTTAGGGGCACAATTGGGTATTGAAAAGGTGAAATAGTAACTAGTAAGAACTTAGGAGGGTAATAGGGACATTCATGCTCCTGATTTCTGCAATTTTGCAGAGATTTAGGGGTATAATGGTCTCCTAAAAATGGGAAATCTGTAAAAATCTCAAACCCCTAAGGTCATACTAGTAAAAGGCCATAAAAGAGAATCTTTAGAACCTTCCAGCACATGCTGGAAGGGTTTCTGGTAACTGAAATAGGGACTTAATTGTAGATTTGATAATTTTAGGAGGGGGAGAAGTGGGATAAATCCCATAACTTTCTCCCCAAGTTTCAGCCTTAGGTTAGCTATAAATACACCTTCAAAAGAGCTGAAAAGGGGGTTCCAACATTGAGCAATCTGAAATTCATACTTAGGCTAATTATTGAGAAGAAACACTCGGAAAACATAGCAATTTAGTAGTGATCATTTCTGGAAATTCCGGGTGTGAGAGCTTGTGGTTTTAATCTGGTTTTTCTGGGCTTTGTTCGATTATCTACTTGGGTTTTTCTCTGATATTCCTGTTGTTGTTTTGCTGTGTTGCTGTTGCTGTGCTTTCCTTCATTTCACTGTTGCATTGCTGCTGTTCTTTGCTGTACTTGCTCATTACTTGCCTCCCCTAGAACTCATTGGATCTTTTTGCTGAACCAGGTACATATCCTGCTCAAATGTAATGTTGAAGTGTGGATAAAATGAAGTTCAAGGATCGAATCTGAATACTGATGTCTTCTTTACTTCTGTTTTAATTCAATTGTTAGTATAGTAGTGTGTAGATTTGTAACTTTAAAGTAGTATAGCAGCTGAAGAACAAAGACCAAACAGAAACTATGTAATAACTAGTAGTAGTGGTAGTATAGTAGTAGTATGAATTAGTACCTCACTTAGTTAATTAGGTAATAACATTAAAACATAAGTTAACTAGTAATGGTTTCAGAATTGGTAATCACTCACCAACAGTAGATTCATAAATCATACTCATACATTAGGAGTCATTCAAGTGTAGAGGAACTTTAAAATCGGAAACATTAGATCAAACATTGAGTCATTCACGATGAAGTGTTAAAGTCTTGGTAAATCAGTAGTATAAGTGTGTTGAATTACTTAGATGCTCGGGATTATTGCAATTAAATAACTGGGTTGTCTAAGTTCTACTTGTACAGTTTAATTAATTATTAAGGGCCTGAATCTGGATGTGAGTGGTCAAAAAGAGAATAATGATTAGGGAGTATAATAATTCATCTACAACTGGATAATGCAATAAGAGCAAATTAGCATAACTCTAGTGATAAACATTGTGCAAATTTCCTTAGTGTAATAATCTGGTAATATGGCTAACAATTAGATCAACAGAGGTGTGGATAAAAGTAGCCTGTTAATTAGTTCTCCTAATTAGTTGTAACTATAGAATTTCCTGTACAATAGCTCTACTTTTTCAATGAATAAAATCAATCTGATTTCAATTCTTAAATCCAGTTGATTAGCGTTTTATAGTTCTTTGCACTTATCGTTATTTCATATTATATTTATCGGTTTTTTGGCTCAATATGCAAACTATCTTTGAACTACAATGTGAAGGTAATAAGGCCAGCAAGCTTAAGCCCAAAACAACCTGAAGACCAGGCCCAATTAAACAAGAAATCACACGGGCCTGGATTATTATAATGCTATTAATACGATTAAGGAAAGAATAAGTGTAGGAAACGTAGTTAAATACAAGTATTGAATCCTTTAAAATTAATTGGGATGAGCCTCGCCCGAATAACAATCGGGGCCCCCATTTAGTAATGATATAAACACAAATAGATCCGGGAAAGCTAATAGCGAATTCCATAGCTTCTCCCAAAATATTTAAAAGCCGATAGACATTATTTTAGGGCCCGGTTTTAATATATCTACCTATGAATGAGTGTGCACTTGGTGCGACTCAAATCCAAATCTCGGTAAAGCCGAAATACATCAAAGGTCATAGGCGTACTGGTTGCGGTATGACTTGAGGCGTGTTTTCGCGATACCGCAAATTCCTAAAAAAAATAATAATATTTAATGTAAAAGCACATTATGTTATTAAAATCCATAACTGAGTCAAACAAAAAATCAAGAACGACAGTGGAGCGACCGTGCTAAAACCACGGAATCCGGGAGTGCCTAACACCTTCTCCCGGGTTAACAGAGTTCCTTATCCGGACCTCTGCTTCGCGGACATTTCAAGAGTCAAAATTCCTCGGATTCGGGATTAACCGGTGACTTGGGACACCATTGTCATTCCCAAGTGGCGACTCCGATTAATCTCTAATAAAATCCCGAACCGATTGTCCTTAAATTGGAAAAACTCCTTCCCTTACGTTATTTTATCCGTTTCGGGTAATTGAGCGTCGGGGTATACCCTACAAGTGTATTTATACACCTTATGCATGTTGGGGTAGTAAAAAGGGAGGTGTGACAGTCTTCATTGATGATATTCTAGTATATTCCCGGAGCCGGGAAGAGCACGAGCAACATTTGAGGATAGTGCTTCAGATTCCGAGGGAGAAGCAGCTTTATGCCAAGTTCTCTAAATGTGAATTCTGGTTGAGTTCAGTAGCATTTTTGGGCCACGTGGTGTCGAGTGATGGTATTCGAGTAGATCCGAGGAAGGTGGAGGCCGTGCGGAGTTGGCCCAGACCCTCCTCCGCTACTGAGATTCGCAGTTTCCTTGGTTTGGCGGGCTATTACCGTCGTTTTGTAGAGGGGTTCTCTTCGATTGCTGCACCTATGACCAGATTGACCCAAAAGGGTGCCCCTTTTCAGTGGACAGACGAGTGTGAGGCGAGTTTTTAGAAGCTCAAGACAGCTTTGACTTCGGACCCTATATTGATGTTGCCTACAGGTTCGGGGTCCTATACTGTATATTGTGATGCCTCACGAGTTGGACTCGGTGCGGTATTGATGCAGGACGGTAGGGTGATTGCCTACGCGTCGAGACAGCTGAAGGTGCATGAGAAGAATTACCCTGTTCATGATTTGGAGCTAGCTGCCATTGTTCACGCCTTGAAAATTTGGCGTCATTATTTATATGGGATTCCTTGTGAGATCTACACTAATCACCGGAGCTTGCAGCACTTGCTTAAGCAGAAGGACCTGAATATGCGTCAGAGGAGATGGTTGGAACTACCGAAGGACTATGATATTACTATTCTCTATCATCCGGGCAAGGCTAATGTGGTTGCTGATGCCTTGAGTCGTCGGGCAGAGAGTTTGGGGAGTTTAGCATATCTACCATCTTCGGAGAGGCCTATGGCGATGGATGTTCAGGCTTTGGCCAGGCAGTTTGTTAGACTGGATCTTTCGGAGCCCAGCCGGGTTCTAGCTTGTGTGGTTTCTCGGTCTTCTCTATTTGACCGCATCAGGGAGCGTCAGTTCGACGACCCTCATTTGCTTGTCCTTCAGGATAGAGTTCGGCGTGGTGATGCTCGAGATGTTACCATCGGGGATGATGGAGTTATGAGGATGCAGGGGCGCATCTGTGTGCCCAATGTAGATGATCTTCGAGAGCTGATTCTAGGAGAGGCCCATAGCTCGCGGTATTCCATCCATCCGGGAGCCGCGAAGATGTATCAGGACTTGAAACAGCATTACTGGTGGAGGCGGATGAAGAGGGATATCGTTGATTATGTTTCTAGATGCCTCAACTGCCAGCAGGTGAAGTATGAGCATCAGCGTTCGGGTGGATTGATGCAACAGATCGAGATTTCCGAGTGGAAATGGGAGCGCATTACCATGGATTTTGTATCTGGACTTCCACTGACGGTTAGGAAGTTTGATTCCATTTGGGTCATTGTGGATCAGCTGACCAAGTCCGCCCATTTTATACCGGTGAGCACCGCTTATTCATCGGAACGACTGGCGGAGATCTATATCAGGGAGATAGTTCGGCTGCATGGTATTCCGGTTTCCATCATTTCAGATAGAGGCACTCAGTTCACTTCACGGTTCTGGAGAGCCGTACAGCAGGAGTTAGGTACTCGGGTGGAGCTGAGCACAGCGTTTCATCCCCAGACTGATGGTCAGTCCGAGCGCACTATTCGGATTTTGGAGGATATGCTCCGTGCGTGCGTGATTGAGTTTGGAGGTTCATGGGATCACTTCTTGCCACCGGCGGAGTTTGCTTATAACAACAGCTACCAGTCTAGTATTCAGATGGCACCGTACGAGGCCCTATATGGTAGGAGGTGCAGGTCTCCCGTGGGTTGGTTTGAGCCGGGCGAGGCCAGGTTGCTAGGTACTGATATGGTTCGGGAGGCTATGGACAAGGTCAAGGTGATTCAGGACAGACTTCGTGCAGCCCAGTCTAGAAAGAAGAGTTATGCGGACAAGAAGGTTCGCGATGTGGCTTTTATGGTTGGTGAGCGGGTTCTGCTTCGAGTCTCGCCCATGAAGGGTGTTATGAGGTTTGGGAAGAAAGGAAAGCTGAGTCCTAGATTTATTGGCCCTTTTGAGATTTTGAGGCGTGTTGGGGAGGTTGCTTATGAGTTGGCCTTACCTCCCCAGCCTAGCCGGAGTTCACCCCGTATTTCATGTCTCCATGCTCCGGAGATACCATGGTGACCCGTCGCATGTGTTGGATTTCACATCCGTTCAGCTAGACAAGGATCTGTCTTATGTTGAGGAGCCAGTAGCCATTCTAGACAGGCAGGTCAGAAAGCTAAGGTCAAAGAACATCGCTTCGGTAAAGGTTCGGTGGCGGGGCCAGCCGGTCGAGAAGGCGACTTGGGAGACCGAGCAGAATATGCGCAGCCAGTACCCTCATCTTTTCACTACTCCAGGTATGTTTTCTATGCTCGTTCGAGGACGAACGAATCTTTAAGTGTGGGAAGATGTAACAACCCGACCGGTCGTTTTAGAAAATTATGCCCCAATTCCTAATTTAACTGTTCCCCTAAGTTCATTTCTGCTATTGTGGGTTGCCGGGAGAGTCGGTTTCGAAAATTTGAGCATTTTGGGACACTTAGTCCCTAAATAAGAGCTTTGAAGCTAGAAAACGGTCCGTAGCCGGAACAGTGTTAAGACGATCTCGGAACAGAAATCCGATGGCTCCATTAGTTCCGTTAGGTGATTTCGGGGTTGGGAGCGCGTTCGAAATGTATTTTGGAGGTCCGTAGCTCAATTAGGCTTGAAATGCCGAAGGTTGAAATTTTGGGGAATCCGAATGATAGGTGAGATTTTGATCCGGGGGTCGGAATAGAATTCCGACAATTTCTGTAGCTTCGTTATGTGAATTTGGTTATGTCCGCAAAGTTTCAGGTCATTCGGACGTCGTTTGGTCGGGTTTTAGATCGAATGTGCAATTCGGAAAGTTTTAAGGAATTTAGGCTTGAATTCGATGTGAATTATGGGTTTTGATGTTGTTAGACGTGTTTTTATGATTTGAACGAGTTCATATCGTGTTTTGGAGTATGTTGGTGGTTTTCGTTGGGGTCCCGGGAGCCTCGGGATGAATTCGGGGGTCCAAACGGACCAATTTGTGCCAAAAGGCACTCTGTTCTGCTGCAATAGCTGCAGAACAATTTTGCTCTGCGCGATCGCGGAGATGGCCATGCGATCGCATAAGGGAGAAATCCTGAGCTCTGCGATCGCGAAGTAAAGCCTGCGATCGCGTAAGTCTGGAGGTTGAACCAGTGCGATCGCGTGAGGGAGTATGCGATCGCGTAGGGTATTGGTCGGAAGCAGTGCGATCGCGTGAGGGAGTATGCGATCGCGTAGGGTAGTTTGGGAAGCCGGACGAGTTTGTTCTTCGCGATCGCGTTAGTACGTTTGCGATCGCGTAGGGTTGCTGAGTTGTTCACTGCGATCGCGTCCGGGGTCACACGATCGCGTAGAGGAAAATTAGGCCGCCCATATTTTGTGCATCGCGATCGCAAGCCCAGTGCTGCGATCGCGTAGAGTAAAATGGCCTGGCAGTGACTTTAAGTCCAGAACATTTCAGTCGCGGCCTAACGCACCAAAACTGCCATTGTTGAGCTCCAAGAGAGGATTTTGAAGGGGAAACGCTGGGATATCATCGGGAAATCATCGGGGGTAAGTTTCTTGACCTTAATTCGTTGGTTTATCATGAAATCCGTGATTATTTCACTAAAATTGGAAGATTAAAGGTGGCTTTGAGCCCTAGGCCTAAATGTTAGAAAATCCATGATTTGAGCGGGCCAATGGAGTCCGATTTTGGTAAATTTTATATGCCTAGACTCGTAATGAGATAAGGAACCCGAATATATAATTTTCGTGATTTTTCGATAAGCGTACCGAAAGTCGGGTTTTGGCAACTTGTGGGTTTTTGGCGTATTTTGAGTGTTTTGATCGGGTAATGCCCAATTGACCTATTTTGATGTGATTCTATTGATTTTTATCAGATTCTACACTTGTGGAGGCCGACATTCGCGGCAAGAGAGTTGTTTCATAGTGGTTTTGTACCGGAGTCGAGGTAAGTGGCTTGTCTAACCTCGTGTGGGGGAATTTTCACCCCTAGGATATTATGTGATAATTTCAATGCCTTGTACGCGAGGTGACGGGCGTGTACATGCGCTGGTCGTTGAACACATACTTTATTTAAAAATGTTCAATGAGTGATATTTCTGTCTTTAGCTGTTAATTTGATATTTTATCGGTAGTAGTTTGAAAAGCATGATTAGGTAGTACCTGACTGTCTAGTTGCCTAATTGTCTTATTTTTGATAATTATTGGTACTATTTTTCGGTGAAGTTATAGTTAAGCATAATTTACTCTCTCTGTGTATTTCTTTATTTGCTGTGCTTGTGGACTGCGGGTTCGATTCCCGGAGACCCAGGGCTGTGGGTTCGATTCCCAGAGACCCGGAGTGATATTGGTAGGGACTACGGGTTCGATTCCCAAGATCCTGAGTTATTGGTAGGGACTACGGGTTCGATTCCCGAGATCTTGAGTTATTGGTAGGGACTACGGGTTTGATTCCCGAGATCCTGAGGTATTGGTAGGGACTACGGGTTTGATTCTCGAGATCCTGAGTTATTGGTAAGGACTATAGGTTCGATTCCCGAGATCCTGAGTTATTGGTAGGGACTACGGGTTCGATTCCCGAGATCCTGAGTTATTGGTAGGGACTACGGGTTCGATTCCCGAGGTCCTAAGTTATTGGTAGGGACTGCGGGTTCGATTCTCGGAGATCCTGAGTTATTGATTATTTATTGAGACATGGGTTGCGGGTTCGATTCCCGGAGACCCAGACTGTCAATGGGACTGTGGGTTCGATTCCCACAGGTCCTGGACTGGTTTTATTGAGTTGACTATTTGTTGTTAGCTTAATTGTAGACGATTGCATTAATCATTTATTGTTGTTAATTTCGGAAATTATTATCATTTAAACTGTTTATTATTGTTATTATCATTATATTATTGTTTCTCAGTAGGGCCCTGACCTTCCTCGTCACTACTCCATCGAGGTTAGGCTTGGCACTTATTGAGTACCGCCGTGGTGTACTCATGCTACTCTTCCGCACACTTTTGTTGTGCAGATCTAGGTACATCAGGACAGGCTCATACTAGGTGATTCCGCAGCTTTCAGGGAGACCTCGAGGTATGATCCGCTACGTCCGCGGATCCGGAGGCTTTCCTTCTATTCTAATAGTACTAGTTGGCATTTTTCCTTCATTCCGTTGTTAGACACTCTTTATACATAGAGCCACAGTTGTATATTCTCTTTTAGTCTGTGTTACCGTGGGATTCCGGATCTTGGTAGTGTTTTATTCATGGTGTTGACGGATGTATGTGCCAAGCGGTACAGATTACATATCTTTTATCCTATTTTTCCGCTGTTTTCTCATTTAAGTGTTCATAGCTTGTATATTCCGCAACGTGTTAGGCTTACCTAGTCGTGGGGACTAGGTGCCATCACGCCATGTTCACGATTGGTGAACTAGGGTCGTGACAGGTCCGTATTTGGAACGGTGTGAAAATGACCTCGGAATGGAAATCTGATGGTTCCGTTAGCTCCGTTAGGTGATTTTGGGGTTGGGAGCGTGTTGGGAATGAATTTTGGGGGTTCGTAGCTTATTTAGGCTTGAAATGCCGAAGTTTGAATTTTTGAAGTTTCTGGTCCGATAGTGAGATTTTGATTCCGAGGGTTGGAATTTAATTCTGAAAGTTTCTGTAGCTCCGCTATGTCATTTTGGACTTGTCTACAAAATTTGACGTCATTCCGAGTTGAAATGATAAGGTTTCGGCATGAGGTTAATTATTTGAAGATTTGGAAGTTCATAAGCTTGATTTTGATTCAATTCATTGTTTTGATATTGTGTTATATGATTTGAAGCTTTGAGCGAGTCTGTGTTAGGTTATATGACTTGTGTGTGTGATTATACGGGGTCCCGGGAGTCTCGGGTGAGTTTCGGATAGGTTTAGGCTATGTTGCGCTTGTTTTGGATACTTTGTCATCGTTTCTTCAAGAAAAAAATGATATCATATTAAGCAAATGATATCCAAATTTAGTTTTGTTTGAACCATTAGATCCGTATCGAAATTTTGGATCCATAGGAAAAAGAATCATCGAATTTAGACATCGTATGAGGAAGTAATGCTCATTTTCGTGTCAGGAAAAATTGTTGGTTTCTGCTATGTTCGCAAATGCGAAATTTTTGTCGCATTTGCGATGCCCAGTTCGCAAATGCGAACTTTTTGTCGCAAATGCGACCTCTGCCAGCCTTTTTTTGTTCGCAATATCTAAGGGTTCGCAATTGCGAACCCTGGGTCGCAAATGCGACATCTGAGGCCTGTTAAGTGATGTTTTTGACGGGATTTTCACCCATTTTTCAATTTTCTCAAAACCTAAACCTCCATAGGCGATTTTCCAAAGACCCAAACTTCTGTAAATCATTGGGTAAGTGTCTCTAATCCTTTTCCAACTATATTTTGTGATTATATCTTAGATTTAACATCAAATTCATCAGAATCTAAAGGAAAATTTGGGGAAAATTGTAAAATCTTTCAAAAATGCAAAATGATAATTTGAATGACCAAATGGTATCGTAATTAGATAATTTTTGTATGGGTGAACTCGTAGCGGAATAGGTGTTCAGTTTTTGTAATTTTTTTTGGGTTCCGAGGTGTGGGCCGGAGGAGTAGACTTTTGTTGACTTTTTGCAAATTGTGTAAGAATCATAGTTTTGTTAATTGAAATTGTTTTCTCTTGCATTGTTTGATGTATTCAAGTTATTTTGGCTAGATTGAGCCAAGCATTGATGAATTGGTAAAGGAAAAGCTCAATTGAATATTGAATTGGCCGGATTGAGGTAAGTATCTTGCCTAACCTTGTGTGGGGGACCTCCCCTTAGGATTTGAGTCTTCTCTATTGATTGTAGTCCGTGTACGCGAGGTGACGAGTGCGTGCTCGGATTTAATTGTGGTAAATTGTCCCTTTTAGGTTCTTAGACTTGTGAAATTCACCGAGTAGGAAGATAATATTGATACGATTAAGTCCCATGTTATTAGTTTCACCTCTATATGTCTTGATTGATATTTGTTGCTCTTCTTGATTTATTTTTGCTGTTAAATGGGCTTTTACGTGTTTAAACTAAAGACAAGTACCCTTCTATATTCCTAATGCCCGCCCTAACTACTCGCCTTTAAATTGAAAATTCATAAATGTTATATCTCAAATAATTAATCGGTTTTAATTGGAAGAAAGATAGGTATCGCATAATTAATTGATATTTCTTAAATGGTAATTATTTGATTCATGTTAATTTCCTTACTATTGAATACTCCTTGATTGTAAGTTTACCTGTAACCTTGTGCAATTATATTATATGTCCAACTGTTGTGGTATCAGTGTAGTTGTTATGTGTTTGTTACGCCTCGATTGTCATTGAGGTTATTGTGTTTTTCCTTGGTGTTCCGCGACTTTATTAGTTATTGTTGAATCCCTTGTCGGGACGTTATTATTTTTGATGTTGATTTTCCCTTGCTCGGATACTATTGTTACTGTGTGGTTGTTGGTACCATGATGCACGAGGTCTCTGCCGTGCGGTTATTGTTGGGGATTTACACGAGGTCTTTGACGTGTTGTTGTTACTATTGATGTCTTTGCACATGCGGCGTAATAAGGCAGGATATGTTATATATTTATGTGTGGGTTGCACATGTGGCGGAATAAGGTGGGAATATTGTGATGCACGTGTGGCGAAATAAGGCGGTGTTGCTATGTTGTTATTGATTGCACACGTGGCGAAATAAGAAGGGATATGTCAGGGGCTGATTATGAAGGACTACGGGTTCAATTCCCGGGAGTACCTCTGTTGTTATTACGAAGGACTACGGGTTCAATTCCCGGGAGTTCCTCTGTTGTTATTATGAAGGACTATGGGTTCAATTCCCGTGAGATCCTCTATTATTGGTATGCCGGGCTACGGGTTCGATTCCCGAAATTTCCCTATAAACTCAATGTGATATGACTGATAGTTTTATTGTTTCTATCCGGGGTGAATGAGCCGGGTGCTAATTGTTCCCATTTCTTATACTTACTAGTTGGCAGGATTTTTGTTAGATACACTTGCACAAGCATACACGTAGCTGGACCCTTCTATTTGAGATGAATCCCTTCCGATTTGACTGAGGGTAGAGATATGACATCGTTTATCCATTGTATATGTGAAAGTGACTCTAGTTGACAAGATAGTTGCTAGCATTGTCGTGTTATTGATGGGGCACGAGATGCCAAGTGTTAGATTTCATATTCTGGGTATTTCCATGAGTTGTGGCTAATCTGAGAGTTGTGGTAGGATTAAGGAAAAAGTTGGAAAGGCTTTATGTAAGGATCATTTCAGAATAGCGACTTAGCAATTTGTTTGGTCTCGTTATGTTGTGATCTCAGGACTTGGGTTGTGATTTCTACTGTCATTTTTGTATTATCATTTATTGTATCTTGATTTTTCTTATTGTCCTTTATCCTTGTTGTAAATTGTTGTGTTCTTATTTATCCGGATAGTCCTTACATATTCACGTAGCATCTCTATCTTATCTGTTATATTGTTTATTGACTGGTAGGTGTCATGACTGTTCCTCGTCACTACCCCATCGAGGTTAGTCTTGATACTTACTGGGCACCGCCGTGGTGTGCTCATACTAGTCTTCTGCACATTTTTGTTGTGCAGATACAGGTACTTTCGTTCAGATCTGTCAGCCTTGGAAGGAGGCATACCGGTAGAGACTTCAAGGTATATCTGCTACGTCCGCAGACCGAGGAGTCCCTTTTCTAGTTTTTTGTAAAAACAAAAGTGTTGTGTTTCATTATTTCTTCTTATATAGATATTCTTGAGTTAGAGCCTCTTATGTATCCTCTTAGCTTGTGATTTGTGAGTTTCCGGGTTTTGGGAATTGTCGTCAGTTTTGAGTTTGTTATGCTACGTGCCAAGCGGTATCTTAAGCACCATTTTATTTCTCCAATTCAGTTTGTTTTGCTTGCTTCCACAAATTTTGGTTATCTTCCGCGTTGTTAGTCTTACCTAGTCGTAGGGACTAGGTGCCATCACGACATGTTCATGGAGGGTGAACTAGGGTCGTGACACATCCTCTACCCAAGACGTGGAGTCACCAACTCACGAACTACTACTGAATACTACTGTGACGACCCAAAAGGTCATCACTTGTTTTATTAATCATTTCGAGCTTCTGAGGTCCTGAAAACCTCATTTATAGTTGCCTCGATTTGCGTGCGCAGTTCGGGTGCGAAGCTAAAAAAATTTTATGTTGAAATATATGAAAAATGTGAGAAATTTGAAGAATTTTGATATTATTAATGATATGGTTGACTTTGGTCAACATTTTTGGTAAACGGACCCGGACCCGTAATTTGACGGTCTCAGAAAATCCGTAAAAAATATGGAACTTGGGCGTATGCCCGAAAATGAAATCCGAGGTCTAGAACCCCGGTAAAAGAATTTTTCTGTTAAATTATTTTCTGAAAATGTTTAAGGAAAATGAAACTGAAATTTGATCAAAAAGTAATGGTATCGGGCTCGTATTTTGGTTCCGACGTCCGGTACAGGTCATATATGTTGGTTAAGCGCTTCGTGTAAAGTTTGGTTGAAAACGGACGTCGTTTGACGTGTTTCGGCCTTAAATTAGAAATTTTGGAAGTTTATGAAATTTGAAAGATTTCTTGGATTTCATGGTTTAATTCATTATTTTTAATGTTATTTTGGTGATTTGATCGCACGAGTAAGTTTGTAGGATGTTTTTGAGTTAGTCTATGTGTTTGGTTAGGAGCCCCGAGGGATCGGGAGTGTTTCGGAGGTATCTTGGAGTGTTTTTGGACTTAAAAAAAAAATTTCAGAAAAAAATTGCAGAAATAGTACCCGGAACAGTACCGTGTACAGTACCCATGTACAGTCCATGTACAGTCCGTGTACAGTACCATGAATAGTACCGTGTACAGTCCCGTGAACAGTAAAAACGCGTGAAGAGTAACCCCACGAATTTCTGGACAGAATACTTATTTCTGGAAAATGGGATTTGTCGTCCCATTTTCCATTTTTTTGTCAAATTGGAGCTCGGGAAGAGGCGATTTTCGAGAAATTTTCAAATAAAACAACAGGGTAAGTGTTCTTAACTTAATTGTGGTTATATTACTCGAGTCTATTGCAAGTTTTGTCATTAAATCCATGAATTTTGAGGAAAAAGCTTAGAAACCCTCTCGAAAAGATTTGAGGATTTGAGGGTCGAAATGTTATCGAAATTTAGTAATTTTGGTATGGTTGAACTCATATCGGAATGGGTGTATGGATTTCGCAAGTTTTTTCGGGATTCAAAATGTGGGTCCCACTATTGAATTTTAAAATATATTTCGGATTTTATCCGAAAAAATTAGTAATTTTATTATCCAATTTATTCCTACGATTCTTGTTGAGTATTTCGAATTGTTTGTGAATAGATTTGAAGCATTTGGAGACAAATTTAAAAGGAAAAGCGGTGTGTAAGCATTGAGTTGGTCTTAAACTTTCGAGGTAAGTGTTTGTTCTATCTTAGCTTGAGGGAATAGGATTACGTGCTATGTGTTATGTGAATCGAGTGCGATGTATGGGCTGTGGTGACGAGCATCCATACACTGGCGTCTAGCATGACCGTGAGTCGTTGTTAATACTTGTTGTGAGACATATTTGAAGATAAATTGTTGAACCCTTGCCGGGTTGTAGAATTGTTATTGTTCTCCCTTGTCGGGACTTGTTGTGAAGTGAGATATTGATTGCCCTTGTCGGGACGGTTCATGATTTACTGTTTCATTCTTTGCCCTTAACTGTGATTGTTATTTGGGTGAGGAAGAGTGACAATGCACGAAGGGTGATGTCGTGCCTTGATTTATTATTTATGCACGAAGGTTAATGTCGTGCCTTGTTATTGATTATGCACGAAGGTTAATGCCGTGCCATGTTTTATTGATTATGCACGAAGGTTAATGTCGTGCCATGTTGTTGATTATGCACGAAGGATCATGTCGTGCCTTGTTATTGAACCATGTATGAAGGATCATGACGTACCATGGATGTGAGGATAAGAGTAAAAGCACGAAGGGTAATGCCGTGCACTTTATTTGCATATTTGGTGAGGATGAGAGCAAAAGCACGAAGGGTGATGCCCTGCAACTACTTGCCATTCCTTGACTTGATATTACTTGTTTTTTTCATTATACTTTGTTTTCCCTTGTGGACTTATTAACTGTTGTTAATTGTTGAGTTCATTTGAGATATTCCTTATTGCGTTATTACTTGGTTATTTCTCGTTATTTTATGGTATACATATATATATGGAACTGCACAGGTTTATGTGGGTGTCTGGTCCTAGGCTTGTCACTACTTCGCCGAGATAGGCCAGGCACTTACCAGCACATAGGATCGGTTGTGCTGATACTGCACTTCTGTGCATTTTTGCACAGGTCCAGGTTTCGATCAGGAGCAGCAGCAGTAGATCTTTTGCGTGGGAGTGGAGCATCTTGAGACCGAGGTAGCTTGCAGGCGTCCGCAGGCCCGACGTCTCTTCCTTTTATTTATGTTACTAGCTGTAGTCTCCTTGTTCCGAGACAAACAAATTATGTTATATTTCTTTCAGACCTTTATGTGTAGTATTCATGAAGTAGTTCGTGAGTTGGTGACTCCACGTCTTGGGTAGAGGATTTCGGTATCATTTTACCTTGAAACTGCTTATTGCTATTTTTATAAAGTCTTCCGCACTTGTTTAATTAAGGTTATGGTTTTGGTTGTTAAATTGAATATGACATATTGATAAAAATAGGATAGTGTGAATAAAGTGGCTTGCCTAGCTACCATGAGTAGGCGCCATCACGATCCCGATGTTGGGGGAAAATCTGGGTCGTGACAAGTTGGTATCAGAGCTCTAGGTTACATAGGTCTCACCACTCACGAACAAGCTTAGTAGAGTTTGAGAGGTAGGTTCGGAGACGTCTGTACTTGTCCTCCAGAGTCTATTGAGTTAGGAAAGAGTCTCTCATTTGTTCTTTCTTGTCGTGCGATTTGTTCCTCAAATACTGATTGAACTTCTATTCTGTCCTTTCGTAGATGGTGAGGACACGCGCTTCTTCGTCCACTGACCAGTAGCCCGAGCCCCAGGCAGCTCCCGCGAGGGGCAGGGGCCGAGGCCGTATCAGAGGCCGTGGTAGGGGCAGAGCTCAGCCCCCGGCAGCTACTCCAGAGGTGGAGCCTCATATTGAGATTGGCGAGGAGGTTCCAGTCCCAGCAGCTCTAGTGGGCCCAGCTCAGGTCCCAATAGAGGCTTTATTTACCCCGGATATTCGGGAGGCTTTGGTGAGGATAGCGGGATTTATGGACAGCGTTGCCAGAGTAGGCTTATTATCAGTTGCACCAGCCGCTTCTCAGGCTGGAGGAGGGGCCCAGACTCCTATTGCTCGTACTCCGGAGCCAGTAGCTCCTCAGCCTCAGGCACCAGTGGTTCAGCTAGCTGTGGCCACTCAGTCAGGTACCACAGCTCAGGCCGGAGATGGAGCGACCATGACTTCTGATTCCTTATGGAGACTTGATCGATTCTCCAAGCTGTTTACCACTACCTTCAGCGGTGCCACATCAGAGGATCCTCAGGATTTCTTATTCAGTTGCCATGAGATTCTCAAGACTATGGGGATCGTGGAGTCCAATGGAGTTGACTTCTGTACATTCAGGCTTTCAGGATCCGCCAAGACTTGGTGGAGGGATTATTGTTTGACTCGACCAGCAGGGTCCCCGGCTTTATCATGGGATCAGTTTGCAGAGTTATTTTTGGAGAAGTTTCTCCCTGTTACTCAGCGGGATGCACTTCAGAGGCAGTTTGAGCGCCTCCAGCAGGGCACTATAACGGTCACTCAGTATGAGACGAGATTTGTTGATTTGGCTCGTCATGCAGTGATACTTCCCACAGAGCGGGAGAGGGTCCGCAGGTTCATAGATGGGCTTAATCAGCCAATTAGACTTCAGATGGCGATGGGAGTGGGGAGTGATATTTCATTTCAGGAGGCAGCTAATGCAGCACGTAGAGTTGAGATGGCTCTTGCTCGGGGAGGTGATTATTCTTCAGACAAGAGGCCTCGTCATTCAGGCAGGTTTAGTGGTTCTTCTTCTGGTGGCAGAGAATATTTTGACAGAGGCCAGTCTTCCAGGCCTTTCCATTACGCCCTTCAGGCTTCACAGGGTGGACCAGGTGATCGTGGGTTTCGTGGGCAGTATTCAGATCAGCCCCATATTAGTGCTCATCCTCTTCAGAGTGTTCATGGAGGCCATTCAGGTCGCCAGGGCCAGCAGCCCCATCAGCCTAGGAGTTGCTACGGTTGTGGTGACCCAGGTCATTTTGTCAGGTTCTGCCCTCGGGCGGCGGGCAATACTCAGCAGCGGGGTCCTCGCCCCATGATTCAGGCCCCAGTTAACCCACAACCTACCTAGCCAGCCAGAGGCGGGGATAGAGATCGTAGAGGTGGAGGTCGAGACCGTAGATATGGAGACCGTCCCGCCAAAGGTAGAGGTCGGCCAGTGGATGATAGTCCCAGAGACGTAGCTCATAGGGGAGGTGTCGATCCCTGATTCTACGCTTTACCAGCTAGGCCAGAGGCAGAGGCATCATATGTTGTGATTACAAGTACCATTCTAGTTTGTTATAAAGGTGCTTCAGTATTATTTGACCCTGGATCTACATATTCATATGTGTCTTCCTACTTTGCACCGTATTTGGCCGTGCCCAGCTATGCTCTGGATATTCCAGTTTATGTGTCTACACCAGTGGGCGACTCCATTGTAGTCGATCGGGTACATCGC
The DNA here is from genome assembly GCA_032618575.1 of Nicotiana noctiflora. Lineage (NCBI taxonomy): Eukaryota > Viridiplantae > Streptophyta > Magnoliopsida > Solanales > Solanaceae > Nicotiana > Nicotiana noctiflora. Next base: position 137,544 of record JASVEL010012960.1, read on the forward strand.
TCGTGCGTAGTTATCTTTGGGGGTCTTGAGACCCGTGTTGATCTGTTACTTTTGGACATGGTGGATTTTGATGTCATATTGGGGATGGACTGGTTGTCCCCATCCATGCTATTCTAGATTGTCATGCTAAGATTGTGACCTTGGCCTTGCCAGAATCACCCCGACTGGAGTGGAAAGGTACCTCAAGCCACTCCGTCCGCACCGTTATTTCCTATGTTAAGGCTCGACGTATGGTCGAGAAGGGGTGTCTAGCTTATCCTGGCTTATGTTCGTGATTCCAGCGCAGAGGTTCCTTCCATTGAGTCAGTCCCTATTGTACGGGAGTTTCCTGAGGTTTTTCCTTCAGACCTGCCGGGCATGCCACCCGACAGGGATATTGATTTCTGTATTGATTTGGCACCGGGCACTCGGCCCATCTCTATTCCACCCTATCGTATGGCCCCGCCGGAGTTAAAAGAGTTGAAAGATCAGTTGCAGGACCTTCTTGAGAAGGGCTTTATCAGGCCCAGTGTTTCCCCCTGGGGAGCATCTGTATTATTTGTAAAGAAGAAAGATGGCTCGATGCGGATGTGTATTGATTACCGGCAGTTAAACAAAGTGACAATAAAGAATAAGTATCCACTGCCGAGGATTGATGATTTGTTTGACCAGCTCCAGGGAGCGAGGGTATTCTCAAAGATAGACTTGAGGTCAGGCTATCATCAGCTGAAGATCAGGGCGGCTGACATTCCTAAGATAGCCTTTCGCACTAGATATGGGCATTATGAGTTCTTGGTCATGTCTTCGGGTTGACCAATGCCCCAGCAGCATTCATGGAGTTGATGAATCGGGTATTCAGGCCTTACTTAGATCCGTTCGTGATAGTCTTTATAGATGACATCCTGGTATACTCCCGCAGCCAGGAAGAGCACGAGCAGCACCTCAGGAGTGGTTCTTCAGACTCTGAAGGATAACCAGCTATATGCCAAATTTTTGAAATGTGAGTTCTGGTTGAGTTCGGTAGCATTTCTGGGTCACATTGTATCAGTGGAAGGTATTCAGGTGGACCCAAAGAAGATTGAGGCAGTCCAGAATTGGCCTTGACCAGCTTCAGTGACTGAGATCCGGAGTTTCTTGGGGTTAGCAAGTTACTACCGTCGATTTGTAGATGGGTTTTCTTCTATTGCAGCCCCGATGACTAGGTTGACCCAGAAGGGTGCCCAGTTCCAGTGGTCAGAGGAGTGTGAGGCGAGCTTTCAGAAGCTCAAGACAGCCTTGACTACCGCACCAGTACTGGTACTACCTACAGGTGCAGGGCCTTATACAATTTATTGTGACGCATCTCGTACAGGGCTTGGAGCGGTATTGATGCAGAATGGTAAGGTTATTGCTTATGCTTCGAGACAGCTAAAAATACATGAGAAGAATTATCCAGTTCATGATCTTGAGTTAGCAGCAATAGTTCATGCCTTAAAGATCCGGAGGCATTATCTATATGGTGTGACATGTGAGGTGTACACTGATCACAAAAGCCTACAGTACTTCTTCAAGCAGAAGGAGTTGAATCTAGGACAGCGGAGATGGTTAGAGCTATTGAAAGACTATGATGTTACTATCCTATATCACCCGGGTAAGGCCAATGTGGTGGCCGATGCTTTGAGTAGGAAGTCTGCCAGCATGGGTAGTCTTGCATTCATTCTAGTCAGTCGGAGACCATTTGCTCTAGATGTCCAGGCCTTAGCCAACCTGTTCGTGAGATTAGACATTTCTGAGCCTAGTAGGGTGTTAGCTTGCACGGTCGCTCGTTCTTCTCTATTAGAGCATATCCGTGAGAGGCAATTTGATGATCCTCATTTACGTGAATTGAGAGATACAGTACAGTGGGGAGGTGCCACGAAGGTAAATCTAGATGATGATGGGATATTGAAATTGCAGGGTCGAGTTTGTGTGCCCAATGTCGAAGGGATTCGAGAGTTGATCTTAGCAGAGGCCCACAGTTCGCGGTATTCTATTCACCCGGGCGCTGCAAAGATGTACCAAGGCTTGCGACAACATTATTGGTGGCGCAGAATGAAGAAAGATATCATTGTGTATGTCGCTCGGTGTCTAAATTATCAGCAGGTGAAATATAAGCACCAGAGGCCCGGTGGTGTATTCCGGAGGATTGAGATTCCCGAGTGGAAATGGGAGCGGATCACTATGGACTTCGTTACTGGAGTTCCTTTGACTCGGAGGAAATATGATGCTATTTGGGTCATTGTTGATAGGCTGACCAAGTCAGCACACTTTATTCCAGTATCTGTCTCCTACTCGTCGAAGAGGTTAGCGTAGATTTACATTAGGGAGATTGTTCGTCTTCATGGGGTGCCAGTATCTATTATCTCTGATCGGGGTACGCAGTTTACCTCGCGGTTCTGGAGAGCGGTCCAGCAGGAGTTAGGCACCCAGGTTCAGCTGAGTACAGCTTTTTATCTCAGACGGATGGCTAGTCCGAGAGGACTATTCAGATTTTAGAGGACATGCTTCGAGCATGTGTTATTGATTTCGGAGGCTCGTGGGACCAATTTCTGCCATTAGCAGAGTTCGCCTACAACAACAGCTACCAATCTAGCATCCAGATGGCCTCGTATGAGGCATTGTATGGTAGGCGATGTCGATCTCCGGTCGGATGGTTTGAGCCGGGAGAGGCTCGGCTGCTGGGAACAGACTTAGTTCAGGAGGCCTTGGATAAGGTCAAGACTATTCAGGAGAGATTGCATTCAAATCAGTCCAAGCAGAAGACTTATGCGGATCGTAAGGTTCGAGATGTAGATTTCATGGTTGGTGAACGAGTATTGCTCCGAGTGTCGCCTATGAAGGGCGTGATGAGGTTCGGGAAGAAGGGCAAGCTCAGCCCTAGGTATATTGGTCCATTTGAGATTCTAGACCGAGTGGGAGGGGTGGCTTACAGACTAGCTCTGCCGCCTAGCTTATCAGCTGTGCATCCAGTTTTTCATGTATCTATGCTTCGGAGATACCACGGCGATCCCACACATGTGTTACACTTCAGTACTGTCCAATTGGACAATGATCTATCCTACGAGGAAGAGCCGGTGGCTATTCTAGACCGGCAGGTTCGACAATTGAGGTCGAAGAGTTTTCCTTCTGTGCGAGTTCGGTGGAGGGGTCAGCCTCCTGAGGCATCGACCTGGGAGTCCGAGTCTGACATGCGGAGCCGATATCCTCATCTATTCCATGACTCAGGTACTTCTTTCTTTTGTCCGTTCGAGGACGAACGGTTGTTTTAGAGGTGGAGAATGTGACGACCCAAAGGGGTCATCACTTGTTTTATTAATCATTTCGAGCTTCTGAGGTCCTGAAAACCTCATTTATAGTTGCCTCGATTTGCGTGCGCAGTTCGGGTGCGAAGCTGAAAAAATTTTATGTTGAAATATATGAAAAATGTGAGAAATTTGAAGAATTTTGATATTAATATTGATATAGTTGACTTTGGTCAACATTTTTGGTAAACGGACCCGGACCCGCAATTTGACGGTCTCAGAAAATCCGTAGAAAAATATGGAACTTGGGCGTATGCCCGGAATTGAAATCCGAGGTCTAGAACCCCGGTAAAAGAATTTTTCTCTTAAATTGTTTTCTGAAAATGTTTAAGGAAAATGAAACTGAAATTTGATCAAAAAGTAATGGTATCGGGCTCGTATTTTGGTTCCAACGCCCGGTACAGGTCATATATGTTGGTTAAGCGCTTCCTGTAAAGTTTGGTTAAAAACGGACGTCGTTTGACGTGTTTCGGCCTTAAATTGGAAATTTTGGAAGTTTATGAAATTTGAAAGATTTCTTGGATTTCATGGTTTAATTCATTGTCTTTAATGTTATTTTGGTAATTTGATCGCACGAGTAAGTTTGTAGGATATTTTTGAGTTAGTCTATGTGTTTGGTTAGGAGCCCCGAGGGCTCGGGAGTGTTTCGGAGGTGTCTCGGAGTGTTTTCGGACTTAAAAAAAAATTTCAGAAAAAAATTGCAGAAATAGTACCCCGGAACAGTACCGTGTACAGTACCCATGTACAATCCTTGTACAGTACCGTGTACAGTACCTATGAACAGTACGTGTACAGTCCCCGTGAATAGTACCGTTTACAGTACCCCATGTACAGTACCGTGAACAGTACCGTGTACAGTCCCGTGTACAGTAAAAATGCGTGAACAGTACCCCCGCGAATTTCTGGACAAAATACTTATTTCTGAAATCCCATTTTCCATTTTTTTGTCAAATTGGAGCTCGGAAGAGGCGATTTTCGAGAAATTTTCATAGAAATTAACGGGGTAAGTGTTTTTAACTTAATTGTGGTTATATTACTCGAGTCTATTGCAAGTTTTGTCGTTAAATCCATGAATTTTGCGGGAAAAGCTTAGAAACCCTCTCGAAAAGATTTGAGGATTTGAGGGTCGAAATATTATCGAAATTTAGTAATTTTGGTATGGTTGAACTCATATCGGAATGGGTATTTGGATTTCGCAAGTTTTTTCGGGATTCAAAATGTGGGTCCCACTATTGAATTTTAAAATATATTTTGGATTTTATCCGGAAAATTAGTAATTTTATTATCCAATTCATTCCTACGATTCTTGTTGAGTATTTCGAATTGTTTGTGAATAGATTTGAAGCATTTGGAGACAAATTTAAAAGGAAAAGCGGTGCGTAAGCATTGAGTTGGTCTTAAACTTTCGAGGTAAGTGTTTGTTCTATCTTAGCTTGAGGGAATAGGATTACGTGCTATGTGTTATGTGAATCGAGTGCGGTGTATGGGCTGTGGTGACGAGCATCCATACACTGGCGTCTAGCATGACCGTGAGTCGTTGTTAATACTTGTTGTGAGACATATTTGAAGATAAATTGATGAACCCTTACCGAGTTATAGAATTGTTATTGTTCTCCCTTGTCGGGACTTGTTGTGAAGTGAGATATTGATTGCCCTTGCCGGGACGGTTCATGATTTACTGTTTCATTCTTTGCCCTTAACTGTGATTGTTATTTGGGTGAGGAAGAGTGATAATGCACGAAGGGTGATGTCATGCCTTGATTTATTATTTATGCACGAAGGTTAATGTCGTGCCTTGTTATTGATTATGCACGAAGGTTAATGCCGTGCCATGTTTTATTGATTATGCACGAAGGTTAATGTTGTGCCATGTTGTTGATTATGCACGAAGGATCATGATGTGCCTTGTTATTGAACCATGTACGAAGGATCATGCCGTACCATGTGTGAGCACGTGATTTTTACCCTACACATGAGTTATTCCTATAAAATCCAAAATAAATGATTTTTCTTTATTGTTATAATTTTTGTGTGAATTTTGTGTTAGTTGTTTGCATGTTATTTGTGTGTGATAAATGAAAATACAAAAATTTGCATCTTTAGGAAATTAATTCTTTTCTCTAACAAATTAAAGAAAAAATCAAAAAATTAGTTAACTTTTAAATTAAAAATTGTCAAAAAAAAAAAGGTAATTAGTTTAGTTTTTGATTAGTGCTTCAAATAATTACAAAGTAGAATAAATCCAAAATAAAAAAAAAATCAAAAAAAAATATATACATTAAAATACAAAATACAAGTTGTGATAAGAGAAAATAGAGTAAGGGAATAAAAAATACCAAAGAACAAAACATTGGGCTAAAGAAAATACCCAGCTACCCCCAGGCCCTAATGGCCAAATGCTCTCGGCGGCCCAAACGACCCAAACGGGTATACAGCCCAGATCGGTTTCTCCATCATCTTTAATCTCAGCCGTCCGCGAATTCCAATCCCATGGCTGTGATTTTTTACACTTTAATTATACAAATTAAAACAAAAACACAAGAGACAACCTTAAAAAAACAAAACACAAGCATAACCCCTTCTTGTCCAAACACACATCCGCATCTCCCTCATCTCCAACCCTTGCGCCGCCGCTAGGTTTCCGCCGTCTGTGGCGGCGGCCGGCCATTTTCCCGGCCGAAAATTACACCAAAACATCCCCCACACCCTCCTCATCACACTCCCATCATCATTCTCCTTCAAAACTCACCATAACCCCTTCAAACCACGAACCCTAATGGCGCCGCCACCCCTTCCCTCTGCGCCGCCGGCCTCCTCGCCACCCAAAACCACCCCAAATCAACACCCCCACCATTCTTTATACCGTGACACAAAGAAAACCGAGTCAAAACTGCCCGGGCTTCAAGAACGAATTCAACAGTCATTGAAATTTCAAGATTCGAAGGTGTTTGAACAAAAGAATCAAGAAAAGGTTCAAGAAAATAAAGAAAAAGAAGAAAATCAGAAGAAAAGAAAAAAAAAAAAGGAAAAAACAGAAGAAAAACGGGCAGTAAGAGCTAAGTGTCCTATTCTTTATTTTTTGTGCTTTGTTAGTACGATTGTGTTAATTTGATTAATTGTTCTCTTCTTTGATTCTTGTCACTTTTATTTTTCGGCCATGCTTTGATTATTAGTATCCTTAGGTTTTTAGATTTGTTAGATTTTCGGTTTAGTTGATGATTGTTAACTTTAAGATTCTGTTATAATTGGTGGATTGTCTGTCCATTTTGATCTTCACTAAGTCTTGTTGGATTTCTGTTAGATTTTTATTAGTAGTATAGTATTAGCAATTTTTAGATTCATTAGCATATGATTTCTGTTATTGACTGCCGTAATTTTTAGAGTTTCCTTTTAAATTTTTAAGTTCTCGGTTAATTGCTTTTGGGCCATATTCTTATTTTATCTGTTTTGTCTCCAATTTTTAGATTTTGCTTGGTTTCTGTTTTGATCAATAGTTTTGGGGAATAACAGAATAATTGGAACTATCCGAATCAACTTCGATCCTGTTTTGATATTCAAGTTGAATGATTGTGGTTGTCGGAATTGTTTTGGTAACTTAATTGTGTTATTGATTGACAATTAGGGGAATTGGTTATAGCTGAAAATTATTGATTTTAGTTTCAATTAGTGAATTCGACTTTAGTCTAGTTTAGATTCAAGTTAGATCGATAGTTGAAATCACTCGATTCTTAGCAACCTAAAGTGTTTTACTTAATAGATTCAAAGGCGATTAGTTATTCGATTAATAAGACTCACCATCTATCAAATTGTTTCCCGAGTCTTGTTAATTGAGTAAAAGATCAAAAGTGGCTATATTTGTAAGATTGCTTAGGGTTGGCTATAGGGGAAATGTGTTTTCAATTAGTGAATTAATTTGAATTTAAGTTAGTTGAAGGGTCAATTGGCTAATTGAGCAATAGTCACTTAATTGTGGCTATTTGATAAATACAAGTCTGAAAATAGGTTAAAATATGGATAAAATACAGAAATTAGGAATGTAATAACCCTTAAGAAGTAGGGGTGAATTGGGAAAAGGAAGTTGGTAAACTTGTAATAAGGTTAAAAGGAAAAGGGTGCAATTGGGATAAGAATTGGTATAATTGTAATAAATATAGAGCTTTTAGGGTAATTTGGGCATAACAAAGGGTATTTTAGTAGATAGTAAAAAGGAAATGAGGGCACCATGGGAATTCCAAGGGAAATAGAACATGGTAGACTATTCTAGAAGGGGTTTTAGTGTAGCTTTCAATAAATAATTGCACTAACTTGTGCAAAAAGTCAAGAATTGAAGGGTTTTTAATGAAATTCAGATTTTTCTTTTATGCCTATAAATAGGTGATTTTAGCTTGAATAATGGGGGGTTCCATCTGATTTTGAAGGTCTCTTTTAGAAATTGGAACCAAATAAACTTAGAAAATCCAAAAAAAATACTAGCTAATTTTCAGATCTGAAATTGACATTTCAGATTCATTTTTTCTTCTGTTTTGCCTTCAAATTCATATCAAAAAATCCAAAAACAGTGGTAACTTCATCATAAACCAGTGAATAAATGCAATTACAGTAATTGGAGCGTGAATTCTGATTTTGGAAACAACTTGAAGTGCTGAAAAATGTCTTCTAAGTTTAATTGTTGATTTGGGTTTAATTGTTGATTTCATCACTGCTTCTGATCTCCTTCCTAAAACTGATCTGTTGTTGCAATTGCTGCTGTCATGGTTGTTGCTCAAAGCTGACCTCAATTTTTCTTTCTATTCCAGGTACCTGATTGTATTTTCAAGTGCTTTTCTGATAAATGAAGTCTTGCTCGGCTATTTCTATATTGCATTTGGATCAAATTACAATTATTCCATTATGTTTTCATTGTCTGTTGCGTTTTTTTATCTTTAATTGCATTATCTATTGTATAAGTAAACTGCCTCACTTGTTGGATTTATTTATTTTGGCTTCGCTTTTTCTTTCTTTGTCTTTTCTCGTTTTTATGGAATTAGCCGAGACAGGTTCTGAATTTTTAGTTATCTAATGAGATGTTAATGGGACGTTGGCTTGGGTGTGGTATTTTTACCCGTTGATTTTAGAAGGTGTAAAAAGTTCTTTAAATTTGAAAGTAAAATATGTACTGAGTACTATCTTGTTAAGCCAAAATCGAGATTTGTATGGTGTGATTCATGTTCTCGCTGAATTCCATAACGTTATATGGTTCCAGTTTTAATATTATTGTTGCCACTTTTAATTAGTTAGACTTCTAATTAACCTGGATGCTATCAGAAACAAGGGAAGAGACTAGTTTCTCTGTTAAATCTTAGAATATAATTAAAGCTTTTAGTGATGAGTAATTTTGTCACGAGCATTTAGTTATGAATTTTGTTGGCAGCTTATTAAATCACGAACCATTTGTTCATTCCATGCACGACTTCCATGACTATTAGATCATCAACGCCCCTAAGAACATCCCCGGTTTGCTTTGGTTGAGAACAATCCTTTGGAATTAGAATCGAGGCATGCCATTTAGCAAATTTCATGGCCCTCGCAAAGCACAAACGCGAAATTACTTTAGGCGCGTTAGTTAATAATAATACCTTCCTAATCACGGGTGCGCATTTATGTGACCCAAATCTTACTCTCGGCGAAACTGAAATACATTAAAGTCACAGGCGTACTGGTTGCGGTGTGGCTCGAAATGTGTTTTCGTGACGTCGCAATTCTTTTAAAATTGAAAAGCGGAACATTAGTAGCACCTAGTTAAAATATATAAAGAAATCGGATAAAAGCAAAAATTGCAGTTGAGCGACCGTGCTAAAACCACGGAATCCGGGAGAGCCTAACACCTTCTCCCGGGTTAACAGAATTCCTTATCTAGGTTTCTAGTTTCGCAGACTGTATACAGAGTCATAAATTTCCTCGGTTTCGGGATTAAACCGGTGACTTGGGACACCATTATTTTCCCAAGTGGCGACTCTGAAAAATTAAATAAATTGATCCCGTTCCGACTGTCCTTTAAGTGGAAAAACTCCTTCACTGATTATTATTATATCCCTTCTCGGGGTGTAGTAGTAAACAGCGGCACATTTACGTTTTTAGGTTATGTGCGGTAAAGAAAAAGGAGGTGTGACAGCTCTGGCGACTCTGCTGGGGACTAATAACCCAGAACTTCGGTTCAGGGTTTAAGAATTCGAGCTCAGTTAAATTGCTATTTTTGCTTATATCCGATTTCATTATATATTTTGATTAATGTGCTACATGTTTACCGCTTTGATATTGCGTGAACTGTATATATAAAACTGTACCGAAAACCCTTCTTTTCTTATCTCCGGGGATGTGCTTACTGGTTGAGACTCCCCTTTCCGTTAGTGTCAATACCAAAAATAAGAAAAAGAGGCCGGATAAGTTACAAAGCCGATTGACTCCGCGGGTCACCGGTACGTAGCCCCCTCCTCGATCCGAGTTGTCCGCTCGGGTACACGGTCTAGTACCGAAAAAACTTCAGGATATTGAACCTAGATTTAGGACGATTATTTGCATCATATCTGACTTAGGGGACTCAACACAGGGGTTGGGTCCGTCTAGGACAGGTGACCCGGTAACCAAAAGACCGAGCATGTTATATGTTGCATTTATTTGTCCTATTATGTTGATTGGCTAAATTCCTGAAAACAAAAAGAGAGAAATTTTAGATATCGAAATATTGTCGATTGCTTGAAAAGAAAATTTGAAAAATAGGTAGAACACTTTTGTTGAAATAATTGGTCAAATAATCTGACCGAACTACGCAGGTTTGATTCTCGCCATTAGGTGGGATACGTAGGCAACCCTCATCGGGTCCAACCACCCCTTTCAAAAATTCAAAAAAATGTTGAAGTTTTTAGTTTTCAATAAAATCAAAGTGACGCTGTTTTTGAAAATAGCCGAATGTTCCGAAAGGACGCGGGAAGGTTGTTTTTTGCAAAAATAGCCACTTTGAATCATTATAAATAATTTTTGGGCACAACCTTGAAATATTCCCTCGCGGAAATGTTGAAAGGTCGTAGGCGCAAAATCAAGTTTGGGTTACCACCCCTTTTAAAAAAATCAAAAAAAAAATGTGTGTTTAATTTTGTCAGTAAAATCAAAGTGATGCCGTTTTTGCAAATAGCCGAATGTTCTGAAAGGACGCCGGAAGGCTGTTTTGCAAAAATAGCCACTTTGAAACTTTTTAATAATTTGCGGGCACAACCTTGAAATATTCCTTGTGGAAATGTTGCAAGGCCATAGCCGCAAAATCAAGTTCGGGTTCACACCCCTTTTGCAAAAATAACCAAAAAATGTCAAATTTTTGATTTTGTTATAAATAAGCCGGGTGATGCTATTCTTGCTTAAAATAAGCCGAATGTCCCTCAAAAAGACACCAGAAGGCTGTTTTTGCAAGAATAGCCGCTTTGAGTCATTTGTAAATAATTTTGGACACAGCCTGGAAATATTCCCTCACGGAAATGTCGAAAGGCTGTATCCGCAAAAATTAAGTTTTGAGTCATCACTCAACTTTACAAAAATAACCACTTTATCAAATAAGCCATTACATGGCTAGTTTTTGCTGAAATAGCCACATTTTTGCATTTTAACTTCCTCAGTCTTGTGTTGGCCTGTGTCGGTGCTGAACGATGCCCCATAGGCCCCACGATAAAATTTTTGAATTTGCATCTTCTTAAATAAAACTTTGCAAAAAGAGCCACTTTGTCTAAATAAACTATTACATGGCCAATTTATGAAAAATAGTCTTGTGTTGGTTTATGGTGACGCCGGACGATGCCCCATGAGCCACAGGATAAAAAAAAAATTCAGTTTTATCTTTCTTAAATAAATTTTGAAAAAAATAGTCATTTTGTCAAATAAGCTATTACGTGGCCAATTTTGTAGAAATAGTCATAATTGACACCAAAAAAAAAATATTCTTTTTCTTGTAGAAATTTCCTACACAAATTTGTAGTTGGAGTCGACTTCTATAATTTTCCTTCAAAAATCAAAAAAAAAAAAAAAAAAATCAAATAAACATCTCTTTATTTCTTGCATTAATTTGCAAGAACTACGCTCGGTCTGATTCACGCGGGGTCGTGATACGTAGGCAATCCACATAGGATTCGACCATATCCATTTCCATAACCAAAAAGAAAAAAAAATGAAAAACTACAAAAAGAAAAAAAAAGGAAAAAAAAATGAAAAAACCACAAAAAGGGAAAAAGAAAAGAAAATGGCAGGAAAAAAAAAACAAAGGAAATCAATAAGTGGAATACCTTAACGCTAACCCGGTGGTTTCGTTTTGTTGATCCAGAAAGTCGAGGTGGTTGGTTGTGGTAAAATTGGAAAGCAAGATCCAAGGAAAATGATAACCGGCATCGAAGCTGTTACGAGTGCTCAAGAGACTCAGGGTCAGAAAATTCAACAAGGGTCTACTGTGGTTGAGGAAAACGGTGCATTGAAACAACAAATGACCAAAATGCGGGCCAATAGCCAAGGACAGCCTTCTCATGAGTCACAATCTGCTATACAGCAAGAACAGTATCACTCTCCCGAGTACCACTCGTACTCGTTTGACCTTCCTGCAAACGTTGAGAAGCTTACCCGAAAGAATGTACAGGAAGAAATGGCCCAAAGATTGAAGTGATTAGAACATCGACTGAAAAACATGCAAGAAATGGCAGGTCAAAAGAGTGTTGCCTTCAGAGATCTTTGTATGTTCCCCGATGTCCACTTGCCGCCTGGTTTCAAGGTTCCCAAACTGGAAAAGTATGATGGACGCGGAAACCCCATAGCCCACCTGAAAAGGTATTGCAACCAATTGAGAGGTGTGGGAAGAAAAGAAGAATTGCTTATGGCTTATTTTGGGGAAAGCCTCTCGGGAGTAGCATCTGAATGGTTTTGGGATCAGGACGCATCTGGTTGGCACGTTTGGGATGACATGGCATGGGCCTTTGTCAAATAGTTTCAATACAATATTGACATCACCCCAAACCGCATTTCCCTTTCTAAGCTGAAAAAGAAACCAACTGAAAGTTTCAGGGAATATGCCATCAAATGGAGAGAGCAGGCAGCGAGAGCTAAGCCACCCATGAATGATCACGAGTTGGCCACTGTTTTCCTTCAGGCTCAAGAGCCGGATTACTTTAAAAATATGATATCTGCAGTTGGTCACTCCTTTGAAGAAATAATCAAAATGGGAGAAATGGTGGAAGATGGTCTTAAGACAGGCAAAATTATAAGTCAAGCGGCTCTCAAAAATGCGGCTCAGGATGTCCAAAGTGAATTCAGTGATGTGAATAGGAGGGATGACGAAATCATGATGACATCAGGGTCGAGAAGAGGTCCTATGAGAACATCTCGAAGGTATATGCAACCTCATCAAGTTTTCCATGACCCTCTTAAGCATTACTACCCGCCTCAGAACCCTCCATACTCTGTTGAGCCAGTCCAGTATGTTGTTCAATCCTCAAAACACCCAAGAAAGCGAGCCCGAACATCACAAAATCTTTACCAGCCTCCGCAAAATTTTCAAATACCTTATAACCCATATCCAAGCCAGGGGTATGGAAAGGAACAGAAGTTGAAAGATAATTTTACACCAATAGGAGAGTCCTATGCAAGCTTGTTTGAGAAGCTAAAACTACGTGGCGTGATTGCACCCATCCCTCCAAATCGGGTGGACCGACGTGCGAGAAGTTTTGACTCATCCAAAAGGTGTGAATACCATTCCAATGCCCTGGGGCACGATGTTGAAAGTTGTCGGGATTTGAAAAGAGAGATAGAAAGAATGATTCAGGAAGGAATAATTGTGGTCCAAGGCAGGGGCATCCAAAACATTGCACATAATCCTTTACTTGCATATAACGGAGCACATTTTGTGGGAATGATGCCCGGTGATGTGGGTGATGAAAATCTTCTTGGGAAATCGTCAATTGAAGTTGAAGATATTGAAACAGAAACTGATCTTGGCAACATTAATGCAGAATTCAGTGGCTAGGATGCCATGCTTGTCAATTTGGAAGGCGCTCCGTCTCTTGGAGTTTTGGTGGTATATTTTGGTGTCATCTCTTTTGCCCGGGTTATTTCAGGGTTGTAATTCGGACGTTGTCTTGAGAGTCAAAACCCTTCTATCTTTCCACTTTGCTTTGTTTAATAATAAATTTGTTTAGTGCTGTCTAGGTTTGTAATTCTAGTTTAGTCTGTTAGTTTTGTTGTTCGTTTTGTTGTTTCAATCCATCGGTTTAATACAACTCTCCGTTTCCCGTCATTTCTAGTCATTCCATTTCTAATCACTTTACAGTTCTTTTCATACTGATTTTAGTGACATGACATGCACATAATTCTCGGCTTGATTTTAAAAGTCAATTTAACAATGAAGCAATGTTGAAGATGTAATGATACTCGCAAGAAATGAAACATATTGGAATACTGTGAAACCTGAATCAAGTGAATACTGGGGAAAATAGAACATAAAGAAATGCCTTGGAAATGCATCATGCTTCATCGGTTTAAAGCCAAAGGCAAGAGTACCCCAAGGTTAAAGGAACCATTCGTGGTATCGGGATTGTTGCCCAATGGCACTGAGAGTCATCAAGGCAAATATGTGAATCAATCAAAGGTGTTTAACTGTGTGGTTTGATACTTGGTAGGTTTTGAAGATTGGAATGACGAAGGCATTTTATTCGGCTATCCAAACACTTCGTCCATTGCTACCCCTTTGAGCCATATTATATTTTCTTTCATATCCTCTTTCGGAATCAACAACAAAAATTGAGTATTGAGCGGGGAAATCAAAGGGAGAAACAAAAGAAAAAAAAAAGAAATGAAAGAAAAAGAGAAAAGGAAAAGAAAAAGAAAAAAAAAGAGAAAAAAAGAGAGAAAATAAAAAGAAAAGAAAAAAGAAAAGAATTAATTAATGACGTAGTCCGAACTACGTTTGACTTGATCCCGAAAGGTACGTAGGCAGCCTCTCTGAGGTTCGGTCACAATAAAGGAAAAATCCAAAAAATCCCCCAAGAAGGAAACTGGGGCAGAAGTTATGGTTGTCGAATAAATAAGATTCTGAAAGTTGTAATTTTAACCCACGATGAAATATTTTTGAGCCTTTATATCCTTTTTTCTATATCCCATCCAGAAGCCTGCATTACGGTCCAAAGGAAGACCTTTCGACCAATCGTCAAGAAATGCCGAGTCAAACGAGCAAAGGTGAATCATATCAAGGGCAACACTCCAGTCCGAACAAAGGAGAATGAAGAATTCAAGATGATGAGAACCACCACGAGGCTCCAAGATGAGAGAAATCAAAATGAGAGAGTCTTATCGGTGAAAACCCGCACGGGCACCGTAAGGCGACGGTGAGTCGAGAGAAAGAAAGAGCAAATGAGAGAGGCTTGATGGTGAAAACCCTATGGGCACTACAAGTCGACTAAGGATCAGATCAAAGAAATGAAGTGTTGAAGACCGGTTTCACGGCAGAGCTTGCAACAAGAGTTGAACATCAAATTTGCTATACAGAGAAGGCCAAAAGTGCATGTCAAGGTCGCTAGAGTCGATATTCAAAATCCGATAGGTCATTCTTCTGTAGGTTTCTTGTTAGGAATTATGTTTTCCTTTCTTTCCATCCGTTGTACCTTGTTTTACCCTCCCTCTTATTGAGTCTGTCGGGTCATAACAAGTATAGAAATGATTCCAAAATTTGCCACCAAGCTTTCCAATTGCACAAGATGGGATTTGGCCAACACGACAATTGTCGTAAGTCAGGAAAAGGCAAGGCCAGTGCTTTAAGCCAAAAGAGCAACATGTGCAATGGAGCGGGCAACAATAAAAATGTTTGGGGTGTGTACAAGACGCAAAGGTCGGCCAAGTGCCAATTCGAGAAAATATAACAAATGGAAATAGGGGAGTGTATTCTGAAAAAGGAAAGAGCCAGTCAAGAAACACCCCAAGGTTGTCCAATGAAATCATTGAAGAAATCGTAGACTTCAAGATCGAAATTGTGGGATCCGTCAAGAATGGAAGAACATGCATGCCTAAAGAGAGGCGGATTTTGAACAAAGAAGAAGTGAAAAAGAATAGTCGGTGGACAGGCCAAGCAGTCAAGTGGAAAGTTCAAGGCCACAACCAACCACCGCATTTTTAAACTGACAGAGTTTTCTTTGCTTTGAAACAGGAGCAAAAGATATTGTCAAACTGGGGCAGGAAAAAATTTTCTGTCATCGGATAATCATCCGAAGAGCATGAAGGTGAATACAATTGTTTTTGAAGATGAATAAGGCAAGTTGAAAGGTGAATGAAGCAAGTATCGGAGAATGATACAATCTTAGTCTGTTGAATCTTTCTCCCAAGATAGAAGTCTTGGTCTGATGAATTTTTCACCTAAGATAAAAGGATAATGCAATTTGAAAACAAAAGGAAAGGCATAATTTGAAAGGTAAAAACAGATGTTGGAAAAGAAAGAAAGGCAAGAAGTCGAAAAAGAAAGGAAAGATTTTTGAAATTGAAAGACTTAAGAAAGTCTAAATTGCAAATGGACCCAATCTGACGAGTTATCTCCTGGAGTCATAAACTCAGTCCGATGGATAATCCTCCTGAGACCATGCAAATGAATGGACCCAGTCTGAAGAGTTATCTCCTGGAGTCATAAACTCAGTCCGATGGTTAATCCTCCTGAGATTACATTGAAATGGACATAGTCCAGTGAGATACAATCTTAGTCTGTTGAATCTTTCTCCCAAGATAAAAGTCTTTGGTCTGATGAATTTTTCACCTAAGATGAAAGGAAAGAATCTTAGTCAGCTGAATCTTTCTCCCAGGATAAAAGTCTTGGTCTGATAAATATTTCACCTAAGATAAAGAGATAATGCAATGTGTAAACAAAAGGAAGGCATAAGCCAATGAAAGTAGAAGTTGGAAAAGGAAATGAAGGCATAATTTGAAACGAAAAGGAAAGGCGTAATTTGAAAAGTAAAATCAGAAGTTGGAAAAGAAAAAGGGCAAAAGCTGAAAAGAAGCGAAAGATTTTTGAAATTGAAAGACTTAAGAAAGTCTGAATTGCAAGTAGACCCAATCCGAAGAGTTATCTCCTGGAGTCATAAACTCAGTCCGATGGTTAATCCTCCTGAGATTACATTGAAATGGACATAGTCCAGTGAGAATCAAAATCTTAGTCTGTTGAAACTTTCTCCTAAGATTAAATGTCTTAGTCCGATGAATTTTTCACCTAAGATAACCTTCAGTCACAAGGTAACACAAAAGTTTTTAATTTCATGCATTTTTAATTCTTGTTCAGGCGCCCACCTATCTAACAAGGGAATACTTTTCAGCACTGCATTTCATGTATTTTTAATTCCTGTTGAGGCGCCCACCTATTTAACAAGGGAATACTTTTCTGCACTGCATTTCATGCATTCCCGCCTGGAGAATAGAATGGCATTTTACTTTAAGTTTTAATTGATGTTGAAGTTTTAAATTGTTGTTGAAGTCGGGGTGCCCGCCCGAAGAATGGAATGGCAATTTAATTTCTGTTAGGTGCCCACCATCTAATACGGGAATACTTTTCTGCATTTTGCATTGCACGTTTAATTTACGTTAGGTGCCCACCTTCAAATACGGGAATACTTTTCTGCATTCGCATTGCATTTTTAATTTCTGTTAGGCGCCCACCTTCTAATACGGGAATACATTTCTGCATTGCACGTTTAATTTATGTTAGGCGCCCACCTTCTAATACGGGAATACATTTATCGCATTGCACGTTTAATTTATGTTAGGTGCCCACCTTCTAATACGGGAATACATTTATGCATTGCACGTTTAATTTACGTTAGGTGCCCACCTTCGAATACGGGAATATTTTTTGCATCGCATTGCATTTTTAATTTCCGTTAGGCGCCCACCTTCTAATACGGGAATACATTTCATGCATTGCACGTTTAATTTACGTTAGGTGCCCACCTTCAAATACGGGAATATTTTTTGCATCGCATTACATTTTTTAATTTCTGTTAGGCGCCCACCTTCTAATACTTTTCTGCATTTTGCATTGCACGTTTAATTTACGTTAGGTGCCCACCTTCAAATACGGGAATATTTTTTGCATCGCATTGCATTTTTTAATTTACGTTAGGCGCCCACCTTCTAATACGGGAATACATTTACGCATTGCACGTTTAATTTACGTTAGGCGCCCACCTTCTAATACGGGAATACATTTACGCATTGCACGTTTAATTTACGTTAGGTGCCCACCTTCTAATACGGGAATACATTTCGCATTGCACGTTTATTTTCGTTAGGTGCCCACCTTCAAATACGGGAATATTTTTCGCATCGCATTGCACGTTTAATTTCTGTTAGGTGCCCACCTTCAAATACGGGAATACATTTCTGCATTGCATCTCATACATATCTGCATTTAAAAAGAAAAGAAAAAAAAATGAAAAAAAAATGATGATGATGAAATTCTGACATTCAATAACATGATGTGCCCAGTCACCATACTGGGGCAGAAAAGTCTTTCTTTGGTCATTTATTTTGTCACAAGCGGAGGTCCACCTGGAGAATGGATGGAATATTGAAGAAGTTGAACAAGTTCAAGGCAATAACAAGAATGCCATTGGAGAGAAGATACAAGTTGAAGGCGATAATAAGAATGTCGTTGCAAGGAATACAAGACACAAGATCAAGAAAATACAAAAACAAGTTGGAAGACATAGATAGGATTTTTTGTAATTCATAGGCCGTAGCTTAGGCTAGCTTCTTTTATTTTTACCATAGTGTAATAAGGGGCCAGTCAGCAGTAACGGCAGTAACAACAACAACAGCAGTGAGATCACAGTCCTTGGTAGTCCCAGCTACCAGACCTTCCCGAACTACACTGACCTGATTCCTGTTTAGCCCAGGATATGTAGGCAACCTTTGAAGCAGGGCGCGGTCGAAGCTTTTCAAAATGCTTCGCAATGGAATACTCGAGCGGGTAAAAATCGTTCATAGTTGCTCACTTATCTTTGCACGGAAACTCTTCGTGTCCCCGAGCAAAGAGGGGCAGCTGTGAGCACGTGATTTTTACCCTACACATGAGTTATTCCTATAAAATCCAAAATAAATGATTTTTCTTTATTGTTATAATTTTTGTGTGAATTTTTTGTTAGTTGTTTGCATGTTATTTGTGTGTGATAAATGAAAATACAAAAATTTGCATCTTTAGGAAATTAATTCTTTTCTCTAACAAATTAAAGAAAAAATCAAAAAATTAGTTAACTTTTAAATTAAAAATTGTCAAAAAAAAAAGGTAATTAGTTTAGTTTTTGATTAGTGCTTCAAATAATTATAAAGTAGAATAAATACAAAATAAAAAAAATAAAAAAAAAATATATACATTAAAATAAAAAATACAAGTTGTGATAAGAGAAAATAGAGTAAGGGAATAAAAAATACCAAAGAACAAAACATTGGGCTAAAGAAAATACCCAGCTATCCCCAGGCCCTAATGGCCAAATGCTCCCGGCGGCCCAAACGACCCAAACGGGTATACAGCCCAGATCGGTTTCTCCATCATCTTTAATCTCAGCCGTCCGCGAATTCCAATCCCATGGCTGTGATTTTTTACACTTTAATTATACAAATTAAAACAAAAACACAAGAGACAACCTTAAAAAAACAAAACACAAGCATAACCCCTTCTTGTCCAAACACACATCCGCATCTCCCTCATCTCCAACCCTTGCGCCGCCGCTAGGTTTCCGCCGTCTGTGGCGGCGGCCGGCCATTTTCCCGGCCGAAAATTACACCAAAACATCCCCCACACCCTCCTCATCACACTCCCATCATCATTCTCCTTCAAAACTCACCATAACCCCTTCAAACCACGAACCCTAATGGCGCCGCCACCCCTTCCCTCTGCGCCGCCGGCCTCCTCGCCACCCAAAACCACCCCAAATCAACACCCCCACCATTCTTTATACCGTGACACAAAGAAAACCGAGTCAAAACTGCCCGGGCTTCAAGAACGAATTCAACAGTCATTGAAATTTCAAGATTCGAAGGTGTTTGAACAAAAGAATCAAGAAAAGGTTCAAGAAAATAAAGAAAAAGAAGAAAATCAGAAGAAAAGAAAAAAAAATGGAAAAAACAGAAGAAAAACGGGCAGTAAGAGCTAAGTGTCTTATTCTTTATTTTTTGTGCTTTGTTAGTACGATTGTGTTAATTTGATTAATTGTTCTCTTCTTTGATTCTTGTCACTTTTATTTTTCGGCCATGCTTTGATTATTAGTATCCTTAGGTTTTTAGATTTGTTAGATTTTCGGTTTAGTTGATGATTGTTAACTTTAAGATTCTGTTATAATTGGTGGATTGTCTGTCCATTTTGATCTTCACTAAGTCTTGTTGGATTTCTGTTAGATTTTTATTAGTAGTATAGTATTAGCAATTTTTAGATTCATTAGCATATGATTTCTGTTATTGACTGCCGTAATTTTTAGAGTTTCCTTTTAAATTTTTAAGTTCTCGGTTAATTGCTTTTGGGCCATATTCTTATTTTATCTGTTTTGTCTCCAATTTTTAGATTTTGCTTGGTTTCTGTTTTGATCAATAGTTTTGGGGAATAACAGAATAATTGGAACTATCCGAATCAACTTCGATCCTGTTTTGATATTCAAGTTGAATGATTGTGGTTGTCGGAATTGTTTTGGTAACTTAATTGTGTTATTGATTGACAATTAGGGGAATTGGTTATAGCTGAAAATTATTGATTTTAGTTTCAATTAGTGAATTCGACTTTAGTCTAGTTTAGATTCAAGTTAGATCGATAGTTGAAATCACTCGATTCTTAGCAACCTAAAGTGTTTTACTTAATAGATTCAAAGGCGATTAGTTATTCGATTAATAAGACTCACCATCTATCAAATTGTTTCCCGAGTCTTGTTAATTGAGTAATAGATCAAAAGTGGCTATATTTGTAAGATTGCTTAGGGTTGGCTATAGGGGAAATGTGTTTTCAATTAGTGAATTAATTTGAATTTAAGTTAGTTGAAGGGTCAATTGGCTAATTGAGCAATAGTCACTTAATTGTGGCTATTTGATAAATACAAGTCTGAAAATAGGTTAAAATATGGATAAAATACAGAAATTAGGAATGTAATAAGCCTTAAGAAGTAGGGGTGAATTGGGAAAAGGAAGTTGGTAAACTTGTAATAAGGTTAAAAGGAAAAGGGTGCAATTGGGATAAGATTTGGTATAATTGTAATAAATATAGAGCTTTTAGGGTAATTTGGGCATAACAAAAGGTATTTTAGTAGATAGTAAAAGGAAATGAGGGCACCATGGGAATTCCAAGGGAAATAGAACATGGTAGACTATTCTAGAAGGGGTTTTAGTGTAGCTTTCAATAAATAATTGCACTAACTTGTGCAAAAAGTCAAGAATTGAAGGGTTTTTAATGAAATTCAGATTTTTCTTTTATGCCTATAAATAGATGATTTTAGCTTGAATAATGGGGGGTTCCATCTGATTTTGAAGGTCTCTTTTAGAAATTGGAACCAAATAAACTTAGAAAATCCAAAAAAAATACTAGCTAATTTTCAGATCTGAAATTGACATTTCAGATTCATTTTTTCTTCTGTTTTGCCTTCAAATTCATATCAAAAAATCCAAAAACAGTGGTAACTTCATCATAAACCAGTGAATAAATGCAATTACAGTAATTGGAGTGTGAATTCTGATTTTGGAAACAACTTGAAGTGCTGAAAAATGTCTTCTGAGTTTAATTGTTGATTTGGGTTTAATTGTTGATTTCATCACTGCTTCTGATCTCCTTCCTAAAACTGATCTGCTATTGCAATTGCTGCTGTCATGGTTGTTGCTCAAAGCTGACCTCAATTTTTCTTTCTATTCCAGGTACCTGATTGTATTTTCAAGTGCTTTTCTGATAAATGAAGTCTTGCTCGGCTATTTCTATATTGCATTTGGATCAAATTACAATTATTCCATTATGTTTTCATTGTTGTTGCGTTTTTTTATCTTTAATTGCATTATATATTGTATAAGTAAACTGCCTCACTTGTTGGATTTATTTATTTTGGCTTCGCTTTTTCTTTCTTTGTCTTTTCTCGTTTTTATGGAATTAGCCGAGACAGGTTCTGAATTTTTAGTTATCTAATGAGATGTTAATGGGACGTTGGCTTGAGTGTGGTACTTTTACCCGTTGATTTTAGAAGGTGTAAAAAGTCCTTTAAATTTGAAAGTAAAATAAGTACTGAGTACTATCTTGTTAAGCCAAAATCGAGATTTGTATGGTGTGATTCATGTTCTCGCTGAATTCCATAACGTTATATGGTTCCAGTTTTAATATTATTGTTGCCACTTTTAATTAGTTAGACTTCTAATTAACCTGGATGCTATCAGAAACAAGGTAAGAGACTAGTTTCTCTGTTAAATCTTAGAATATAATTAAAGCTTTTAGTGATGAGTAATTTTGTCACGAGCATTTAGTTATGAATTTTGTTGGCAGCTTATTAAATCACGAACCATTTGTTCATTCCATGCACGACTTCCATGACTATTAGATCATCAACGCCCCTAAGAACATCCCCGGTTTGCTTTGGTTGAGAACAATCCTTTGGAATTAGAATCGAGGCATGCCATTTAGCAAATTTCATGGCCCTTGCAAAGCACAAACGCGAAATTACTTTAGGCGCGTTAGTTAATAATAATACCTTCCTAATCACGGGTGCGCATTTATGTGACCCAAATCTTACTCTCGGCAAAACTGAAATACATTAAAGTCACAGGCGTACTGGTTGCGGTGTGGCTCGAAATGTGTTTTCGTGACGTCGCAATTCTTTTAAAATTGAAAAGCGGAACATTAGTAGCACCTAGTTAAAATATATAAAGAAATCGGATAAAAGCAAAAATTGCAGTTGAGCGACCGTGCTAAAACCACGGAATCCGGGATTACCTAACACCTTCTCCCGGGTTAACAGAATTCCTTATCCAGGTTTCTAGTTTCGCAGACTGTATACAGAGTCATAAATTTCCTCGGTTCGGGATTAAACCGGTGACTTGGGACACCATTATTTTCCCAAGTGGCGACTCTGAAAAATTAAATAAATTGATCCCGTTCCGACTGTCCTTTAAGTGGAAAAACTCCTTCACTGATTATTATTATATCCCTTCTCGGGGTGTAGTAGTAAACAGCAGCACATTTACGTTTTTACGTTATGTGCGGTAAACAAAAAGGGAGGTGTGACACCATGGATGTGAGGATGAGAGTAAAAGCACGAAGGGTGATGCCGTGCACTTTATTTGCATATTTGGTGAGGATGAGAGTAAAAGCACGAAGGGTGATGCCGTGCAACTACTTGCCATTCCTTGACTTGATATTACTTGTTTTTTTCATTATACTTTGTTTTCCCTTGTGGACTTATTAACTGTTGTTAATTGTTGAGTTCATTTGAGATATTCCTTATTGCGTTATTACTTGGTTATTTCTCGTTATTTTATGGTATACATATATATATGGAACTGCACAGGTTTATGTGGGTGTCTGGTCCTAGGCTTGTCACTACTTCGCCGAGATAGGCCAGGCACATACCAGCACATGGGGTCAGTTGTGCTGATACTGCACTTCTGTGCGTTTTTACACAGGTCTAGATTTCGATCAGGAGCAGCAGCAGTAGATCTTTTGTGTGGGAGTGGAGCATCTTGAGACTGAGGTATCTTGCAGGCGTCCGCAGGCCCGCGTCTCTTCCTTTTATTTATGTTACTAGCTGTAGTCTCCTTATTCCGAGACAAACAGATTATGTTATATTTCTTTCAGACCTTTATGTGTAGTATTCATGAAGTAGTTCATGAGTTGGTGACTCCACGTCTTGGGTAGAGGATTTCAGTATCATTTTTCCTTGAAACTGCTTATTGCTATTTTTATAAAGTCTTCCGCACTTGTTTAATTAAGGTTATGATTTTGGTTGTTAAATTGAATATGACATATTTATAAAAATAGGATAGTGTGAATAAAGTGGCTTGCCTAGCTACCATGAGTAGGCGCCATCACGATCCTGATGTTGGGGGAAAATCCGGGTCGTGACAACTACACATAAAAGTCTGAAAGAAATATAACATAATCTGTTTGTCTCGGAAGAAAGAGACTACAGCTGGTAACAAAAGTAAAGGAAGAGACGCCGGGCCTGCGGACGCCTGCAAGCTACCTCGGTCTCAAATATGATCATCTCCCAAGCAAAAGATCTACTGCTGCTGCTCCTGATCGAAACCTGGACCTGTGCAAAAACGCACAGAAGTGCAGTATCAGCACAACCGACCCCATGTGCTGGTAAGTGTCTGGCCTATCCCGGTGAAATAGTGACAAGCCTAGGACCAGACACCCACATAAACATGTGCAGTTCTACATATATGTATACCACAAGCTAACGAGAAATAATCAAGCAACAACTCAACAAGGAATATCTCAAAAGAACTCAACAATTAACAACGGTTAATAAGTCCACAAGGAAAACAAAGTATAATGGAAAAAAACAAGTAATATCAAGTCAAGGAATGGCAAGTAGTTGCACGGCATCACCCTTCGTGCTTTTACTCTCATCCTCACCAAATAAGCAAATAAAGTGCACGGCATCACCCTTCGTGCTTTTACTCTCATCCTCACATCCATAGTACGGCATGATCCTTCGTACATTGTTCAATAACAAGGCACGGCATGATCCTTCGTGCATAATCAATAAAACATGGCACAGCATTAACCTTCGTGCATAAATAATAAATCAAGGCACGGCATTAACCTTCGTGCAAAATCAATAACAAGGCACGACATTAACCTTCGTGCATAAATAATAAATCAAGGCACGGCATCACCCTTCGTGCATTATCACTCTTCCTCAGGCAAATAACAATCACAGTTAAGGGCAAAGAATGAAACAGTAAATCATGAACCGTCCTGGCAAGGGACACAATAATCATCACAACAAAGTCCCGGCAAGGGCAATCAATATCTCACTTCACAACAAGTCCCGGCAAGGGAAAACAATAGAAATTCTACAACCCGGCAAGGTTTCAACAATTTATCTTCAAATATGTCTCACAACAAGTATAAACAACGACTCACGGTCATGCCAGACGCCAGTGTATAGATGCTCGTCACCACAGCCCATACATCGCACTCGATCACAAATCACATAGCACATAACCCTATTCCCTCAAGCTAGGATAGAACAAACACTTACCTCTAATGTTTACGAACAATTCAATCCGTGGCAATGCCTTTTCCTTTCAAATTTGGCTCCAATCCAATCGTATCTATTCACAATTGATATTAATATCATCAATACTACTCAACAAACTAATTCATATGGTCAATTACAATTTTTACAACATTCTGCCCGGAATAGTGAATATCGACCTCGGGCCCACATGGTCGAAACTCGGGGTTCGGACTAAAATCCGGTTACCCATTCCCCCACGAGTTCAATTATATGATTTGTTTCAAAATCGGACCTCAATTCGAGGTCCAGTTTCCTAATTCATGAAAAACCCTATATTCTACCAAAAACAAGAAATTCTACCATGAAAACCTTTGATTTCTATTGAAAAACATGTTTAATGTTGTTAGGAATTGAAAGAATTAAGTAAAAAGTGACTTACAATTGTTTTGAAGAAGAGGGAGTTCGTGAAAAATCGCCAATGGGTGTTTTTTGGGTTGTGAAATGTGAAAATGAAGCTGGAAATCGTGATTTACAGGTCTCTGTGTTCGCATTTGCGAACATGGGTTCGCAATTGCGAACCCCGACCAATTTCTGGAGTTTGAAAAATAAGCTAAGGATGGAAAGTTCGCATTTGCGAACATTTGTTCGCACTTGCGAAGCCAAGGCAAATACTGGGGTGTTCGCATTTGCGACATAATGTTCGCATTTGCGAACAAGGCTGGCTTCAAGGGACCTTCGCATTTGCGAAGAATGCTTCGCATTTGTGAAGCCTGGCTTAACACTGAAGGCCTTGCATTTGCGAGGTTGTGTTCGCAATTGCGAACCCAGGCAGTCCTGGACGCCCTTCGCATTTGCGATCAAGGGTTCGCATTTGCGAACCCTGCCTTGATCTGTCACCTTCGCAATTGCAAGAAATGCTTCACAATTGCGAAGCCAATAGCTGGGTGAAAAACCAGCAGTGCAAAAATTCAGAATTTGATCCAACGGCCTATCAAATCTTTACCCGAGCCCCCCGGGCTCCAAACCAAACATGTACACAACATCAAAAACACATTTCGAACTTGTTCGTGCGATCACATCGCCAATAACACATCGTTTTCATCAAATCAAGCCTCAAGTTCATGATTTTCATACTTTTGGTTTTCAAAACTTACAAACTTGGAACTCAAGGTCCAAAACATATCAAACGACATCCGAATGTCACCAAACTTTGCAGAAAGCACATATATAATATTTAAGACTTGTACCGGCGTCGGAACCAAAATACGAGCCCGATACCAAGGTCAATTAATTCATTTTCCTTTAACAATTACATCAAAAACAATTTCACGTAAAAATTCATAACTTGGGCTCTAGGCCTCAGAATTCGACTCCGGACGCATGTCCAAGTCCCATATTTTCCTACGGACCTTTCGGGACCTTCCAATCTCTGGTCCGGGTCTGTTTATCAAAAATATTGACCGAAGTTAACTATATCAATATTAATATCATTTTTCTCCAAATTTATCATAGAATTCATACTTTCTATCACAAAATCTTTCCGGCTACATGCCCGGATCGTGCACGCAAATCGAGGCAACATAGAATGAGGTTTTCAAGGCCTCAGAAGCTCGAAATGATTAATAAAACAAGTGATGACCCTTTGGGTCGTCAAACCTACGGTGTAAAAATCTCAAAAAAATCAAGCGGCCTTAAAAACAGAATATAAACGTTAAACATTTCCCTTACTTTATATGACGGTATATCATATACATGGCTTGTTAATTGACACAGTAAAACAAAGTACATATTCATTTGGAAGAAAACATAACTGGACCCTTAAACTTGATTTTTTTTTTGTTATTTGAATATTTACACATTGAGTTCTTCCTATTAGGTCCTTCAACTAAATTATATTTGCGCCAATTAGCACCTGATAGTGACATAATTGAATGTGTGGGAAAGAGCGCGTGAACATGAGAAAAGTTTGGAAATTATTATTATATCATTCTTATATTCTAATATATTATTCCAATTAAAGCTAACGTTTACCCTACATTCTATTTCTCTCCTTCTTCCCATGAACCTATCATTTTCCTCTTATTTTTTGGGGGGAATTTGACACAGTTAACCACAAAAATAAAACTATTTATCCTTGTCCATCAATTTGTGTTTCTACCATAAAATAATTATATTTCTTACCCAGAGTAATTTTTGTAGGAAAATTTTTCTTTATTCTCCAATTTTTTTTATTTCTATGATTTTTTTTTCTTTTCTGCTATTCTTTTTTCTTGTTTTCATCTTATTTTTCGTTTTACATTTTCTAATTTCATTTAACTTTTTTTTACATTCTTATTCTCTTTATCATCGAATTTTATTACCGTTTTTACTATTTTTATTATTTTATTTATACAATAAGAAAAATAATTAATATAGTAAATATTTGTTCACCTTTTTTTTAATATAACTAGTACAATATACTTTTTATTTTATTTTTCTTTCTTATATTTTAAATTCAATTATTAAACTGAAATAATATCAGTTGCCACTTGATCTAATACACTGAATATCACATTGATTGTTGTTAAGCACCATAAATTACATAATAAGATTCATAAAATCAACACGTGATTGCCATGCAAACCTTGATTTCATTCCCTATAAATATCAATACACACTCTACCATTAGCAGTAATAAAACCAGTTATAGAGCAGGAAAACGTAATCTGCAACAACCAAATTTCCATATATACTAGTTAGAATAAAAATAATAATAAAATATTAAAAAATACAACAAAATTATAAGTGGCGAAAAAGACTTCTAGTACCATGTGATACCAATATGGTATATATGTATACCAACTAAGCATATAATTTCTCTAGAATATTGCTGCGACTATACTACTCTACTAAAATATTAAAGGATGCAATAAAAGTATGAGAAAATTATATGTACGTATTGCAAGCTAACTATTCGCAAAACAACTTGCTCATTTCCTTTACTAAGAGGGTATATTATTTGTATGGGATCGTTCCAACAATTGCTTATACCTATAAAAACTATTTAATACACATAATTTATGTCCATCGTCACACAAAAATTTCAGCATTATTGCAACTCATGTTGATATAAATAATTTCATAATAGAATTCACTTAAAATGCAACTAAAACGACCAAAATAATGTTCAAACTACCATATGATACCAATATGTAGGGGTGGGCATATATCGGGTAAAGCCGATAACCCGGACCGTTAATTCTTTATTGGATTATTGGTATTGGGTTATTGGGTTAACGGTTCGGTAATGGGGTAAAAAATATTTATTGGGTTATCGGTTCGGTCTCGGTTTGCATTTTTGTTATTGGGTAAAAACCGATAACCCAATAAGAATGAAGTAATTTATTAATCTACCCTTAAGTATATACTAGGGTTTTATTTTACTAATTCCCTTTCCTCTTCAGTTCACTAAGTCTTTGTCTCTCATTGTATTTCCGCTGCATCCCCCAACTCCAAACACTCAATCGCATCGTGTAACGCCAGACGTTTGACTCGTTAATCGCATCGTGTAAGTTTTGGCTCAAGATTTTTTGTTTGCTTCTTGTTAATTGTTCTGTTTGCTCAAGAATTTTGCCTCTGTTTGCTTCTGATTTTTGCCTCTGTTTTCTTCTGATTTATGTTTTCTGTTTGCTAACCGGAAGTCTTGGTGTCTTCTCTACTCATGTAAAATTTATGGTTAGAGGAGTAGCAATTTTTGATATTCAGTTTGAGTAATTGAGCACTTTTAATTTTAATTTTATCTTATCGGGTAAACCGATTACCGAACCGATAAGGATCAATAACCGATAAGACGATAACCGATAACTAATATCTTATTTGTTTGGTTATCGGGTTATGATATTTGTAAACCGATAACCGATAGAGAAAACCAATAATTTTCAAAACCGAACCGAACTGACCGATGCCCACCCCTACCAATATGGATGGTATACAGTTTTATTAGTTAATTTTTGGCAACTATATGACTATACTACTATTACATAACACATATGCATAAAAAGAAAAATAAATAAATAGTGTACCACATACTAATATAACAAGGTATTTCAAAATATTGTACTTTATTACTATTTATTAAAAGAAAATTAAATATTTTACCAATTAAATGCAGCTAAAGCAACTAAAATAATTCAACTAGCATATGATATCAATATATATAACTATAGTAATAGGGTATATAATTGGAATGAATTGTATACTAAAATAATATATTTGTATACTACTTAGGTATACAATATAAATTCGTCTTCTTCTCTGGCTCAACTATATTTCAACCTAAATTTCTAAAAGTTACTCCTAAATCTCCACCAATTTGACAAAAACTTTAGCTACAACCTCCAATCAACTTTCCAAACTACCCTATATAGGATCGGATCAAAACAATTAAAACTCAAACAAACCAAGTTATGAATTTCAAGCTTCAAGATTCGTTAATGGTGGACTTACATTTTTGTACAATAAATCTTCAAAAAACCAGCATCAAAAGTATAATCTACACATCAAAGAACAATATTAGCTAAATTTAATTGGAGACCAATGGAGTAGTAATGCCATTTGCGTGTTAATGTTGCAAAGTTACCGAAAAGTTACCACTTACCAATGGAGTAGTAATGCCTTTTGTGTGTTCAAACCCCCAATCGATTCTTGCGGTGCTGGGTCGATTTGATTCAGCACACCTGCTTATAGTAACACACCTGCTTACAATTTTTTTTCCTCAATGCTAACACACAAATGTAATTCAAGATAGGATTATCTCCTGATGCAACTGCAAATTCACTAATTTGTCTTTAACGAGTACAATATATAAGCACCAGACAAGTATAAAAAAAAACTGCATTTATTACAAAAGAATATCACATGTCTACTACTCTTTATTAAAAGGTAAAAACAACACAAAAAATCTGTATTAAAAAGGAAGGAAAAAATAAAAATGAATAGCTAACCACTCCACTAATGTGGGCGGATGAGTAGTATTGATTGCATAGGTAGGAAAGGTAAATAGTTTAGGCATAGGTATTAAAGGGTAAATAGTCTGAATTTAATGGGCATAAAGTGAGATTTTTCAATTTTTTTTAAAAGAAAGTTTACCTATGGATTTGACTATTCTCATTTGGCATGCTTGTTCTCTTTACACGGCACTTGTGAGCTACTCCAACTTAGACAAGGAATAGAGCGGATAACGTAATATTTCAATTAGAGGTAACTGTAATACACACATTTAATTTTTATAAAGGTCTTTCTTATATGGTCTACAAAGTGTCTAATTAGCACAAGTGTAATTTAGTTGAAGGACCTCATAGGAACAACTTTATGTGTAAGTATCAAAGTAACAAAATTACTCAGTTTAAGGGTCCAGTTATATATTCTGTCTATTTATTCAAGAGAAATGTTGTAAAATGAGAAGTTTTAATATTTGAATGATTAAGTAATTATATTCTTCGATTTGTAAGTATACATAATATAAATTGAGTTTCAAAAAAATATTTGAGATATCCCAATACAAAAATATCATATATCAAATAAGTAGTAATTAAGAAGATAAAGGATTTTGAGTTTGACTAGTACTGTCAAAGCATCCAATTATTACAGCTACAATCTTAAGCAGAGTTATTACAAAAAGCTTAGGCCATGAGTGAATAGTGCAGCAAAACTATTCATTCGAGTTTTGGGCAAACACAAGCCAATCTCTAAATCTCCATTTGATTTACTAAGGGACAGTGTTACGCCATTATCACTGTCGATAGAAACGTACTCTAACTTTTCTGGTCTTCCCCAACCAAAATCCATAGCATATAAGTCAAGCTTTGGTGATCCAGTAACTGAAATTGTTCGGTTCCAATTTACAGTGTTCAATTCCTTTGAAAACTCCCCATTCAAGATTGATTCCTCATCCTTCATGTTTTTCTTATAAATGGTTTCTCCAATTGATTCCGCAGCAATTATAAAGCCTTCCGTTCCAGCTAAGTCAACATGCTTTGTTCTTGCAATGTATGCCAATACGCAGTTTCCAAAGTAAGTTGGAGGAAGTGGCGGATTGAACCGCCCTCTCCAATCTGCAGCGATTACGAAGAACTCCACTCCATTCTCGTATATATCTTCACCTATTGCAGCTTCTGATTTTATTAAACAAGTCCATATATAAGCACACGTTACTGTGAAAGATGTTACATGAGTTAGGTTTGGGCATCTTGACAAAACTAAGTTCTTGAACTTCCCGATGTCATCCTGTGTTATAATAAATGTACCTCGAACTTTATTGGAAGGAGTCACAATGTCACGCATATCTAGCTTATTCTTCTTCATTTCATCCCATATTGACATCGCTTGTCTATAAGGGTCTTTGATTACAGACCTATCATAAAACGGAGTGAACTCATTAGTTAAGAGTTGCTCATCTCTACTGAATTTGTTGAGCAAAGCCCATGCTCTTACAAACCGTACTATGGTAGATGCATCACCGACAACGTGATAATAAGTGAAACCGATGGATATACCATGATTGGGGAAAAGAGTCACTTGAATGGCTAAGACCGGGGCTAATTGGACCCCTGATCCATGCCTAGGTCCTGCCAGTTGTGGAACCAAGTGATAAAAATCCTTAACATTTCGAAAATCCTACCAACGAGACAATTAAAATCTATATCAGTCTCAGAAAAAGTAACAGATATAGAATCTCCTGTAACATAGCGTAACTCAGGATAACCGCTTGAAGTTAGTGGACAAACAACATAGCCAGCTAAAGGTATGTAGTGTTTGTGAGTGAGGGAGAGTGAATCTTTAAGATTAGGAATAATAGTTTGAACAAAATCGGGTTTGGACACGGGGAGTTTGTAGAATAAAATCCGCCGCATACGGTGGAACGATAACCATGGATAATCAAAATATGTGAGAGGAAGTGTGAGCTCAGCTGCACTGCGGGGAGGTGGCCCTACTTGACATTGCTCAATCACAGATGCCATTATAACATTAAGTTACAAAGTGCGCAATGGGTGTTGGCTTGGCTTATCAATATATAGAATATATTGCAGGTTTAAATTGTTCTCAAGAGGTTACTTCCTCGTTAAAAGCGATGGGAACGTTGGTCCCCCACACTGATATATACCTACTCAACATTAGTCGACAACACGTACGGCAATGCATAAAGTATGGCCAATAATATGGACCGTCTTTATTTCTCATCCGTTTTGTTGGTCTCTCAAACGCCTTTGGAAAGGCAAAGAACATATGCGGCTGATATATATTTTGTTAGGCCAATTAGTTGGTTGGTCAATCAATCGTACTCCCTCCATTTTAATTTATGTGAACTCATTTGATTAGGCACGGAGTTTAAGGCTAAACACGTACAGTTTTTCTCAAAATAATCTCACACCAATAAGTGATCTCTACACCTTATATGTAGCCTTTTGATATTTTTCGCTACAAATGTGAGACTTTTTTCGCTCACTCATTCCCTCAAACCAAGTTTCGGTAGCCATTATCACTATCCATGGGTCAATCTTAGAGATTAATCGTGTGTCATCTATATTTATTTAATGTGGTTCGGTCAATTGACCTACGTCTATGGGTGGAGATGAGCAATCCATTATATAAAAGAGATTACAAAATATCGAGAGAAAAACCTTACGAAGCGGCAAATATAAGCGACACACTAACACTTGTCCCGTTAAGTTCTCCTTCTAAACAAGACCTTCAAAACCCTTATGTCTACATCGTGAATATTACTGAATGAGAATGAAGGATCCTCATTTTATAGAAGTCTAAATCTTTTCCAACAAGAAAATGGACTAGCCAAATGTGGGAGATTTATAATTTTATTCTACAAGAAGGAAAAGCTAATTATGATAAATATGTTGCCCTTTTCCTTTAAAGAGATAGGAAAATCAAATATGATAAGAAAATCAGGACAACATCTAACACGATTTAGGTCAAGCACGCGTGAGTTTTTTCAAATTGACTTGCGCGCATCATTCAAAGTTTCATATATAAGGTAGCCCACCAAGTTTTTTAACTAACTACCCCAACATACATAAAAATCTTTAAAACTTTGGGTGTGTTTGGTATAACGGAAAATGTTCTCCGTAAAAAAAAATCATTTAAAAAAATATTTTGTTAGAAAATAAGTAGTAATTTTATTTATTTTTTGGTGTTTGGTATGCAAATTAAGGAAAATAACTTCTCAAGAGTATTCATAAATAATTTATGTATAATAGACATGAAGCCATAAACTCTCGTGAGACCCACAAATTTCATACACTTTCGAATCACTAAACTTTTAAAACCGCGGAATTCCGAACACGTGAACTTTATAATTTCTAAATCCTTAAACTTCCAAACACAAAAACCTCCAAACTCGTAATTTTAAAACTTGTAAAATTTTAGGTCTTTAAACCGATAAATAATAAAGTTTAAACTAAAAAATATATTGAAATTATTTTCGGGGAGGGGGGCAGGTGGGGGTTGGGAGGGTGGTGAGTGATACAGAAAATGAAAAAAGTGAAATTTGAAATTTAAATAAAAAAGGTAAATTTTTTTTTTTTTTGGCGGGGTGGGGGTAATAGGGTGGGTGGTAATGAAAAAAATAAAATTTGAAAAAAAAAATATTTTTATGAATATGGGTGGAAAGGTTGGTAAGGGTAGGGAATATTGAGAAGGGACTTTGAAAAATATTTTTTCTTCTTTTGATATAGAAAATATTTTTCTTCAATTAAAAAAATTAATAAAAATATTTTTATAAATATTTAAATCAACTAAATATAAAAAAAATTAAAAACATAATATTTTCATTCTTACCAAACACTCCCATTTATCGTTCGCGTAGGATAGTGAATTAGTGAACGTTCAAACGAAAACAAACAGTTGATAGGAAAATCCTTTGAGTAGTCTAGGCTAATAGTTGAAAAGTCACATATTCAGTAACTGAGATTTGTCAGTGCTACCTTTGAGTAGTCTAGGCTCATAGTTGAAAAGTCACATGTTCAGTAACCGAGATTTGTCGGTGCCACCTTTGAGTAGTCTAGGCTCATAGTTGAATAGTCACATGTATTAAGAAACCGTCAAATATATACAAAAATTAAATTCAAAATTTACTGTCTTTATCCTGTGTATACTCTTGAAGAGCACAATTACATTTATCAACAATATGTATTACGTGGAATTAATGGCTTTTTGTTCTGTATATGCACTGGTTTACACTGATTATTTAAAATAGTAATGTGATTTCTGCTATTACGTGGAGTTAATGGCTTTTTGTTCTGTATATGCACTGGTTTACACTGATTATTTAAAATAGTAATGTGATTTCTGCTTTCTCCGCAATGGTAGATTTGCTTAGAGGATGTGATAAAATGAAAAGGGTACTATCACTTTTTAGTATGCTCTAGAAACTATTTATATTTGGTAGATGAAAAAATTTATAAAATTTATATAATATTCTTATTATGTCACGCTCAAAACTTGACGAGGCGTGACCGGTTCCCAGTGCCATACTCGACACAAGCGTACGACTCTATAACTATAAACTTTAGAGGGGTAACCCTCAACGTAGGCCTATGAGGCCATATTCTGAATCATATGAAAATATCGTCTCTATCTGAGGGGCAAACATACTCAAAAGCGCTGCTGAGGTCAAACATCTACTGATATACAAAGTATACATAACATGTCTACAAGCCTCTAGAGATGACAGTATCATTGTCTCGACATGGCCTCAACCTAACCCATCAACCTGTATAACAAAAATGGATTCCATGGTCTAAACCTGGTAACTCCCGAGAAGTGGAGCTTACCAACCAAGCTAATATTTGTCTCTGTCTACTTAGAAAGTCTGTCCAGCTTTCTATCATGACCTGCAGGCATGAAATGCAGTGTCCCCGGTAAAAGGGATGTCAGTACGAAATAATGTACCGAGTATGTAATGCAATAGGATAACTGAAAGTTGAAACTGAACTGATAATATAATAACTGAAAGTAACTGGGGGTCAAAGATAATCTCAAGATGTGCTTACTTGCTGCAACAAACTCAACCCTCTCAATATAGTAAGTAAAATAGATGTCCGGCCTTATAAGGCTTGGTATGTGTAACTACTCTGCCGTGTAGGCTCGCTCATAGGCGCTCATCCATACTTGTTTAACCAAAAAATAGAATTTTGGTCAAAGCGATAATTTAGAAGAACTCGCTTTACTGATAATCAAAGAATAAAGAATAATTTAGACTATAACAGAATAATCAGAAAAAGCAAAGTTAGACGGTGTATTCAGATAGTGTTTCATGTCCATACAATTGATTCATTCTCTCCCTTTTATAGCTGTTTTGGAGATATGCATTTTGCCTTTTTCATGAAAAGGCCATTATAGACAATTAAAGACTTTAAATGATACGTTACATAATCATTATATTAAATACAAATTTTCTAATATTTTTAGTATTGAAGACGCATTAAATATTGTATCTGCATTCCCCTGTTCCGTCGGGTTCACTACCCCTAATTCTGTGGCTTAAATAGGTATGGGCGCTGGGTCTTTTGAATAATTGCTTGTGCCTCTTTTGCTCATGCCTCTCTCTATGCCTCTACTCATATCTGTTGCAGCTCGTGCCTCTTTGCCAATCATAACTTTTTGATCAATCTACGTGTCATGACACGTCATCTTTATATCACTTTAATTAGGTAAAATCAATTTTTTCCAATATAGATAGTCCCCCCACTTACCATTTATTCATCGATTGAGTATTTGGGAAGTGGAATTTCATTAAAGTGGGAATTTTTGTCACAACTAATGCTATGACAGATTTGACGCTTCAAGTCACTTCCATTTAATATTCTTCAAATGTGTCACCCTTTTCATTGGTTCTGCAGTTTCTATAGCACTTTAAGGATTTTCACGGCCGCACTATTCACGAAACGTAAGTTATCATTATGACCCTTCAATCATTGCGTCTTTTCCTTTGATGGTTGTTTCTCAGCATAAATATAATTTTCTTTTTTGTCTTGACCATATAAAGTTTTCTCAACATTCAATTTCCCAAATCTTTGTTTGCTTCTTCCTCGTATTATCATGTCTTCACTAAACCCTAACCCTAGAAAGGCCTCTATAGTTGATAGTTTCCTTAACGCCCCCAGTAAGAGCAGAAGAGGAGGTAGACTCTGTAATTTAGGATCTTCCTCTGCACGTGGTTCTTCTGTTCCTTCACATAGTTTTGGCCCTTCTTCTAGAACTAGAGGTTCTCTCTCATAGAGGTCTTCTAGGGGTAAAGATTCTTCTGAACCTCTTCGTGTACCCACAGTAGAGGAGATAGTTCCTGCAGAA
The DNA here is from genome assembly GCA_032618575.1 of Nicotiana noctiflora. Taxonomy (NCBI): domain Eukaryota; kingdom Viridiplantae; phylum Streptophyta; class Magnoliopsida; order Solanales; family Solanaceae; genus Nicotiana; species Nicotiana noctiflora. The sequence goes on from JASVEL010012960.1 coordinate 173,425, forward strand.
CTATCTTTCTACAATGATAGAAAGTCTCTTAGAAATCAAGTTTCATTTTTAGATCGTTGATATCTTCCCCGCTCAAATTATAGAAGGTTTGATTCCTTTAGTTCGTAGAGATTTCCATTGGAGTAATGACTTCTCTATCATCGTTCCTAATCCGAATTAAAGAATTACATCTTACTTAATTAGATTTTCCTTCCTCTATACATATCTCTTCACATTAGGATTCAAACCTGCTAATGACTCAGTTATTTCGAGTTCTGCCATTTCTTTGACATTTGCTTAGGTCAAATTGGCTCAATAATATGGAGGGTTGTTGCTTGTTTGAGGCATTTGACCAATTTAACTAAGGTGCCTTTTAATTTCTCTCATTTGATTCATCTTTAATCCCCTATGCATTTTCCGTAATGGTGTTTTTACACTAGTAGCTAGGAACAAAAGAGTTTTAGCTAGCCCTGAAAATGATAGAGATCGTAGCTAGTATGCTCGCTTTGTTGCTGCTCCCACTGTTGGTTTAGTGGGTGAGGAAAATGCTCCCTTCCCTAAGAAGTGGAATTTTGCACATGAGTCTTTTAACTCTCTCGTACCTTTTTCTTCAATTATTGATTTATCTAATTTTACTTTTTTTTTCAGCAATCATGGGAGTTGTGGAAGATGTTTCCAAGTTTTGTGATTGGGTAAAGAAACTTTTGGCTATTGCACCAATGGATGGTAGATCCTGGAAAATCCTTTTCTCAACGATTTGGGTGGAAAGTAAAAACTCATGGTGAGAGTTTTTATTTTATTTTATTTTACATATTATTTTCTTCCCTGAACTTATTTCAATTCTTCTTTCTATCAGGATTTACTGTTCGCGGAGTTACTGCTGAGGCAGTCGCGGCTTCTCGTATCTTCTTAGAAAAGATCCAAGAGATAATCTCGAGTTCTTCATCGAAGCGAAAAGACATTGTTGACCAAGACTCTAAAGAAGAAGAAAATGGGGTTTTCTTGGTAACAAGACCACGGGCCCGTAGGCGCATTATTTCTGATGACGAAGCAGAGGCATCCCCTCCTAGTTCTTTTTCTCTTATTGAGTCTGCAGAGGCCCCAATTGTGATTCCTGATGATGATGTTTCTCCCGCCGCTGCTCATGATTCTGTTGAGAGGATTTTTATCAACGAGTTTGGTAGTGATGGCTTAGGCCCAGTTTCTGATAAAGCATATCTCACTTCTTTTTCTACCCCCATGTCTGTTAATCTCGTGTCTGTGATTCCTTTTTTGCCAATCTCGATTGTTTCTGCTCCTCCCCATACTGTTGTCTTTACTACTTCTATTGTTCATCCTTCGACAATTCCTCATTCACTTTCTCACCGTGCAGGTTGGATCCTCAAGTGGAAGTGGTGCCATGAGGCAAGTGATTATTGACGTCCCCGTAGATGGTAATGTTTTAAGGAAATCAGGTCAAGCGGACGTGCGGCTAAAGCCCTTAATTGGTCTGATTGAGAAGACGAAGCTAGAGAGCCATTGTTCCTTGACATTGATAAATGACATTATGCATTGTTCTTTAAAGGTATTTCCCTTCTTTTACTTTGTCATTTTTTTATCCTTAGAATTCTCATTTCCTTTACTTTTCCCTTTATTAGGCTAATCTTATCGGCACATAGATGACAAAAAGTGTTACCCTCACAGAGCAATTAATATGTGATTATCAATTAGAGGCGCTCAATTGGAATAAACAGTATAAAAGTATTCAGATTTATGTGGATTACTTGGAAGAAAGTAAAAGTATCTTGGAGTAGAAGGTACGTGCCTTGACTTCGGAATTGGCAATTGTAAAGGATTCATCAAGTCAAGTAGAAAATGAGAAGACTCGTCTTGAAACTTCTTTCTCTGAGCAGCTGTCCAAAGCAAGTGAAGAGATTAGAGAAATGAAGGCTCTCTTAGGTGAAAAAGAATCTTATGCTGGTGAACTCATGCAGAATTTAACCCAAGCCTAAGAAGACCTCCAGGTTTCTTCTGATAAGGTTTGTTCCTTAGAAAATTCTCATACATCTTTTCAAGCTTCTTACAAATCTGCTTTGGATGAAAATGAAAAGCTGAAGAATGAAATTGCTGACTGGGAGAGAGATTACGAGATCCTTGAGGATAAGTCTTCCATGGAAGTAAGTTGGGCATTTTTGAATTCTCGCCGTGATACCCTTATTGAAGCTAGGAAAGAGAATTTAAACTTGGAATCTGAGATAGCTAAAATCAATGAAGCTATTGAGAAAGCTCAGGAAAACCAAGATTTTCCTTCTCCCGTGGCTGCAGTTTCTCCAAATGTTAAAACTGATACGGGTATCCCACTCCTTCAAGCCAAGTTGAGCCAGCTACTTTAGCCAAGTTGAGCCCGCTACTGTTAATGCACCTATTTCAGACCCTTCCTCATTCAGCGACAAGTTTAAGTTGTTTGAATTCCTTTATTTATTTATTTTGGAGGTACCTTTTTAGGAAGTTGTGGTTAAAACCCTTGGTCTCATTTGATGTTTTGTTTTGGAAATTTAAGTCCTCGGACCTTTCATGGGGCAACATGTATAAATAATTTTATGACTAAGTTCATACTTAGTCTAAGTTTTTTAATATTAAGAAGTTTGCCTTTATAATTTTTAACTTCTGTTTTGTTTACTGTCGACTTTGTTTCTAAGGATTTACAGAATAATTTGCATTTCTATTGTTCAAAAAATGCTTCATTTAACTTCGTGAATAATTAAATTAACTATGAATTTTATAAAAGAGGTCCTTTTCATATTCGCCACTTAATAAAAAAGATGTCTCAACTTCATAACGGTGTTATCATACGATAAAAGAAATAGGAATACACATGTTTCTTGAAATAACTTTGACAAGTTTTTATTTGAACTTTGTCTAGTTTTGAATAATACTTTACATGTATTTGAATTAGATCTATAAGTTTCTCGTAACTATTTTTCTTGTAACAGATTTAAAAAAGAAAATTAAATACGAGGTTTTTATTTACAACCCATTTTAATACATTGCAAAAATAAACACGAGATTTTTATTTATAACATATTTCAATTCATTGCCTTTACCCTAACTATGATAAGGTCCTTTTTAAGGCTTAGTTCGTAACTTTGTTTTATACTTGAGTCATTCATTGAATGAACTTTTCAGGCTTGATCTTTAATTATCTCTCAATCCTCTTTGCCTTCTTTACACATGCTTGTGTATATTTTACAGTCCCCTAAGTGTCTGAGCGTGGAAATAAGAAGCCTCGAGCGCTTGATTGTCCCTCTCATTTGGTTCTTTCCCTAAAAAGGAAAAACATACGGGACTCGTAGGTACGATTATTGATATAGACTGCTTAACCCATTTGAATTTCTATCAGAATAATTGTAACCCTAGGCCAGGAAATTTATTTTATTCCACGTGCCTTACAGGTCGTACTCATCATCTTGCACGGGTTAGATTTTTGCCTATCATCTAAAATCGTTAGTGAAATTTTAAAATTCAAAAAATTAAATTTTAAAATATAGATACCTAACAGTGGGAATTTCTTAGAAATAATATCTCTTCAGGTTAACAACATTTCAATCTGAAGGTAGTATCTTGCCATCATTGTTTCTAACTCGTACGCTCCTTTACCTGTAATATTTCGAATCCTATAGGGTCCTTCCAATGTTGGACTTAATTTTGCCGCATAAGCTGCCTTCGTAGATTGAAAAACCTTTTGAGCACAAAGTCCCCAATTTAGAAAAATCTAAGGCATTTTTTTGGTTGTAGTATTGTTCTATGACATGTTTCTCTGCTACCATTCTTGTTAATGCAGCTTCTCTTCTTCCTTCAAGTAAAGCAAGATTTACACTCATTTCCTCATAATTAGATTCTTCTGTCGCCTGTGTGAACCTTTTACTTGGCTCTCCTATCTCAACTAGAATTAAAGTTTCGACTCCATAAACCAATAAATATAGTGTTTCTCCTATACTTGTTTTTGTTGTTGTGAAATATGCCCATAAAATACCAGGTAACACTTCTGGCCAATTTCCATTGGATTCCTCTAAACGCTTCTTTAAGTTGTTGATAATAACTTTGTTTGTTGACTCAGATTGTCCATTTCCTACCGGAGGTAAGGCGTGGATGTAATCCTTTTAATTTTCCAGATTTGTAAATATTCTGTGATGTGAGCACCTATAAATTAAGGTCTATTATCACACACGATTTCCTATGGTACACTGAACCGACATATTGTAACGACCCGACCGGTCGTTTTAGAAATTACGCCCTAATCCCCAATTTAACTGTTCCCCTAAGTTTATTTTTGCTATTGTGGTTTGCCGGGAGAGTCGGTTCTGAAATTTGGAGCATTTTGGGACACTTAGTCCCTAAATGAGGGCTTTAAGGTTAGAAAATGGTCTATAACCGGAACAGTGTTAAGACGATCTCGGAACGGAAATCCGAAGGTTCCATTAGCTCCGTTAGGTGATTTCGGGGTTGGGAGCGCGTACGGAATGTATTTTGGAGGCCCGTAGCTCAATTAGGCTTGAAATGCCGAAGGTTGAAATTTTGGCGAATCCGAAAGATAGGTGAGATTTTGATCCGGGGTCGGAATGGAATTCCGACAATTTCTGTAGCTTCGTTATGTGATTTTGGATATGTCCGCAAATTTTCAGGTCATTCGGACGTCGTTTGGTCGGGTTTTAGATCGAATGTGCAATTCGGAAAGTTTTAAGAAATTTAGGCTTGAATTCGATGTGAATTATGGGTTTTGATGTTATTAGACGTGTTTTGATGATTAGAATAAGTTCGTATCATGTTTTGGAATAGGTTGGTGGTTTTCGTTGGGATCCCGGGGGTCTCGGGATGAATCCGGGGGTCCAATCGGGCTAATTCATGCATTTTGGAAATGCTGATAACTGCTGGTGTGTGTTGCAGACGAATGCTCTATGCGATCGCAATGGGTTAATGCGATCGCATAGAAGGTTTTGGAGAGGCCAAGTATTTGTTCTATGCGATCGCGGGCATGGATATGCGATCGCATAGTTCTGGAAAGTTGTGCTCGCGATCGCGTACAGTCCTATGCGATCGCATAGTGTATAGAGAAGAGGGGTCCCAGGTCCAGCTTTTGTCCTATGCGATCGCGGAGCAGGGTATGCGATCGCATATGTATATTTTGGTGAGCATTGCGATCGCAATGAGGACTATGCGATCGCATAGAGTAGTTGGCGAGGGTCAAAATTTGTTCTATGCGATCGCAACAGGGATCATGCGATCGCATAGAGTAAAAATGTCTGGCAGTGACTTAAGTCCAGAAACATTTCAGCCGCGACCCAAAAATCAAAAACGCCATTGTTGAGCTCCAAGAGAGGATTTTGAAGGGGAAACGCCTGGGATATCATCGGGAAATCATCGGGGGTAAGTTTCTTGACCTTAATTCGTTGGTTTATCATGAAATCCGTGATTATTTCACTGAAATTGGAAGATTAAAGGTGGGTTTGAGCCATAGGCCTAAATGTTAGAAAATCTTTGATTTGAATGGGCAAACGGAGTCCGATTTCGATATTTTATATGCACGGACTCGTATTGAGATAAGGAACCCGAATATATAATTTACGTGATTTTTCGATAAGCGTACCGGAAGTCGGGTTTTGGCAACTTGTGGGTTTTGGTGTATTTTGAGTTAATTTGATTGGGTAATGCCCAATTGACCTATTTTGATGTGATTCTATTGGTTTTTATCAGATTCTACACCTGTGGAGGCCGACATTCGTGGCAAGAGAGTTGTTTCATAGCGGTTTTGTACCGGAGTCGAGGTAAGTGGCTTGTCTAACCTCGTGTGGGGAAATTTTCACCCCTAGGATATTATGTGATAATTTAAATGCCTTGTACGCGAGGTGACGGGCGTGTACATGCGCTGGTTGTTGAACACATACTTTATTTTAAATGTTCGTTGAGTGATATTCCTGTCTTTAGCTGTTAATTTGATATTTTACCGGTAGTAGTTAGAAAAGCATGATTAGGTAGTACCTAATTGTTTAGTTGCCTAATTGCCTTATTTTTGATAATTATTGGCACTATTTTACGGTGAAGTTATAGTTAAGCATAATTTATTCTCTCTGTGTATTCCTTTATTTGCTGTGCTTGTGGACTGCGGGTTCGATTCCGGAGACCCGGGGCTGTGGGTTCGATTCCCAGAGACCCGAAGTGATATTGGTAGGGACTGCGGGTTCGATTCCCGAGATCCTGAGATTATTGAAATATGGACTACGGGTTCAATTCCCTAGATCCCGAGATTATTGAAATATGGACTACGGGTTCAATTCCCTAGATCCTGAGATTATTGAAATATGGACTACGGGTTCAATTCCCTAGATCCTGAGATTATTGAAATATGGACTACGGGTTCAATTCCCTAGATCCCGAGATTATTGAAATATGGACTACGGGTTCAATTCCCTAGATCCCGAGATTATTGAAATATGGACTACGGGTTCAATTCCCTAGATCCTGAGATTATTGAAATATGGACTACGGGTTCAATTCCCTAGATCCTGAGATTATTGAAATATGGACTACGGGTTCAATTCCCGAGATCCTGAGATATTATTGAGACATGGGCTGCGGGTTCGATTCCCGGAGACCCAGAGGTACTGAGAATGGGACTGTGGGTTCAATTCCCACAGGTCCTGGATTTGTTTTATTGAGTTGATTAATTGTTGTTAGCTTAATTGTAGATAGTTGCGGTAATCATCTTATGATTTTTATTTCGGAAATAATTGTTATTATCTTTTAAACTGTTTATTTTGTTATCATCATATTATTATTGTTTCTCAGTAGGGCCCTGACCTTCCTCGTCACTACTCCATCGAGGTTAGGCTTGGCACTTACCGAGTACCGCCGTGGTGTACTCATGCTACTCTTCTGCACACTTTTGTTGTGCAGATCCAGGTACATCAGAGCAGGCTCGTTCTAGGTGATTCCGCATCTTTCTGGGAGACTTCGAGGTATGATCTGCTACGTCCGCGGATCCGGAGGCTTCCCATCTATTCTAGTAGTACTAGTTGACGTTTTTCTTCATGTCGTTGTTAGATACTCTTTACACATAGAGCCACAGTTGTATTTTCCCTTTTAGTCTGTGTTACCGTGGGGTTCCGGATCTTGGTAGTGCTTTATTCATTGTGTGATGGATGTATGTGTCAAGCGGCACGGATTACATATCTTTTATGCTATTTTTCACTGTTTCTTATTTAAGTATTTATAACTTGTATATTCCGCAACGTGTTAGGCTTACCTAGTCGTGGGGACTGGGTGCCATCACGACATGTTCACAATTGATGAACTAGGGTCGTGACAAGTTGGTATCAGAGCTCTAGGTTCATAGGAGTCACGGGACACAGACCGGTTACTTAGAGTCTCGCTGATCGATACGGAGACGTCTGTATTTATCTACGAGGGGCTATGTAACTGTTTAGGAAACTCTTCATTTCTTTTGGATTCCTTGTCGTGCGACATTTTTGGCATCAAAAATCTAAACTACCGCTTTCTATTCTCTCACAGATGGTGAGGACACGAGCTAACCGCGATGATCAGGTACCCGCGCCCCCTGTTGCTGCCGTCGGAGGCCGGGGCCGAGGTAGAGGATGAGGACGCGCCCGAGGTGCAGCCACAGCACCCTCGCGCGCTGCCGCTGAGGTGCCACAGGTAGACCAGGTTGGAGCGCGGGCACCTGGTACACCGACTACAGCTGCTACTACTCCAGCACTACAGGAGACCCTGGCTCAGTTCATGAGTATGTATACCACTTTAGCCCAGGCAGGATTGCTTCCTCTTGTTGCAGCTACATCTCAGGCCGGGGGAGGGGCCCAGACTCCCGCAGCCATTACACCGGAGCAGCGTGTGCCAGTGGGACAGGTTCCAGATATTTTGGTTATGCCTCCTGCTGCTCCAGCACAGCCCGGAGGTGGACCAACTGCCTCTGAGGACGAGCAGCGTAGATTGGAGAGGTTCAAGAAATATGACCCTCCAGTGTTTAGTGGTTTGGCTTCAGATGATGCATTGGGTTTTCTAGAGGAGTGTCATCGTATTCTTCGTACTATGGGTATTGTGGAGACCAGCGAGGTTTCCTTCACTGCTTTTCAGTTTCGTGGGGCCGCTTATGATTGGTGGCGCACGTATAAGTTGGATAGTCCGGAGGAGTCTGCTTCATTGACCTGGACGCGATTTTCAGATCTGTTTTTGAGGGAGTTTGTTCCCAGAGCCTTTTGAATTCTTGGCGCTCGGAGTTTGACCGATTGCGATAGGGGCTCCATGTCAATATCGGAGTATGCTATCAGTTTCACCCGCCTAGCCAGGCATGCACCGGCTTTGGTAGCCACGGTTCGGGAGCGAGTGCGGAGATTTATTGAGGGTCTTGTTCCGCCTATTCGATCCAGCATGGCCAGAGAGCTTGAGACAGATATATCTTATCAGCAGGCAGTTAGCATTGCCAAGAGGATCGAGAGTATGCTCCCTAGAGAGCGGAGAGAGAGAGAGGCCAAGAGGTCTCGTGAGTCGCGCCATTTCTCTGGTGCCCGCACTTCATCAGCCGGTCGTTTTGGCAGGGGTTATTCCGGCCGACCAGTTCATTCGGCATTGCCCGCAGCCGGTAGTACTCCAGGCCTTCCAGCATCTCAGGAGCCTTATTATGCTCCCCCAGTTTCCAGTGCACCTCCTGCGCGGGGTCCGTTCAGGGGTCAGACTAGTGGGGGTGAGGCCGGTCAGTCACAGCCACCGCGTCCTCCCGGGGCTTGTTTTGAGTGCGGGGATACTCGCCACCTGGTTAGGGAGTGCCCCAGGCGCAGGAGAGGAGCCCCTCATCAGTCATCACAGCATCCGCGTGGTTCTCGGGGCCAGCAAGCTATCATTCCAGCCCCAGCTGCCACTCCACCTGCCCAGCCATCCAGGGGCGGGGGTCAGGGTTCCAGGAGGCCGCCCTCGAGAGGGGGGACAGGCCAGATTCTATGCTATTCCTGATCGCGCCGCGGCTGTTGCATCCGACTCTGTTATCACAGGTATTATTCTGGTTAGTCACAGGGAGGCATCAGTTCTATTCGACCCTGGTTCCACTTTTTCATATGTGTCTTCTTACTTTGCTTCTCATCCGGGTGTGCCTCGGGATTCTTTGAGTGCCCCCATTTATGTTTCCACTCCGGTGGGTGATTCTTTGGTAGTGGACCGCGTATATCGGTCGTGTTTGGTCACTATTTGTGGTTTTGAGACTAGAGCGGATCTATTGTTGCTCGGGATGGTCGATTTTGATATAATTTCGGGCATGGACTGGTTGTCGCCCCATTATGCTATTCTTGATTGTCACGCCAAGACCGTGACGCCGGCTATGCCAGGCATTCCACGTATTGAGTGGAGTGGTACTCTAGATCACACCCCTAGCCGTGTTATTTCTTTTCTCAAAGCTCAGCGTATGGTTGAGAAGGGGTGTGCTGCTTATCTAGCCTATGTGCGGGACGTCGGTATTGACACTCCCTCTATTGATTCTGTTCATGTGGTACGTGACTTTGCTGATGTATTTCCAGCTGATCTTCCAGGCATGCCGCCCGACAGAGATATTGACTTTGCTATTGACTTGTTGCCGGGCACTCGGCCCATTTCTATTCCACCGTACCGTATGGCTCCTCCTGAGTTGAAGGAGTTGAAGGATCAGTTACAGGAGTTATTGGGCAAGGGTTTTATTCGACCCAGTGTTTCGCCTTGGGGTGCTCCTGTATTGTTTGTGAAGAAAAATGATGGTTCTATGCGTATGTGTATTGACTATCGTCAGCTGAACAAGGTTACAAGTGAAGAACCGGTATCCTTTGCCCCGTATTGATGATCTATTTGACCAGCTACAGGGCGCACATGTGTTTTCTAAGATTGATTTGCGCTCTGGGTATCACCAGCTGAAGATTCGGGAGCCAGATATCCCGAAGACTGCCTTCAGGACCCGGTATGGTCACTATGAGTTCCTCGTGATGTCTTTTGGGTCGACTAATGCCCCAGCAGCATTTATGCATTTGATGCACAGTGTGTTCAGGCCTTATCTGGACTCGTTCGTGATTGTCTTCATTGATGATATTCTAGTATATTCTCGGAGCCGGGAAGAACACGAGCAGCATTTGAGGATAGTGCTTCAGATACTGAGGGAGAAGCATCTTTATGCCAAGTTCTCTAAATGTGAATTTTGGTTGAGTTCAGTAGCATTTTTGGGCCATGTGGTGTCGAGCGATGGTATTCGAGTAGATCCGAGGAAGGTGGAGGCCGTGCAGAGTTGGCCCAGACCCTCCTCCGCTACTGAGATTCGTAGTTTCCTTGGTTTGGCGGGCTATTACCGTCGTTTCGTAGAGGGGTTCTCTTCGATTGCAGCACCTATGACTAGATTGACCCAAAAGGGTGCCCCTTTTCAGTGGACAGACGAGTGTGAAGCGAGCTTTCAGAAGCTCAAGACAGCTTTGACTTCAGCCCCTATATTGATGTTGCCTACAGGTTCGGGGTCCTATACCGTATATTGTGATGCCTCACGAGTTGGACTCGGTGCGGTATTGATGCAGGACGGTAGGGTGATTGCCTACGCGTCGAGACAGCTGAAAGTGCATGAGAAGAATTACCCTGTTCATGATTTGGAGCTAGCTGCCATTGTTCACGCCTTGAAGATTTGGCGTCATTATTTATATGGGGTTCCTTCTGAGATCTACACTGATCACCGGAGCTTGCAGCACTTGCTTAAGCAGAAGGACCTGAATATGCATCAGAGGAGATGGTTGGAGCTACCGAAGGACTATGATATTACTATTCTCTATCATCCGGGCAAGGCTAATGTGGTTGCCGATGCCTTGAGTCGTCAGGTAGAGAGTTTGGGGAGTTTGGCGTATTTACCAGCTTCGGAGAGGCCTATGGCGATGGATGTTCAGGCTTTAGCTAGACAGTTTGTTAGACTGGATCTTTCGGAGCCCAGCCGGATTCTGGCATGTGTGGTTTCTCGGTCTTTTCTATTTGACCGCATCAGGGAGCGTCAGTTCGACGACTCTCATTTGCTTGTCCTTCGGGATAGAGTTCGGCGTGGTGATGCTCGAGATGTTACCATCGGAGATGATGGAGTTATGAGGATGCAGGGCGCATCTGTGTGCCCAATGTAGATGATCTTCGAGAGCTGATTCTAGGAGAGGCCCATAGCTCGCGGTATTCCATCCATCCGGGAGCCGCGAAGATGTATCAGGACTTGAAACAGCATTACTGGTGGAGGCGGATGAAGAGGGATATAGTGGATTATGTTTCTAGATGCCTCAACTGCCAGCAGGTGAAGTATGAGCATCAGCGTCCGGGTGGATTGATGCAACGGATCGAGATTCCCGAGTGGAAATGGGAGCGCATTACCATGGACTTTGTATCTGGACTTCCACGAACGGTTAGGAAGTTTGATTCCATTTGGGTCATTGTGGATCGGCTGACCAAGTCCGCCCATTTCATACCGGTGAGTACTGCTTATTCATCGGAACGACTGGCGGAGATCTATATCAGGGAGATAGTTCGGCTGCATGGTATTCCAGTTTCCATCATTTCGGATAGAGGCACTCGGTTCACTTCACGGTTCTGGAGAGCCGTACAGCAGGAGTTAGGTACTCGGGTAGAGCTGAGCACAGCCTTTCACCCCCAGACTGATGGGCAGTCCGAACGCACTATTCAGATTTTGGAGGATATGCTCCGTGCGTGCGTGATTGAGTTTGGAGGTTCATGGGATCACTTCTTGCCACTGGCGGAGTTTGCTTATAACAACAGCTACCAGTCTAGTATTCAGATGGCACCGTACGCGGCCCTATATGGTAGGAGGTGCAGGTCTCCCGTGGGTTGGTTTGAGCCGGGCGAGGCCAGGTTGCTAGGTACTGATATGGTTCAGGATGCTATGGACAAAGTCAAGGTGATTTAGGACAGACTTCGTGCAGCCTAGTCTAGAGAGAAGAGTTATGCGGACAAGAAGGTTCGCGATGTGGCTTTTATGGTTGGCGAGCGGGTTCTACTTCGAGTCTCGCCCATGAAGGGCGTTATGAGGTTTGGGAAGAAAGGAAAGCTGAGTCCTAGGTTCATTGGCCCTTTTGAGATTTTGAGGCGTGTTGGGGAGGTTGCTTATGAGTTGGCCTTACCTCCCAGTCTAGTCGGAGTTCATCCCGTATTTCACGTCTCTATGCTCCGGAGATACCATGGTGACCCGTCGCATGTGTTGGATTTCACTTTTGTTCAGCTAGATAAGGATCTATCTTATGTTGAGGAGCCAGTAGCCATTCTAGACAGGCAAGTCAGAAAGCTAAGGTCAAAGAACATCGCTTCGGTAAAGGTTCGGTGGCGGGGCCAGCCGGTCGAGGAGGCGACTTGGGAGACCGAGCAGGATATGCGCAGCCAGTACCCTCATCTTTTCACTACTCCAGGTATGTTTTCTATGCTCGTTCGAGGACGAACGAATCTTTTAAGTGTGGGAAGATGTAACGACCCGACCGGTCGTTTTAGAAAATTACGCCCCAATCCCCAATTTAACTGTTCCCCTAAGTTCATTTTTGCTATTGTGGTTTGCCGGGAGAGTCGGTTCTGAAATTTGGAGCATTTTGGGACACTTAGTCCCTAAATGAGGGCTTTAAGGTTAGAAAATGGTCCGTAACTGGAACAGTGTTAAGATGATCTCGGAACGGAAATTCGAAGGTTCCATTAGCTACGTTAGGTGATTTCGGGGTTGGGAGCACGTACGGAATGTATTTTGGAGGCCCGTAGCTCAATTAGGCTTGAAATGCCGAAGGTTGAAATTTTGGTGAATCCGAACGATAGGTGAGATTTTGATCCGGGGGTCGGAATGGAATTCCGACAATTTCTGTAGCTTCGTTATGTGATTTTGGATATGTCCGCAAATTTTCAGGTCATTCGGACGTCGTTTGGTCGGGTTTTAGATCGAATGTGCAATTCGGAAAGTTTTAAGAAATTTAGGCTTGAATTCGATGTGAATTATGGGTTTTGATGTTGTTAGACGTGTTTTGATGATTAGAGTAAGTCCGTATCATGTTTTGGAATAGGTTGGTGGTTTTCGTTGGGATCCCGGGGGTCTCGGGATGAATCCGGGGTCCAATCGGGCTAATTCATGCATTTTGGAAATGCTGATAACTGCTGGTGTGTGCTGCAGACGAATGCTCTATGCGATCGGAATGGGCTAATGCGATCGCATAGAAGGTTTTGGAGAGGCCAAGTATTTGTTCTATGCGATCGCGGGCATAGATATGCGATCGCATAGTTCTGGAAAGTTGTGCTCTGCGATCGCGTACAATCCTATGCGATCGCATAGTGTATAGAGAAGAGGGGTCCCGGGTCCAGCTTTTGTCCTATGCGATCGCGGAGCAGGGTATGCGATCGCATAGGTATATTTTGGTGAGCATTGCGATCGCATTGAGGACTATGCGATCGCATAGAGTAGTTGGCGAGGGTCAAAATTTGTTCTATGCGATCGCAACAGGGATCATGCGATCGCATAGAGTAAAAATGTCTGGCAGTGACTTAAGTCCAGAAACATTTCAGCCGCGACCCAAAAATCAAAAACGCCATTGTTGAGCTCCAAGAGAGGATTTTGAAGGGGAAACGCTGGGATATCATCGGGAAATCATCAGGGGTAAGTTTCTTGACCTTAATTCGTTGGTTTATCATGAAATCCATGATTATTTCACCGAAATTGGAAGATTAAAGGTGGGTTTGAGCCCTAGGCCTAAATGTTAGAAAATCTTTGATTTGAATGGGCAAACGGAGTCCGATTTCGATAAATTTTATATTCACGGACTCGTATTGAGATAAGGAACCCGAATATATAATTTTCGTGATTTTTTGATAAGCGTACCGAAAGTCGGGTTTTGGCAACTTGTGGGTTTTGGTGTATTTTGAGTTAATTTGATTGGGTAATGCCCAATTGACCTATTTTGATGTGATTCTATTGATTTTTATCAGATTCTACACCTGTGGAGGCCGACATTCGCTGCAAGAGAGTTGTTTCATAGCGGTTTTGTACCGGAGTCGAGGTAAGTGGCTTGTCTAACCTCGTGTGGGGGAATTTTCACCCCTAGGATATTATGTGATAATTTAAATGCCTTGTACGTGAGGTGACGGGCGTGTACATGCGCTGGTTGTTGAACACATACTTTATTTTAAATGTTCGATGAGTGATATTCCTGTCTTTAGCTGTTAATTTGATATTTTACCGGTAGTAGTTAGAAAAGCATGATTAGGTAGTACCTAATTGTTTAGTTGCCTAATTGCCTTATTTTTGATAATTATTGGCACTATTTTTTGGTGAAGTTATAGTTAAGCATAATTTATTCTCTCTGTGTATTCCTTTATTTGTTGTGCTTGTGGACTGCGGGTTCGATTCCCGGAGACCCAGGGCTGTGGGTTCGATTCCCAGAGACCCGGAGTGATATTGGTAGGGACTACGGGTTCAATTCCCGAGATCCTGAGATTTTTGAAATATGGACTACGGGTTCAATTCCCTAGATCCCGAGATTATTGAAATATGGACTACGGGTTCAATTCCCTAGATCCTGAGATTATTGAAATATGGACTACGGGTTCAATTCCCTAGATCCTGAGATTATTGAAATATGGACTACGGGTTCAATTCCCTAGATCCCGAGATTATTGAAATATGGACTACGGGTTCAATTCCCTAGATCCCGAGATTATTGAAATATGGACTACGGGTTCAATTCCCTAGATCCCTGAGATTATTGAAATATGGACTACGGGTTCAATTCCCGAGATCCTGAGATTATTGAAATATGGACTACGGGTTCAATTCCCGAGATCCTGAGATATTATTGAGACATGGGCTGCGGGTTCGATTCCCGGAGACCCAGAGGTACTGAGAATGGGACTGTGGGTTCAATTCCCACAGGTCCTGGATTTGTTTTATTGAGTTGATTAATTGTTGTTAGCTTAATTGTAGATAGTTGCGGTAATCATCTTATGATTGTTATTTCGGAAATTATTGTTATTATCTTTTAAACTGTTTATTTTGTTATCATCATATTATTATTGTTTCTCAGTAGGGCCCTGACCTTCCTCGTCACTACTCCATCGAGGTTAGGCTTGGCACTTACCGAGTACCGCCGTGGTGTACTCATGCTACTCTTCTGCACACTTTTGTTGTGCAGATCCAGGTACATCAGAGCAGGCTCGTGCTAGGTGATTTCCGCAGCTTTCTGGGAGACTTCGAGGTATGATCTGCTACGTCCGCGGATCCGGAGGCTTCCTATCTATTCTAGTAGTACTAGTTGACGTTTTTCTTCATGTCGTTGTTAGATACTCTTTACACAAAGAGCCACAGTTGTATTTTCCCTTTTAGTCTGTGTTACCGTGGGGTTCCGGATCTTGGTAGTGTTTTATTCATTGTGTGATGGATGTATGTGTCAAGCGGCACGGATTACATATCTTTTATGCTATTTTTCACTGTTTCTTATTTAAGTATTTATAACTTGTATATTCCGCAACGTGTTAGGCTTACCTAGTCGTGGGGACTGGGTGCCATCACGACATGTTCACAATTGCTGAACTAGGGTCGTGACACATATGATATTTTGCCAAATAAAATCTCTTACCTCCTTTTCCCGTACATGTTTAAATGCTCCTGCTTCTACCTATTTAGTGAAATAGTCAGTAAGTACGAGAAAAAATTTTACCCGTCCTTCTGCTTGTGGTAGTGGACCCACGATATTCATTCCCTATTTCCTAAATGGCCACGATGCAATGACCGGATGTAATAAATATGTGCGTCTATGCATATTATTATCGTCCCTTTGGCATTTATATCATTTAGCCACGAAACTTTCCGCTTTTCTTCCATTTTAGGCCAATAATAACATGCCCTATTTAGGATTATTTCCAATTACCTTCCTCCTGCGTGATTCCCACAATGACCCTCATGTATTTCTCCCATTACGTATTCTATCTGAGAAGGTTAGAGGCATCTTGCTAAGGGACCACTGAATTTTTTTGATAAAGTTTGCCTTGCTTTAAACAATACCGAACTACCCTTTTTCGAAGCGTATGAGCTTTTTCCTTATCTTCAGGGACGATACCATACTACAAAAAAGCAACAATCTCGTTTCTTCAATACGAAGTTAAGTTATTAAAATTTACCTCATTCTTATCGGGGTCGAGAACTAAATGAAATAAATGAATAATTGAAGCATTTGCATCACTTGCCACGTCTGCCACATATGCAAGATTAGCTAGGGCGTCTGCTTCGACATTTTTATCCCTAGGTATTTGCATAAATTTTCAGGTTTGAAACTGTTTTATCAAATCCCCTACCTTTTCTAAGTACCTCTGCATTCTTGCTTCCCTAGCTGTATAAGTCCACAGTATTTGATTAACTACGAGTTGTGAATCACTTTTGATTATGATATGATTTATGCCAAGTTCTCATTCCAGTTCTAAACCTGCAATCATAGCCTCATACTCTGCCTTATTATTAGTTATAGAATGACATTTAATAGCTTGTCGAATAGTTTCACCCGTAGATGGTACCAAAATAATCCCTAAACCTGCACCATTTACATTGGATAAACCATCAGTAAATAAGGTCCAAGTTCCTAGGTTAGCTCCGTTGAACACCTGTAATTCTGTTTCTACTTCTAATTACATCCCTTAGCTAAAATCGGCCACAAAATCAGGTATCACTTGATATTTATAGCACTTCTAGGTGGATATGTGATATCACAATCTCTTAATTCTATAGCCCATTTAGCTAACCTACCCGACAACTCATGCTTGTGTAATATATTGCGTAGTGGATAAGCAGTTACTACAGTAATAGGATGACATTGAAAATAAGGTCTTAATTTCTTAGATACCATGATTAATGTAAGTGCAAGATTTTCCAATTGAGGACATCGCGTTTCCGCATCTAATAAAGATTTGCTGACATAATAGATTGGTAATCTTTTACTGTGACGACCCGGCCCGTCGTCACGGGAATTACCATCCTGTTATGTTGTAATTACATGTTTTATGCATTTATATCAGTGTTAAAGTCTATCGGGTGAGTTAGGAGTGAATTGGATTGAAAATGAGGCATATAGCCTTTTTGAAGGAAACTTGAATAAGGAAAGTCAACCAGGAGTTCACTATTTAGTTAGAGGGCTCGGAATCAAATTCTGATGATTCGGTTAGTTCTGGGAGGTGATTTATGACTTAAGGGAGCGATCGGAATTGAATTTGGAGGCCCGGTGTAGAAATAGGCTTGAATTGGCTAAGGTTGAATTTTGGCAAAATCCGAACGGTAGGTAAGATTTTGATCCGGGGTCGGAATGGAATTCCGACAATTGCAGTAGCTCCGTTAGGTGATTTTGGATGTGCCTGCAAAATTTCAGGTCATTCAGACATCGTTTGGTCGGGTTTTCGATGGAATGTGTAATTCGGAGGTTTTGAAGAAACTTAGGCTTGAATCCGTGTGTAATTGGTGATTTTGATGTTTAGGATGGTGTTTTTATGATTGTAACAAGTTCGTATCGTGTTTTGGGGTATGGTGGTGGTTTTCGTTGGGGTCCCGGGGGCCTCGGGGTGAATCCGGACCATCATCCGGCATTTGGAAGCAAGAAATGGTCTGCTGTAAATTGCAGATCACTGGGTGAAATTTTAGCCTTCGCGTTCGCGAGGGCTATGTCGCGTTCGCGTAGGCTGGGGCCAGGTGACTATCGCGTTCGCGAGGGGTGGTGTCGCGTTCGCGTAAGAGGAAGCTGGGAAGCATCGCGTTCGCGATGGTTTGGGCCGCGTTCGCGTATAAGGAATTCATAAGGCATCGCGAACGCGTGAGGTATGTCGCGTTCGCGTAGAGGAAAAATCCGGGCCGGGGGAGAATGGTCTTCGCGGACGCATGACGGTGTGTCGCGTTCGCGACGAAGGACTGGAATAAGGCATCGCCTTCGCGTGAGAGGCGTCGCGAACTGTCACGACCCTAGTTCACCAATTGTGAACATGTCGTGATGGCACCCAGTCCCCACGACTAGGTAAGCCTAACACGTTGCGGAAGATACAAGTTATAAACACTTAAATAAGAAACATCGGAAAATAGCATAAAAATATATGTAATCCATGCCGCTTGGCACATACATCGGTCACACAATAAATAAAACACTACCAAGATCCGGAACCCCACGGTAACACAGACTAAAAGAAAAATACAACTGTGGCGTTATGTGTAAAGAGTATCTAACAAAGACACGAGAGAAAACATCTACTAATACTATCAGAATAGAAGGAAAGCCTCGGGATCTGCGGACGTGGCAGATCATACCTCGAGGTCTCCCAGAAAGCTGCGGAATCAACTAGCACGAGCCTGCTCTGATGTACCTGGATTTGCACAAAAAAAGTGTGCGGAAGAGTAGCATGAGTACACCACGGCGGTACTTAGTAAGTGCCAAGCCTAACCTCGATGGAGTAGTGACGAGGAAGGTCGTGGCCCTACTGAGAGAACAATAACAAAAAGACAATAACAATAATAAGCAGCTCAAATAATAATAAATCCGAAATAGCAATAATAAAGTGATTACTGCAACCGGCAAAAATTAAGCTAATAACAAGTAACAAAACTAAATCAACAAGTCCAGGACCTGTGGGAATTTAACCCACAGTCCTACTCTATAAGCACCCCTGGGTCTCCGGGAATCGAACCCGCGACCCATGTCTCAATAATATCTCAATAGCTCAGGATCTCCGGGAATCGAAACCGTAGTCCACATTTCAATAATCTCAGGATCTCGGGAATCGAACCCGTAGTCCACATTTCAATAATCTCGGGATCTCGGGAATCGAACCCGTAGTCCACATTTCAATAATCTCGGGATCTCGGGAATCGAACCCGTAGTCCACATTTCAATAATCTCAGGATCTCGGGAATCGAACCCGTAGTCCACATTTCAATAATCTCAGGATCTCGGGAATCGAACCCGTAGTCCACATTTCAATAATCTCAGGATCTCGGGAATCGAACCCGTAGTCCACATCATTATCACTCCGGGTCTCTGGGAATCGAACCCACAGCCCTGGGATCTCCGGGAATTGAACCCGCAGTCCACAAACACAGCAAGTAAAGGAATACACAAAGAGAAATATAATATGATTAACTATAACTTCACCGATAAACAGCGCCAGCGATTACCAAGAAAACTCAAGTAAGACAATTAGGCAACTAGACAGTTGAATACTACCAAATCATGGTTTTTCTAACTACTACCGGGTAAGAATATCGAAATAACAGCTAAAAATAGGAATATCACTCATCGAACATTTTAATTAAAGTATGTGTTCAACAACCAGCGCATGTACACGCCCGTCACCTCGCGTACAAGGCATTTAAACTATCACATAATATCCTAGGGGTGAAAATTCCCCCACACGAGGTTAGACAAGCCACTTACCTCAATTCCGGTACAAAGCCGCTAAGAAACGACTCCCTTGCCACGAGTATCCGACTCCGAGTGGCTCAACTCTATCCAATTAAATTGCAAATTGTAAATAATAATTCAAGTAATTTATTCTACAATTAAATTCTAAGCTAATACGAAAAATTATGAAAAATGACCAAGATCACACAAACATCGATGAAGCTCGATTTCTAAAAGACGGCGTTTTTAGCCATACATATCCGAAATTCGCCCCTTAATGATACTACGATGATCCAATATAGTTATGTAACTTCAATCTACAATTCAACATTCAATAGGGCCAATATTGATCATAAATTCCATAACTTATGCCATTTAGGCATATTATCAAACACCTTGTAGGCATGGTTATTTTTACCTCATAACTATAGTATTGGTTCTTCCAACTATCACCATTAACCAACAATTCATCTCACCATCATTCCTAACCAATTTATAACTTCCAAATACACATGTATGACCATCCATTCACACCCAACCAACAAAAATTCCATCAAATAAACACCTTTAAATCCCTACCATGTTCATGTATTTAAATTGGGAATTTATGACTTCCAATTACCATGCCATAAGTTGTAATACTTGATTCATACTCATATTCCCATAATAACTCCATATGTGTAAGTCTAAGGTGTAGGATTACCTCTTGTAGATCAAATCTTGAAAGACAAATTTTGGGGTGTTCTTGAGATTTTGAAGAAATCCTATGAAATTCAACCAAAAATCGTGTTGTAACTAGTGATTGAGAAGAGAAATCACCATGAAAACACACTTAAAAGCTTACCTTAGGAGTGCAATTGAGTGTCTTGGTCGAATTGGGGGTGTTGGGGAAGCTCTAGGCTTGACAAATGACTCAAAATCTGTCATTTCCCGTCCTTAGGTATATTTAGGGCCTGCTACTAGCGCGCCCGCGCTAATTAGCGCGGGTTGAGGCAGTAAATAACCCATTAGCGCGAGCAACTAGCGCTCCCGCGCTAAGGCCGCGCTACTGACACATGCCCAGCAAATGGTCATAACTTTCTGTTTACACCTCCAAATGACGAACGGTTTGTTGCGTTGGAAACTAGACTCAAAGGGATTTAATTTGATAGGTTGTAGCTCACACACCTCTTTATATAACGGGAGATATGATCGTTTAAAGTGAGGTCTTGTGCACACTCATTTACATCTTCGCCTATTATGAAGTTTTCCAACTTCAAAAGTTCCCGTTAACCATCCGAAATCACCCCGAGGCCCCCGGGACCTCAACCAAAAATACTAACACCTCCTAAAACATCATGCAAACTTGTTCCAATCATCGACATGCATCAAACAACGCCAATACCATCAAATTTCATCGAATTCAAGCTTAAGTTCTTCTAAAACTTAAACACGCATTTAATCAAAAACCCGACCAAACGACGTCCGAATGACCTGAAAATTTGCGGACATATCCAAAATCACATAAAAAAGCTATAGAAATTGTCGGAATTCCATTCTGACCCCCGGATCAAAATCTCACCTATCGTTCGGATTCGCCAAAATTTCAAACTTCGGCATTTCAAGCCTAATTGAGCTACGGACCTCCAAAATACATTCCGAACGCGCTCTCAACCCCAAAATCACCTAACGGAACTAATGGAACCATCGGATTTCCATTCCGAGGTCGTCTTAATGCTATTCCAAATACGGGCCATTTTTCAACTATAAGGCTCTCATTTAGGGACTAAGTGTCCCAAAACGCTTCAAATTCTATAACCGAACCTCCCGGCGAACTACAATAGAAGAGATGAACTTAGGGAAATAGTTAGATTGGGGATCGGGGCATAATTTTGAAAAACGACCGGTCGGGTCGTTACACGAACGCGATGAAGAGTTTTGACTGGCAGTGAGTTTAATTACAGAACAGAACCAGTCGCGGGTTTAATACCCAAAACCTCCATTTTTGAGTTCCAAGAGAAGAAATTGACGGGAGATTGCTGGGAAATCATCGGGGTTTTGTTGGAGGTAAGTTTTGTGGCTTAATTACATCATTTTAACATGAAATCCTTGGTTAAATTTCCGTAAATGGAAGATTAAAGGTGGGTTTGAGCCCTAGGCCTAAATTGAAGAAAAACACCGATTTGAGTGGGCAAATGGAGTCCGATTTTGGTAAATTTTATATGCCTAGACTCGTATCGAGATGAGGATTTTGAATATGTAACTTTTGTAATTTTTCGACAAGCATACCGAAAGTCGGGTTTTGACAACTTTGGGAATTTTGATGTAAATTGAGTTGTATTGATTGGGTGTCGTCCCATTGGCCTAATTTATTGCATTTCTACTGTATTTGATCAGATTATACGCGTGCGGAGCTTGATTCTCGTGGCAAGGGCATCAAGGACTAGTCATCAAGCTGTATTGAGGTGAGTAATAGATGTGGGTGATGACCAGCGGGTTCGAAACCCCGGTATACCACTTTGTGACGATGTATAGCGGTGAGACACGTACTCTCATGTGAGTGCGGGGTCGATTGTGATTGGGGACTATGGCTTAGTCCGACTTGTTGGCACTGTGTTATGATATTGGCTATTCTTGAGCCGTCGAACCTCCTTCTCGGATGGTTGCATACTATATATTGTGATATTGGCCACTCTCGAGCCGAGGAACCCCCTTCTTGGGCGGTTGAGTATACTTGTGGGCCGTGAGCCAGTTATTGGATCCCGTGAGGATCGTTATCATTGTCTTATCATATTGACATGTTAGTTACTACCAGTCCGTAGCTATTTCTATTATCATGCTATTTCCAATCTCTAGAACTTGATATTACTGTTTTCAACTGAAAAATAATAAAAGAGTTTTCGAAAACTACTTTTGAGCCTGTGAGGCTGTATTTGCATATTAGCTGATTGGTAGTGGATCGGGCTGCACGCCGCAGTAGTATATATGTTGGATCGGACTGCACGCCGCAGTGATATTGTGCTTGGGCTGTAGGAGCCCCTCCGGAGTCTGAACCCCCACAGTGAGCACGGGTACCCAAATTGGATCGGGCTACGCGCCGTAGCGGTCATATCATGCATTGCATTGCATTTAGCTACATCTGCTAGTCGTTATACTGTTTTGCTGGTACTTATTGGTACAGGTACAGTTGATATGGATTCTGTGACAGGGTATTCGATTACAGCTTTACATAGTGCTTTATTGCGGATTTCTTATCTGCGCTGTCTTACCCTTGTTTATTACCACTGAGTCTGGCAGTACTCATTTTACTCCCTGCACCTTGTGTGCAGATCCATGTACCTCTCAGCAGTGATCAGGTAGCTGTTCGAGGCGACATCTGTGGGATATTCGAGGTAGCTGCAGAGTCCGCAGGACCCGATATTCCTTCTTACTGTCTTTTGATTTTGTATTGATATCTCTTTCCGCACTTGGTATCTTGTAAACCATTATTACACTATGTTCATTAGAGGCTCATGACTCTTGACCCTTCGGTCTATGGGAGTTGGTATATTATGGGACTTGGTTCCCCGTTCGTTATATGTATCGTTGTTGCTTCGTGATTTAATATGCTTAAATGGGCTAAAGAGAGCTTCCAGCTCCGTTATTGTCATTGATTGGTCAGGCTGGCTTAGCAATGTGATGGGCGCCATCACGACCAGATTTGGGGTCGTGACATTTACCTCAGTCGTCACTGACTAAAACGGCACTTACTGCTACTTCTGAGATAGCATGGTAGATCAGCAATCTTTCCCCTGCCTTTGGTTTTGCAAGCAGTGGTGGGTTCGATAAGTACATCTTTAAATTTTTGAGTGCCTACAGACATTCCTCATTCCTCTCAAAATGATCTTGCTTTTTAATAGCTGAAAAGAATTTAAAGCACTTTTCTGATGATTTAGAAATGAATCTTCCCAAGGCTGTAATTCATCCTGTCAACCTACGCACTTTTTTTTTACTTGAAAGTATATCAAGGATTTCTTCAATAGCCTTAATCTGTGTGGGATTAACTTCAATATCACCGTTAGAAATAAGAAAACCCAAACACTTACCTGACGCGACTTCAAATGCACATTTCTCCGAATTTAATTTCATATTAAATTTGCGCAAAATTTGAAACATGTCAGATAAATGTGATATATGATCTCTTGAATGTTGAGTTTTAACGAGCATATCGTCTATATAAACATCCATGGTTTTTCCCAGATGTTCTTGCAATATTGTAGTCACTAACCTTTGATATGTTTCACCACCATTTTTTAGACCAAAAGGCATTACTTTATAATAATAAGCCTCCATGTCTATTATGAATGAAGTTTTTTCTTTATCTATCGGATCCATTTTGATCTTGTATTACTGAATATGCATCTAAAAGACTTAATAGTTCATGTCCTGCAGTAACATTAATGAGTTGATCAATATGTGGTAATGGAAAAGAATCTTTTGGACAAGCTTTGTTAAGGTATGTGTAATCTACACAAACTCGCCATTTACCCTTCTTTTTTGGTACTACAACAATATTAGCTAGAAAATTAGGATACTTTACCTCGCAGATAGATCCGATTTTTAGTAATTTTTGGACCTCGTCTTGAATTACCTAATTTTTGAAAGCTCCTTGCTTTCTTTTGTTTTGTTTGACAGGTGGAAATGAAAGATCTTCATTTAATTTTTAAGGCATTACCTTCGGTGGTATTCCTCTCATATCGGAATGGGACCAAGCAAAACAATCTACGTTCGTTTTCAAAAATTCAATCAATTTACCTTTCATGTCATGGCTTAGATTAGCCCCTATGTAAACTTCTCTTTCAGGCCATTATACGAATAACACTACATCCTCTATCTCTTCAATCATTGTTTTAATGCTTTCACTTTCCTCTGGTTCTTGAATGAAATTAGGCCTCGAGTCTACCTCTATTTGTTTTTGTTCAGTTGAGGTTTGTGTTGTAATACCCTCAACTGGATTCTTTAACTGCTATTTTTCTTCGTCCTTCATACTTTACTTTGCCATGGAGTTAATACTTTTGGATGTCTGTTGATCTTTATGAATGTGACGTATTCCCCATAGTGATGGAAATTTAATAACTTGATGCAAGTTTGATGGAACGACGTCCATCTCATGGATCCACGGTCTTCCCAGAATCATATTGTAAGTCATCTCCATCCCCACCACCTGAAATTTTGTATCCTTGATGACCTCTTCTGCAAATGTAGTAAATATTACCTTGCCTTTCATCACAACATTGGAATTGTCGAACCCGGATAAAGTATGTGCCTTGGGTATTAATTTAGCTTCAACTTGCATCTCGTGCAAGACTCTTAGCAGAATAATATTCACAGAGCTACCTGAATCAATCAAAACTCATTTCACATTAGTGTCATTTACAAGTAAAGAGATTACCAGTGTATCATTATGTGGAGTTAGAACGTCGTCCACATATATAACATCAAACATAACTCTTTCTTCCTCTAATGCATGTCGCACCCGCTTCCCGTGGGTTATCCTGACTTTGGATACTTTGTTTGATGTTGTGTATGTCACACTGTTGATTACTTCGCCCCCACTTATAACATTAACGATCCTTTTTGGAGAAGGTGGTTTAGGGGTCTCTTGCCTATTCTTCATGTATGCTTGCTTACCTTTCTCGCTGAATAACTCGGTGAGATACCCTTGCTTCAACAGATGATCAACTTCTCCCTGGAGCAATCTACAATCTGTCGTTTTATGACCATGGTCATTGTAAAATTCGCACCAGTGATCAGGATTGTGCCTATTTGGATTCGATCTTATTTCTTTTGGCCATCACACCTTATCACCCATGCCTTTTAAAACAACTACGAGTTTGGAAGTGCTTACATTGAAATTATAACCGCAAAATTATGCCTTTAAATCGTTATCATCATCTCGTGACTCCCGTGTGTTGCGATCATTTCCATACCTCGATGTCGAGCCCGATTCTCTATTTCTAGATCTACGATCGTACATTGACTAATCATGCTTTGATCATGAATCTTTTCCTGCTGGACCCGTACATGGTTCGTATCTATTTTTAGCAGACCTTTTTTCTGATTCTGTCCGTCTTGAACTAACCATTTTTTCTTTTTGGGACCGCGAGATAATGTCTTCCTCGATCCTTAACTTTGTGCTATACCTGTTGTAAACATCATTCCATGTCATTGATGTAAATTTATGAAGACTTTCCTTGAGCTGCCTTGTGGCTTTTGATCTTTTTCGTTCAAATTACTAGTGAATGCTATAGCTTCCCAATTATGTGGTACGTGCGGCAACGTCATTCTTTCGCGATGGAACCTATCTATGAATTATCTAAGTAGCTCATAGTCCCGTTGTTTGATTTTAAAAATATCTTCCATTCTTTTTTTAACTTTTTGAGCTCCCGAATGTGCTTTGATAAATGAATCTGCAAGATCAGTAAAAGAATTTATATAATTTTTGGGTAAAAGAGAATGTCGTGTTAATGCTCCCTTAGTGAGTGTTTCACCAATTTTTTGACTAACATTGATTAAATTTCTTTCTTGAAAAGGCATAGCCCTTTATGCAGTTGTGAATGCAGTCACATGGTCTCGTGGATCAGTTGTTCCATCGTACTTTGGAATATCGGGCATTTTGAATTTCTTTTGAATTTCTAAAGGAGCAGCACTTGGCTTCCAAGGTTGTTGGGAATATTTATCCATATCTATTCCTTTGATTACAGGTGGTGCAACAGGTATTTGCTCTATGCGGTCACTTTGCTCCTTAAAATATTCTGTAATTTTAGAACTAAATTTCGTAAATCAAAATTGACTACGTTACCTGGTTCCTCATCTCATGACTCATTGAGAATTCCGCCACTGCCTGAATTAACAAGCCCTGAACGAGGGTTTTCCAAAGTGTTGGTATTTGGAACCGATGGTGATGGTGCAACGGGTAACTCGCTGGCAAATGCCTCAAGAGCTTTATTGACATGTTGAACTATTATCTTTTGTAAAGCTTTATTAACGGCTTCCTCGTTGTTAATTTGAGCATTTGCGTTTGACCCATCACGAGTTCCTTCTCGAGATCGCCGAGGCGAGCTTTGTGGAGAAGGGGTTGGAGTGTTAACATCGTGTGGGTCCTCTGGGAGTTGATGGTTTCCTTGGTTTCCCTGGTTTCCTTGGATGTTGTCGTTAACATTTGACATGATTGTTGATGTAACGAAGTTTTAAGAGAAAATAGATTATTAGATTCCCTGGTAACAGACCCAATTTTTTTAACCAAAAAAATGGAATTTCGGTCAAAGCGATATTTTAGAAGAACTCGGGTTACAGATAATCAAAGAATAAAGAAACATTTAGACGATAACAGAATAATAAAAAAAAAAAAGCAAAGTAAACCAATGTATTTAGAATGTATTTTGTGTCCTTACAATTGATTTATTCTCTTCCTTTTATAGCTATTTTGGAGATATGTGTTTTGCCTTTTTTATGATAAGGCCATTATTGACAATTGTAGACTTTAAGTGCTACGTTACATAATCATTGTATTCAATGCAGATTCCCTAATATTTTTAGTATTTAAGGCTCATTAAATACTGTATCTCCACTCCCCTGTACTGTCGGGTTCAGTCCCCCTAATTCTTGGACTTAAATAGGTACGTGTATTGGGTCTTTTGAATAATTGCTCGTTCTTTTCTCGCATGTGCCTCTTTCTATACCTCTGCTCATATTTGTTGTAACTCGTGCCTCTTTTCCAATCAAGACTTTTTGATCAATCTGCGTGTCATGACACGTCATCTTTATATCGCTTTAATTATGTAAACTTAATTTTTCCCAATATAATACTAGGCTTTGTATCTCGTCCATTCTGAGCTCGCTCATACGCGCTCCGCCGCAATAGGTTCGGTATATAACTAACCATCTGATTATAGATTGCCCAATAGGGGCCACCAATTATAGCTCGGTAGTGGTGAAAATACTGTAATACTGTATATATATATATAAGCTCTCTACTCTCCAGACTGAAATAAGACAATACTTAACTGAATAGAAAGTCCCAATAAGGTAGAATAATGTAACTTATGGGACTAGGACAATGTGAATAAATTCAGAAATACAAACTTCTCTTTATGTCTTGTTATCAAACACATGTCATTATGAGATGATGCCAAAATGAAGGAAAGTTTTAGCCTTAACATACCTTAACTATGTTGAGTCCTTAATACCTTCCAAGAAATTCTTCTAACAACTCAACTCAATCAACCACAGCACAAGGAGATTCAAAATTAGTGGCGAGTAAAGGATAAGTCCACAACATAAACTAGCAGCTCGTTTATGTAAATTTTGTCACACCATCATTGTAACATGGCCCTCCTCCAATACCATATATAAATAACAAAAATAACACAAATATAATAACATGTTTCATCATTTAACAATATTAACTCGATCATAATATACCACAAAATAGCCCACACACCCTAATCACTTCATACATAAAATGATAACTAAACAAATGCCAATAACAATAATAACAACTCAGTATATTTCTACAAGTGGGGTAACCAAAGTAATGCCAAACAACCAAAAAAATATAACAACGAATGATCAGCCCAGCACCCTTACATTATGTAGTATTTATTTATACCCTTTATCCTCTAAAACTCCACAAAACAAGTAGCAAAAGAGACAACCCATCAACAACATGAAATATCCCACAAAACAATCCACTACAAGTTGAACAAATCGAACTCACGACTTCGGATCACCCTCCCATGAGTTTTTTCAATTATTGAATGAATTCTCTACTTTTACTACAGAAAAAATGGATGAATTAGTGAAGTATACATACCTTATTTTGTGAATATCTCAGGTCCTATCTTGGCTCTTCAATCCTTGTGTTTTTCTCCAATTAGAACTTGAAAAGAAGAGAAAATCATCTAGAATTTTGTGTTGAATTTTTGGGAGAATTTTGCTAGGGTGTATCTCTTATTTTTTTTGCTATACTATGATTTTAATATCTGAAGTAAATAAGCCCTTAAAAGGCTCTTTGACATATCCAAGCTATCTCCTTTGTGGACATGTTTCTTCCTTTCATTTAAGCAAGAAGGTGATACACCTACTTGTCACCAGTCTGCGCAATCTTGCAAAAATACAAATATCTCTTTAAATTGATATCATATTGACAAAATAGACTCATAGATCTTTAATTTTATGGGTGGAATGCCCCGTAAACCTAAGTATATTTGGAGAAAAACGTAGCAACATTTGACCCAACTTTTAGTAAAACCTATGAACGTAACTTGTGATGACTTTCATCGACTTTTGCTCCACAACTTGCATGACATCAAAACATAATGCATGACTATCATACAACTAACATAACTCTTCGCATAAAATTCTTATTATGTTAAGCACCCTAGTCTCACCCCAAAAGTACATGTTATAGCATTTTCAACTTGACAACTTTTGACGAAACATTATTTTTTTCAATTCCTTAGCTTCTAATCCTTCCAACCCTCTTTGTACTTGTTGTTAATGAGGTGTTTACTGATCTATATGGTATGTCTTTAAGGTGTTTACTGATCATCGTATCCTCTAGTACTCGTTCAAACAAAAGGATCTCAACTAGAGGCTGCAGAGATGGTTGGAGCTACTAAAGGACTATGATATTACTATTTTGTATTATCTAGAAAAGACCAATATGGTGGTCGATGCCTTGAGTAGGAAGGCAGTGAGTATGGGCAGTCTTGCATTTATTCCTCTTGGGGTGAGACCCCTTGCAGTTGATGTTCAGGCCTTGTCCAACCAGCTACTGAGATTGGAAATTTTTTAGCCCAGTCGGGTTCTAGCTTGTGTAGTTTCTCGATCTTCCTTGTTTGATCATATTAGAGAGCGCCAATTTGATGATCCTTATTTGCTTGTCCTCAAGGAGAAGGTGCAACATGGTGATGCCAGAGATGTGACTATTGGAGATGATGGGGTATTAAGGATACAGGTCCGGATATCTATGCCTAATGTAGATGGGCCTCGGGATTTGATACTGGATGAGGCCCATAGCTCACAGTATTCCATCCATCCGGGTGCCGCAAAGATGTACCGGGATTTAAGACAGCATTGTTGGTAGAGGAGAATGAAGAAAGATATATTTAGATTTGTAGCTCGGTGACTCAACTGTCAGGAAGTAAAATATGAGCATCAGAGGCCAGGTGGCTTGGTTCAGCAAATAGACATTCCAAAGTGGACGTGAGAGCGGATCACTATGGATTTTATAGTTGGGCTCCTACAAACTTCGAGGGTTCGATACTATTTGGGTGATTGTGAATTGGCTGACCAAGTCTGCACACTTCATTCTTGTGAGTACTACTTATTCTTTAGACAGATTGGCTGAGAATTACATTAGAGAGATTGTTCGCCTGCATGGTGTGTCTGTTTCCATCATTTCAAACAGAGGCAAGCAGTTTGCATTGCAGTTTTGGAGAGCCGTGCAGCGAGAGTTAAGCACTCAGGTTGAGTTGAGCATAACATTTCATCCTCAGACGTACGGATAACCCGAGCACACTATTCAGATGTTGGAGGACATGTTACATGCTTGTGTCATTGATTTTGGTAGTTCATAGGACTAGCTTCTGCCGCTTGTATAGTTTTCTTACAATAACAGTTATCAGTCGAGCATTCAGATGGATCCGTATGAGGATTTATATGGGAGTCGGTGTAGATATCAAGTTGGTTGGTTTGATCCATGCGAGGCTAGGCTATTAGGTGCTGACTTAGTATAGGTGCTTTAGAGAAGGTGAAAGTAATTCAAGAGCGGTTTCACACAGAGCAGTCCAGGAAGAAGAGTTATGCTGATACGAAGGTCTGTGATATGTCTTACATGGTTGGGAGAAGGTTTTGTTGAATGTTTCTCCCATGAAGGGTGTTATGAGATTCGGGAAGAAGGGAAAGTTGAGACCTCGGTTCATTTGGCCTTTTGAGGCACTTTGGGGGATTAGGGAGGTGTCCTACGAGTTTGACTTGCCACCTAGTTTGTCAAGTGTACATCCAGTATTTCATGTTTCTATGCTTTAGAAGTATATTGGCGATCCGTCTCATGTCCTAGATTTCAGCACGATTCAGTTAGATTGTGATTTGACTTATGATATGGAGCCGGTGGCTATTTTAGAGCGGCATGTTTGATAGTTAAGGTCAAAGGATATAGCTTCAGTGAAAGTGCAGTGGATAGATTAGCCCATGGAGGAGGCTAAATGGGAGACTGAGCGGGAGATGCGGAGCAGATATCCACACCTATTTATGGATCTGGATATATTTCTAGACCCGTTCAAGGACAAACGTTTGTTTAAGAGGAGGATGATATAACAACCTGATCGGTCATTTTGAGAGTTGTAGTCATGTTCGCCCATTTTCTGCTTCTTTTGTGTTCTACAGTTGTATTATGACTTTTTAGGTTATTTGAATCTGGTGCGGAGTGTTTTCCGAGTGAATTGAGACACATAGTCTCTTAATTGAAAGTTTAAATTGGAAAAATTAATCGGATGTTGATTTATGTGTAAACAACCTTGGATTTGAATTTTTATGGTTACATTAGCTCATTTAAGTGGTTTTGGACTTATGATGCGTTCGGAATGAGATTTGAATGTCCGTAATAGAATTAGGCTTGAATTGGCGAAAGTTGGAATTTTGACAATTTTGGTCGGCAGTGGAAATTTTATATCAGGTTCGGATTTGATTTTCGGAAGTTGGATTAGGTTCATGGTGTCATTTATGACGGGTTCAAAATTTTAAGGCAAACGGACAAGGTTTGGTAAGTTTCAGTATCGTTTGTGGAATTTTAAAGTTTTGAAGGTCTTTATTGTTTGAGGTGATTTAAGGACTCGGCTAAGTTCGTATCGGGTTATAAGATTTGTTGGTACATTTTTCTGCGGTCCCGAGGGCCTCGGGGTAATTTCGGGTGGTTAATAGCTTGAATTGAGTTGAAGAATGCAGTTGAAATGCTACTTGTTCTAGTGTTTTTGCACCTGCGGTGGGGCGCCCGCAGGTGCAGCCCTGCAGAAGAGAAGAAGAGGTCACAGATGCGGGCAAGGCTGGGGTGGACTGGAAGTGCGGGTTCGAGGTTAGGAGCACATCTGTGTAAACGCAGATATGAAAGAGGAGGGAAGATATGGAAAAGGGCCTGAGAAAGGAGGAACGCAGAAGCAGGCGGGGCCTGTAGGTGCGCATCTGTAAGTGTGAATGTTTGACCAGAGATGCGGATTTGGGAAATTAAGTGGGATCTGCACCGTAGAATTCTCGCATGTGCGCCATCGCAGAAGTGACAAAGAGGCCGCAGGTGCAGTTTTTCAAGATAGAAACTATAAATAGAACACTTCAAGATTTTCACTATTTTCATCATTTTTAGTGTGGATTTTGAAAGGGATTTCGAAGCAATTACCGAGGTTAGTTCGTTGTGCTTATTTATCTTTAATAATGGTGTTTCCCCACTAATTTTACACCTACTTAGTGAGTTTTAGAAGTGAAAGAGATTTGGGCTTGAGAATTGGTGAGTGAATTTTAGGGGTTTTGGATGACCAAATGATGTCGAATTTTGATAAATTTAGTATGGTTGAAGGAGAGAATGGGCTTTCGGATTTTGTGACTTTTGTCGGATTTTGAGACGTGGGCCTAGTGGCCGGGTTTGAGCTGATTTTAAATTTTGGAACTAATTTAGTAGTTTTCTTGTAGAATTGATTCCTTAAGCATATATTAATTTTATTGTAATGTTTGTGGCTAGATTCGGGAGGTTTGGAGATCGATTCGAGAGGCAAGGGCATTGCAGATTAGAGATATGCTCAATTTGATGTAAGTAACAACTGTAAATTCGGTCCTGAGGGTATGAAACCCCCGATATTAGTGCCATGTGATTATTTTGGAGGTGACGCACATGCTAGGTGATGGATGTGTAGGAGTGTCCGAGGGGATTGTGAGTTGGTCCATCCCATGGAAGCTGTAAAGTTGAGCAATTTTTTGTTATCTATATGCACCCTATGTGTTATAGAAATTGACTATAAGTCATGTTAGAAACCATGTTTAAGCTATGTGTTGGTATTGTTGAGTCCCACAGAGGTCGCGTTACATGTTGAATTGTCTGCTAAATACTATTTGTACTCAGTCACAGTTTTTACTCGCATAGCATGTCTCAGTCTCTATTACTATATTTGATGCATCATGTTATTGTTGTCGGGCTGATTTTACTAATTTTAGAGAGACCGAAAGACTGGAGATATTGATGACTGAGTGAGGCCGATGGTCTGATTTTGAAGATATACATATGGGATCAGGTTGCATGTCACAACATGTTTGATTAATTTT
Organism: Nicotiana noctiflora; assembly: GCA_032618575.1. Classification (NCBI taxonomy): domain Eukaryota; kingdom Viridiplantae; phylum Streptophyta; class Magnoliopsida; order Solanales; family Solanaceae; genus Nicotiana; species Nicotiana noctiflora. The sequence goes on from JASVEL010012960.1 coordinate 206,154, forward strand.
CGCCATGATTGACTTGATACAGTGCTTGGGCTGAAGGAACCCCCTCCAGAGTCTGTACGCACCCCTAATGAGTGTAGGTATCTACTGAGTGAGAGTGTCGAGTGCTGAGCGATTTTGAGAAATGAGTGACTGTGAATAATGAGTGATTGTGAGGTTGGAGTGACTGGGAGGACTAAGTGATGTTTGCCCAAGATGTAGTATATGATTTCATTATTGATGCACACAGATGCCTTTTTTGCTTAAGCAAATACACTAGGCAGGAGCCTAGGGCTAGGTTTATTAATAATTAAAAGGAAAAAGAACCACGTAGGAAGAGTACAAATAAGGGGGGCAATAGCAACAGTAGTGTTGCCTCTATGCCTTGGCTAGATAATCACTCCTCTAAGCCTCATAATGCCTTCTGATGGCAGCCTCATACAGAGGAGCATCGTGTAGCTACTGCCAAAGTCTAACGAGGGCATATAATCTTATAGCCATTTGGGTATCTTCCCAAAGGCACAAGACATGAGCAATCAACTACTGGTCTAAAAAGTTGCCTTACATCCTTGTTTTGAGAACTGCTGAAAAATATTTTATCTGGCTTTAATTGAACTTGACTAAAACAAATTGATTTGACTTAAACTTCTAGATTGAAAGCATGCCTATTCTTTACTAAACTTTATAAGATGAACTATATTTCTATAGCTCATCATTGCTTCTTAGTTCCTTATTTATTTCTGTTACTTACTGAATTGGTGTACTCACGTTACTCTTTGCGCCTCGTGTGCAGATCCAGGAGTTGTTGGTCATTGAGGGTGATGATAGTCCCCGAAGCTGATTACTGTAGATAACGAGGTAGTTGCCCGACGTATGCAACCTTGCTTTCTTCTTCCCTATCTTTTCTTTAGCTGTATTTTGAATTCCAGACTATGTTAGTCATGTTATTTTCAGACCGGTTATGTATAGATGCTCATGGCTTAGGGACACCCCGATGTTTGGGGTTATCTTTCAGCATTTCTATATTGAGTTTAACGTTTGTTTCTTTTAATGAAAATCCTACTATAAAAAGGCTTTTGGTTCATCTCTTAATGAATTATTGAAGCATCTTAAAAATCGGCTGGCCTAATACCATCAATAGGCGATATCACGATAGGTTAGAGTTTGGGTCGGGACAATGAGAAAATATAGGTAGATGGGTAGGTTTTATGGGTGGGTTAATTAAATACAAAATGGAACAAAACGAAAAAAATTAAAACATACCTGGCCAACCCCCAGCCTAGCGCCCATGCTAGGCCTGAAAATGGGAAAAGTTGGATTTCTAGCACCACATGCCGCTCCACGCCACCTATGGCACCAGTGGCAGAAACTTCAATAAGCCAGTGCCAAGGCCAGCGTAGTAGGGCGCTGGGCTGAATGCTGGTGACAGAAAAGTTATTCAAGTTTGCCCAGGACAAGGTTATCTCATCACTAGACCTACCCGACGCATATAAAAGTAAGACTAAGCTCATTTTTAGAGGCGAGGCGCCATTTCAAAGAGAAAATACACACGAGAAACATTCGGGAGCAAGGGTATCTCAGATTTCTTCATCTTTTCTTAGTATTTTTAATTATCCAATACTTATGAATTTTATTAAGACTATCATGAGTAGCTAAAACCCATAGTTCGGGGTTGTGATTTAGCCATGAATATTATTATTTAACTTTGACTTAACATTGATTATAATTCACCAATATATGATTGTTTCTTCAAGACAAGAGTGGGTTGCTCTAATGGTGAGCAACTTTCACTTCCAACCAAGAGGTTGTGAGTTCGAGTCACCCCAAGAGCAAGGTGAGGAGTTCTTGGAGGGAGGGATGCCGAGGGTCTATCAAAAATAGCCTCACTATCTCAGGATAGGGGTAAGGTCTGCGTACACACTACCCTTTCCAGACCCCGCCAGTGGGATTAAACTAGGTTGTTGTTGTTGTATGGTTGTTTCTTCAATTTTGTAATCAATTGCTTAATTGTCTGGCCAGGAGTTACGGTTCTATTTTCTATCTATGATATGATTGGAAATCTCATGTTTAGATTAGAGAAGAATTAAAGAGAGCACGATCTTAACTCTGAGGGGGGAGGGGTGAATTTGTGGTTAGGATAGGAATATACCTAGTCGCCGTGCTCAAATTAATATCATAATCTTAATGCATTCGTAATAGATTGATTTCATAGGAATATAGGTATTAATCTATTTCGAATAGCCGGGTAGTACTTCAGGACAAGGCTATGAGAGCAATTGTTCGATTAATTAGCGACAATGAGTGAATTGTATGAAAGAGAGAGTTAACTAGAACACCATAGGATTGGTGAATCGATCACAACCCTGGAATATTTATCTCTACAAAATACACAACAACCATTTTGGTGCTGATAATTTAGTTACTACTTAGTATAATCACACTCTTGAACTCGAATTGGCTCGACTGAATAACAATATTGATGAATTTGGTGGGTAGTTGATACAAGTCTCTATGAATACGACACTTGACTTATCATATTATTACTTGTACGACCACGCATACTTGCGCGTGCGTTACGGTTCAACGATTATCAAAGTAAATTCTTAAGCATAGAGATACGTTAGTTAGAAATAAAGAAAAAGATGGCTCTACGAAATGTAAATTTAACTAGTTCCGTAAATTGACAGAGTAATGGCATACTTTATCTTGCCCTCATAATGATAATGATGCACTGATTTCACTTTATTATTTTTTAATTAAAGCTCGAGTACACAATAGAGTATCACTTTATTTTGCACTCGAACGCATTGCCGTTTTGTCGATATGGTAAGTGCATTTCAGAGTCAGAGATCAAAATCAACAGTTTCTTCATTACATGAAATTCTATATATTGAAAAGCCAACCGTTATTATTTTTAACCAAATACTTCAACAATGGCGTATGTGATTGAGCAATGTCAAGTTGCGCCACCTCCCGACAGTACAGCTGAGCTGACACTCCCTCTCACATATTTTGATCATGTGTGGTTAGCTTTCCACCGTATGCGGCGGATTTTATTCTACAAGCTTCGTATTTCCAGACCCGATTTCATCCAAACTATTATTCCTACTCTTAAAGATTCACTCTCTCACACTCTCAAACACTATTTACCCTTAGCTGGAAACATTGCTTGTCCACAAGATTTGAGCGGCTATCCTGAGTTACGTTATATAACAGGAGATTCTGTATCTATTATTTTTTCTGAAAGTGATATGGATTTCAATTATCTCATTGGTAACCATCCCCGTGATGCTAAGGATTTTTATCACTTTATTCCTCAGCTGGCGGAACCTAAGGATGCACCTGGGTTCCAATTAGCCCCGATATTAGCCATTCAAGTGACACTTTTTCCAAATCATGGCATATCCATTGGTTTCACTAACCATCACGTTGCTGGTGATGGAGCTACCATATTAGGGTTCATAAGGGCATGGGCTTTGCTCAACAAATTAGGTGGAGATGAGCAATTCTTAGCCAAAGAGTTCATTCCATTTTATGATAGGTCCGTAATCAAAGACCCTCTTGGACTAGGAATATCAATATGGGATGAAATGAAGAAAAATAAGCTTGACATGTGTGACATTGTTACTCTTCCTAATAAGGTTCGAGGTACATTTATTATAGCACGAGATGACATCGAGAAGCTCAAGAAGTTGATATTGTCAAGACGACCGAACCTAACACATGTAACACAATAATGTGTGCTTATGTATGGACTTGCTTAATAAAATCAGAGGGCGCTACAATGGGGGAAGAGATAGACGAGAATGAAATGGAATTCTTCGTATGTGTAGCAGATTGCAGAGCGCAATTCAATCCACCAATTCCTCCATCTTATTTCGGGAATTGTTTGATGGGGTACATTGCAAGAACAAGACATGTTGACTTAGTTGGAAAGGAAGGTTTTACAAATGCTGTGGAATTAATTGGAGAAGCCATTCGGAAAAGGATTAAGGATGAGGAATGGATCTTGAATGGTAATTGGTTTAAAGAATTTGGTACTGTAAATGCGAAACGGTTGCTTTCAGTTGCTGGATCACCAAAGCTTGATTTATATGCTGCTGATTTTGGTTGGGGTAGGCCAGAAAAACTAGAGTTCGTTTCTATTGACAATGGTGATGGCGTATCAATGTCCCTAAGTAAGTCCAAGGACTCTAATGGAGATTTAGAGATTGGCTTGTCTTTGTCCAAAACTCGAATGAATGCTTTTGCTGCTATTTTCACCCACGGGCTTAGCTTTCTGTAGCAAGCCCGGCTAAATTATATTTTGGAGTAGTTACCTCATATCCTATATCAAACGTTGATAACTTATTTATTTTAAATAAATACCCTTTTAAAAAATTATATTCTACCTTTTATTTTTTTATAGACAAATATCTATTTATGATTACGTCCTACCTTTAAGCCATAAAATAAGTTTTGTATTATTTTTCTCTCTCCACTCAAATTTCTCATATCCCTAACCAAACACTTCAGCCGAGGAACCCTAAAATAGCCCCCCCCCCCCTCAATCTCTCACCCACCAGCAGCCCCATCTCATTTTCATTCTCTTCAATGGAGGACAGAACGCCTCCTCCTTGAGAGAGCAGGAACCGTACTGATGAAAAAGTATTTTTGATATCTCAAAAAGAAATACTCCAAAATTATGTCTAGATTCATTTTCTTACAATTATATTAATGAGTCATTATTATAGTAATTATTTTTCATTATACTTGTAACAACTATTTTGTAATTTTGAATTCAATTTTGACAAACAAAATCTGAAAATTGAATATTAGAAACGTATAGGTTACTTATGAGGCAACAATTATGTAGTGTTAAAGCTATACTAATTCTTAACGGTTTTTACCAATTGGATAACTTTAATGATTTTTAATTGTGTATGTACTATACGTTATTTGTGTATGGTTTTTGAAAACTTGATGTGAGAAAGTGCATTTCTTTGCACTATATATATGTGGTATTGTTTTCATCTTTGAAGGGTGGAAAATAGTAAAAACTTTTCTTCTTCTTTCTTTTGTGCTGGGTTTTCTTCTTATAAATCTTTGTTGTTTCTGCTCCTAGTTATACTAGAAGAGCTTGTTGAATCCTCGGGGATACGCCTAATATTATTCATCTCGGTGTGGGCGAAATATCCTTAAGGACAGTGTCTTTCACACGCCTCAAGCTAAACCGTTTATTCTCCATATTCATCAAACTTTTTACAACAATCTTAAGGATATTTCACGTTGTTATTATGGAGAATAACGCTGCTAATGTTGTTGTTGATGCAACTACATCTACTGCACCAGCTGTTTGTGTTGCTGTACCATCACCAATTACCTATGCCAAACCTTTTCCCGATGTTTCGAAAATTGAGATTTTTGGTGGAGATAATTTTAAGCGTTGGCAGGAACGAGTGCATTCTATCTTGGATATGCATGGAGTTGCTTTTGCTATTACCGATCCAAAGCCAAGTGAAGCAACGTCCATTCAGATGGATCAATGGGTTCATGCTAATAAGGTATGTAGACATACTATAATTTCTACTCTTTCTAACGAATTGTTCGATGTCTATGTTTCCTACAAGGAGGCAAAAGAAATTTGGGAGTCAATGATAACAAAGTACACTGCTGAAGATGTCACTAAACAAAAGTTTGTAATTGGAAACTACTACAAGTGGGAGATGGCGGAGGACAAGGACATAACTGCACAAATCAACGAATATCACAAATTGATTGAAGATCTCAAATCTGAAGATATTTCTCTGCCCGAACAGTTTGTTGCTGGTATGCTTATAGAAAAACTTCCCAAATCTTGGAATGACTACAAACAACAATTAAAACACAAACACAAGCAATTGTTGCTGAAGGACTTGGTCAAGCATATTATAATTGAAAATACAAATCGCAAGCAAGCTGTTACTGACAAAGGAAAAGAGATTGCTACAAGAGCCAACCTGGTGGAGAACAATAAGCGGCATGACAAATCAAATAATAGGTATGATAAAGAAAATGGTTATAAGCCCAGAACCAACAATCAAACCTTCAAGAAAAAAGGTAAATGTTTTGTGTGTGGCAAACCTGGCCATCATGCTGCTCAATGCCGGAAGAGGGTTGGGAATCCCGCCAAGGCTAAAGTAAATTTAATTGAAGCCAAAGCGGATGACATAATTATTACAGTTGTTTCCCAAGTGAACCTTGTGGCCAATGTGAAAGATTGGGTGTTAGATTCTGGTGCCACTAGGCACATATGTGCTAACAAAAAAGACTTTGTGTCTTATACCCAAGTTGAGGAGGGAGAAGAAGTTGTCTATCTTGGTGACTCAAGAACTGCTCCAGTTCTTGGAAAAGGCAAAGTTCTTCTCAAACTCACATCTGGCAAAACTTTGGCATTGAATGACGTGTTACATGTTCCTAGTATCCGAGCCAATTTGGTCTCCGTGGGATTAATAGGAAAAGTGGGGGTGACGGTTTCTTTTGAGTCTGATAAGGTCGTGTTGACCAAGAATAGCAATTTTGTTGGCAAGGGTTATTATAGCCATGGCTTGTTTGTATTCAATGTTATGAATTAGTTTATCTTATATTAATAATATGCGTTATTTGTTGTAGTAAATTTGTAGTATTTATGTGCATTTTGATGAAAGTATTTTATGATCTAAAAATAATTTTTGCTTTTCTATTGGTCATTTGGGTGAAATTAAATAATGATTGATTTTTCTTCATATAACTATGAATTATTTATTTGAGATCAAACTTTATTGGAAATAATAATTATTTGTGGGGATACACTAAGCCATTATAAATTTCTTATCATAGAGGAAGATTCGAGAGAAATGATAGTTTTGTAGTCAAAAATAAATTTGAGTAAGCAGATGCTATAATTATTGTGGTCATTTCTCAAGAGAACCTTATAGAAAATTGAGTGTTAGACTCTTGTGCTTCTAAATATATTTGTACTAACAAAGTTAGTTTTGTGTCCCAATTTGAAGAACAAAAAGAAGTGATTTGTTTATTTTGATGATTCAAGAAATTCTTAAGTTTTTGGAAAGGGGAAATTCTTCTTAAACTCATTCTAAAAAAAATATTACCCCCTTACCTTGAAAGGTTTTAAAAATGTGGGGGTCACAGTATTTTATTTTGGGTTTCTTAAATATACCCGTGAAGAAATTTTTGAATTCTAACCCATTTCCTATTTAAGATATTTCTGTAGAAGTTAAAGTTGCTTCTATATTTTAGGAAATTTTATTTTAGTGCTTGACTTCGGAAGATACATAAAGAAAATAAATTTTCATGTGTTGATAGATGTTTCAAAAGGCACGAGTATAGAAGTCAAGTTTTATTTGAGATGATGTCACGACCCGGATTTTTCCCCCAATATCGGGATCGTGATGGCGCCTACTCGTGGTAGCTAGGCTAGCCACTGTATTCGTACTATCCTGTTTTTAACACAATTTTAATTAAATAAATGCGGAATAATAAATCACACGGTAAAAATCATACTGAAATCCTCTACCCAAGACTTGGAGTCACCAACTCACAAACTACTATGGAATACTACACATAAAAGTCTGAAGAAAATATAACATAATTCTGTTCGTCTCGGAATAATGAGACTACAGCTATAAACATAAATAAAGAAAGAGACGCCGGGCCTGCGGACGTCTGCAAGCTACCTCGGTCTCAAATGTAATCAACTCCCACGCAATCTATTTATTGCTGCTGCTGCTGCTGCTCCTGATCGTAACCTGGACCTGTGCAAAAACGCACAGAAGTGTAGCATCAGCACAACCGACCCCATGTGCTGGTAAGTGCCTGGCCTATCCCGGCGAAGTAGTGACAAGCCTAGGACCAGACACCCACATAAACCTGTGCAATTCAATATATATATGTGTACCACAACATAACAAGAAATAATCAAGTATTAACACAATAAGGAATATCTTGAAGAATTCAACAATTAACCACAGTTAATAATTTCACAAGGAAAAACAAAGTGTAATGTAAACACAAATAATATCAATTCAAGGAATAGCAAACGGTTGCACGGCATCACCCTTCGTGCTTTTACTCTCATCCTCACATCCATAGTACGGCATGATCCTTCGTACATGGTTCAATAATAGGGCATGGCATGATCCTTCGTGCATAATCAATAATAGGGCACGGCATGATCCTTCGTGCATAATCAATAATAAACATGGCACGGCATGATTCTTCGTGCATAATCAATAATAAACATGGCACGGCATGATCCTTCGTGCATAATCAATAATAAACATGGCACGGCATGATCCTTCGTGCATTATCTCTCTTCCTCACCCAAATAACAATCACAGTTAAGGGCAAAGAAAGAAACAGTAATTCATAAACCGTCCCATCAAGGGCAATCAATAATTATCTTCACAACAAGTCCCAACAAGGGAGAACAATAACAATTCATCTGTAATATATCTCAAAATAATCATTTTCCAACGACTCACGGTCATACTAGACGCGAGTGTATGGATGCTCGTCACCACAGCCCATACACCGCACTCGATCACATAACACATAACACATAATCCTATTCCCTCAAGCTAGGATAGAACAAACACTTACCTCGAGTGCTTATGAACAATTCAATCCGTGGATATGTCTTTTCTTTCAATTTGGCTCCAATTCAACCGTATCTATACACAATTGATTTAATATCATCAATTCTACTCAACAAACTAATTCTTAACACCAAATAACACTTTTTCAACATTCCTGCCATGAATAGTAAATTTCAACCCCGGGCCCACATGGTCGGAATTCGGGGTTAGGACCAAAATCCGGTTACCCATCCCCCACGAGTTCATGTATATAATTTGTTTCAAAATCGGACCTCAATTCGAGGTCCAATTCCCCAATTTATGAAAAACCCTATTTTCTAACAAAAACAAGAATTTTACCATGAAAACATTTGATTTCTAATGAAAAACATGTTTAATGATGTTAGGAATTGAAAGAATTAAGTAAAAAGTGACTTACAATCGATTTGATGAAGAAGAAATCCTTGAAGAATCGCAAATGGGTGTTTTGGTTTTGTAAAAATGTGAAGAAATGACTGAAATCCGTGTTTTTCAGGTCTCGTGTTCGCATTTGCGAACATGGGTTCGCAATTGCGAACCCCGACCAATTTCCGGAGTTTGAAAAATAAGCTAAGGGTGGGAAGTTCGCATTTGCGAACATTTCTTCGCATTTGCGAAGCCAAGGCAAAACTGGGAAGTTCGCATTTGCGAACTATTGTTCGCAATTGCGAACAGAGGCTAAATATGGGGAGGTTCGCATTTGCGAACTATTGTTCGCATTTGCGAACCCAGGCAGAATAGTGGCCAGTTCGCATTTGCGAACTATAGCTTGCATTTGCGAACACAGGCACAGAAAGGTCAAGTTCGCATTTGCGAACTATTGTTCGCATTTGCGAACAAAGACACAATAGGGGGAGTTCGCATTTGCGAACTCTGCAGAATAGTGGGGAGTTCGCATTTGCGAACTTCGCATTTGCGAACTATTGTTCGCATTTGCGAACTCTGCAGACCAATTGCAGACAACAACTTCTAACATGAAAAATTGATCTCGTGGCCTATCCAAAGTTCACCCGAGCCCTCGGGGCTCCAAACCAAATATGCACATAACCTCAAAAACACATTATGAACTTGTTCGTGCGATCACATCGCCAATATCACCTCGTTTTCATCAAATCAAGCCTCAAATGCATGATTTTCATACCTTTAGTTTTCAAAACTTTCAAACTTGGGACTCGAGGTCCAAAACATCTCAAACGACATCCAAATGTCACCAAACTTTACAGAAATCACATATATAATATTTAAGACTTGTACCGGGCGTCGGAACCAAAATACGAGCCCGATACCAAGGTCAATTAATTCATTTCCTTTAACAATTACATCAAAAACAATTTCATAGAAAAATTCATAACTTGGGCTCTAGGCCTCGGAATTCGACTCCGGACGCATGTCCAAGTCCCATATTTTCCTACGGACCTCTCGGGACCATCCAATCTCGGGTCCGGATCCGTTTACCAAAAATGTTGACCGAAGTCAACCATATCAATATTAATATCATTTTTATCCAAATTTCTCATAGAATTCATATTTTCTATCACAAAATCTTTCCGGCTACATGCTCGGATCGTGCACGTAAATCGAGGCAACATAGAATGAGGTTTTCAAGGCCTCGAAGCTCGAAATTATTAATAAAATAAGTGATGACCCTTTGGGTCGTCACAATCTCCACCTCTAAAACAACCGTTCGTCCTCGAACGGACAAAAGAAAAAGTACCTGAGTCAGGAAACAAGTGTGGGTAACGGCTCCGCATATCAGACTCGGACTCCCAGGTCGATGCCTCAGGAGGCTGACCTCTCCACTGAACACGCACAGAAGGATAACTCTTCGACCTCAGCCGTCGAACCTGCCGGTCTAGAATAGCCACCGGCTCCTCCTCGTAGGATAGATCATTGTCCAATTGGACAGTACCGAAGTCTAACACATGTGTGGGATCGCCGTGGTATCTCCGAAGCATAGATACGTGAAAAACTGGATGCACGGCTGATAAGCTAGGCGGCAAAGCTAATCCGTAAGCCACCCCTCCCACTCTGTCTAGAATCTCAAATGGACCAATATACCTAGGGCCGAGCTTGCCCTTCTTCCCAAACCTCATCACGCCCTTCATAGGCGACACCGGAGCAATACTCGTTCACCAACCATGAAATCTACATCTCGAACCTTACGATCCGCATAAGTCTTTTGCCTAGGCTGAGCTGAACGCAATCTCTCCTGAATAGTCTTGACCTTATCCAAGGCCTCTTGAACTAAGTCTGTTCCTAACAACCGAGCCTCTCCCGGTTCAAACCATCCAACCGGTGATCGACATCGCCTACCATACAACGCCTCATAAGGAGCCATCCGGATGCTAGATTGGTAACTGTTATTGTAGCGAACTCTGCTAATGGCAGAAACCGGTCCCATGAGCCTCCGAAATCAATAACACGGGCTCGAAGCATGTCCTCGAGAATCCGAATAGTCCTCTCGGACGCTGGCCGTCCGTCCGAGGATGAAATGCTGTACTCAGCCGAACCCGGGTGCCTAACTCCTCGCTGAACCGCTCTCCAGAACCGCGAGGTAAGCTGCGTACCCCGATCAGAGATAATAGATACCGGCACCCCATGGAGACGAACAATCTCCCTAATGTAAACCTCCGCTAACCTCTCCGACGAGTAGGAGACGGATACTGGAATAAAGTGTGCTGATTTGGTCGGTCTATCAACAATGACCCAAATAGCATCAAATTTCCTCCGAGTCAAAGGAAGTCCGAGTAACGAAGTCCATAGTGATCCGCTCCCATTTCCACTCGGGAATTTCAATCCTCTGGAATACCACCAGGTCTCTGGTGCTCATATTTCACCTGATGACAATTTAGACACCGAGCGACATACGCAACGATATCTTTCTTCATTCTGAGCCACCAATAGTGTTGCCGTAAGTCCTGGTACATCTTCGCGGCACCTGGGTGAATAGAATACCGCGAACTGTGGGCCTCTGCTAAGATCAACTCTCGAATTCCTTCGACATTGGGCACACAAACTCGACCTTGCAATTTCAATACCCCATCATCATCTAGATTTACCTGTGTGGCACCTCCCCGCTGTACTGTATCTCTCAACTCACGTAAATGAGGATCATCAAATTGCCTCTCACGGATACGCTCTAATAAGGAAGAACGAGCGACCGTGCGGGCTAACACTCTGCTAGGCTCAAAAATGTCTAGTCTCACGAACCGGTTGGCTAAGGCCTGGACATCTAAAGCTAATGGTCTCTGATTGACCGGAATATATGCAAGACTACCCATGCCGGCATACTTTCTACTCAATGCATCGGCCACCACATTGGCCTTACCGGGTGATATAATATAGTAACATCATAGTCTTTTAGCAACTCTAACCATCTCCGCTGTCGTAGATTCAACTCCTTCTGTTTGAACAAGTATTGTAGGCTTTTGTGATCAGTGTACACCTCACATGTCACACCATATAGATAATGCCTCCGGATCTTTAAGGCATGAACCACTGCTGCTAACTCAAGATCATGAACTGGATAATTCTTCTCATGTATCTTTAACTCTGCCTCGAAGCATAAGCGATAACCTTACCATCCTGCATCAATACCGCTCCAAGCCCCGTACGAGATGCGTCACAATAAACTGTATAAGGCCCTGTACCTGTAGGTAGTACCAACACCGGTGCGGTGGTCAAGGCCGTCTTGAGCTTCGAAAGCTCGCCTCACACTCCTCGACCACTGAAACTGGACACCCTTATGGGTCAATCTGGTCATCGGGGCCGCAATAGAGAAAACCCCTCTACAAAACGACGGTAGTAACTCTGCTAATCCCAAGAAACTCCGAATCTCGATTCATCGAAGCTGGTCGAGGCCAATTCCGGACCGCCTCAATCTTCTTTGGGTCTACCCGAATACCTTCCACCGATACAATGTGACCCAGAAATGCTACCGAACTCAACCAGAACTCACATTTAGAAAATTTGGCATATAGTTGGTTATCTTTCAGAGTCTGAAGAACCACTCTGAGGTGTTGCTCGTGCTCTTCCTGGCTGCGGGAGTACACCAGGATGTCATCTATGAAAACTACCACGAACAGATCTAAGTAAGGCCTGAATACTCGATTCATCAACTCCATGAATGCTGCTGGGGCATTGGTCAACCCGAAGGACATGACCAAGAACTCATAATGCCCATATCGAGAGCGAAAGGCTGTCTTAGGGATGTCAGCCGCCCTGATCTTCAGCTGATGGTAGCCTGACCTCAAGTCTATCTTAGAGAATACCCTCGCTCCCTGGAGCTGGTCAAACAAATCATCAATCCTCGGCGGTGGATATTTATTTTTGATAGTCACCTTGTTTAACTGCCGGTAATCAATACACATCCGCATCGAGCCATCCTTCTTCTTTACAAATAATACAGGTGCTCCCCAGGGGGAAACACTGGGCCTGATAAAGCCCTTCTCAAGAAGGTCTTGCAACTGATCTTTCAACTCTTTTAACTCCGGCGGGGCCATACGATAGGGTGGAATAGAGATGGGCTGAGTGCCCGGTGCCAGATCAATACAGAAATCAATATCCCTGTCGGGTGGCATGCCCGACAGGTCTGAAGGAAAAACCTCCGGAAACTCCCGTGCAATAGGGACCGACTCAATGGAAGGCTGGAATCACGAACATAAGCCAAATAAGCTAGACACCCCTTCTCGACCATACGTCGAGCCTTAACATAAGAAATAACGGTGCGAACGGAGTGGCTTGAGGTACCCTTCCACTCTAATCGGGGTGATTCTGGCAAGGCTAAGGTGACAGTCTTAGCATGACAATCAAGAATAGCATGGTATGGGGACAACCAGTCCATCCCCAATATAACATCAAAATCTACCATATCCAAGAGCAACAGATCAACACGGGTCTCAAGACCCCCAAATATAACTACGCACGAACGATGCACCCGATCGACTACAATAGAGTCACCCATTGGCGTAGCCACATAAACTGGAATATCCAGAGCATAGCTGGGCATAGCCAAATACGGTGCGAAGTAGGAAGACACATTGGAATATGTAGATCCAGGGTCAAATAATACTGAAGCACCTCTGCCACACACAAGAATAGTACCCGTAATCACGGCATCTGATGCCTCTGCCTCTGGCCTGGCTGGTAAAGCATAGAATCGGGGATCTGCACCTCCCCTCTGAGCTGCGTCTCTAGGACGACCATCAACTGGCTGACCTCTACCTCTGGCCGGACGGTCTCCACCTCTACGGTCTCGACCTCCACCTCTATAATCTCTACCCCCGCCTCTGGCTGGCTGGGCAGGCTGAGGGTCAGCTGGGGCCCGAATCATAGGACGAGGACCTCGCTGCTGAGAGTTGCCCGCTGCTAGAGGGCAATTCCTGATAAAATGACCTGGGTCGCCACAACCGTAGCAACTCTTAGACTGATAGGGCTGCTGGCCCTGACGACCTGAATGGCCTCCACGAACGCTCTGAAGAGGCTGAGCACTAATAGGAGACTGGTCTGAATAATACCCCCGAGAACCACGATCACCCGATCCACCCTGTGAAGCCTGAAGGGCGGAATGAAAAGGCCTGGAAGACTGGCCTCTATCAAAGGATTCTCTGCCACCAGAGGAAGAACCACCAAACCTGCCTGAATGACGAGGCCTCTTATCCGAAGAATAACCGCCTCCCCTAGCAAGAGCCATCTCAACTCTGCGTGTTGCATTGGCTGCCTCCTGAAATGATATGTCACTCCCCACGCCCATAGCCATCTGGAGTCTAATCGGCTGATTAAGCCCATCTATAAACCTGCGGACCCTCTCCCGCTCAGTGGGAAGTATCACTACTGCATGACGAGCCAAGTCGATAAACCTCGTCTCATACTGTGTAACTGTCATAGTGCCCTGATGGAGGCGCTCAAACTGCCTCCGAAGTAAATCCCGCCGAGTAGTAGGGAGAAACTTCTCCATAAATAGTTCCGCAAACTGGTCCCATGATAGAGTTGGGGACCCTGCTGGTCGAGTCAGGCAATAATCTCTCCACCAAGTCTTGGCTGATCCTACAAGTCTGAAAGTACAAAAATCAACTCCGTTTGTCTCCACGATCCCCATAGTCTTGAGAATCTCATGGCAACTGAATAAAAAGTCCTGAGGATCCTCTGATGCGGTTCCACTGAATGTAGTGGTAAATAGCTTGGAGAACCGATCAAGCCTCCATAACGAATCAGAAGTCATGGCCGCTCCATCACCGGCATGAGCTGTGGTACCTGACTGAGTGGCCACAGCTGGCTGAATTACTGGTGCCTGAGGCTGAGGAGCTACTGGCTCCGGAGTATGAGCAATAGGAGTCCGGGCCCCTCCTCCAGCCTGAGAAGTGGCTGGGGCAACTGATAATAAACCCGCTCTGGCAATGCTATCCATAAATCCCGCTATTCTGACCAAAGCATCCCGGAGATCCGGGGTAATCAAAGCCTCTCCTGGGACTTGAGCTGGGCCCGCTGGAGCTGCTGGAACCGGAACCTCCTCATCAATCTCAATATGAGGCTCCACCTCTGGGGTAGCTGCCTGGGGCTGAGCTCTACCCCTACCACGGCCTCTGATACGGCCTCGACCCCTGCCCCTCACAGGAGCTGTCTGGGGCTCAGGCTGCTGGTCGGCGGACGAAGAAGTGCGTGTCCTTACCATCTGCGAAAGGACAGAATAGAAATTCAATCAGTAATTGAGGATCAAGTAGCACGACAAGAAAGAACAAATGAGAGACTTTTTCCTAACTCAATAGACTCTGAAGGACAAGTACGGACGTCTCCGTACCTACCTCTCAAACTCTACTAAGCTTGTTCGTGAGTGGTGAGACCTATGTAACCTAGAGCTTTGATACCAACTTGTCACGACCCGGATTTTTCCCCCAATATCGGGATCGTGATGGCGCCTACTCGTGGTAGCTAGGCTAGCCACTATATTCGTACTATCCTGTTTTTAACACAATTTTAATTAAATAAATGCGGAATAATAAATCACACGGTAAAAATCATACTGAAATCCTCTACCCAAGACTTGGAGTCACCAACTCACAAACTACTATGGAATACTACACATAAAAGTCTGAAGAAAATATAACATAATTCTGTTCGTCTCGGAATAATGAGACTACAGTTATAAACATAAATAAAGAAAGAGACGCCGGGCCTGCGGACGTCTGCAAGCTACCTCGGTCTCAAATGTAATCAACTCCCACGCAATCTATTTATTGCTGCTGCTGCTCCTGATCGTAACCTGGACCTGTGCAAAAACGCACAGAAGTGTAGCATCAGCACAACCGACCCCATGTGCTGGTAAGTGCCTGGCCTATCCCGGCGAAGTAGTGACAAGCCTAGGACCAGACACCCACATAAACCTGTGCAATTCAATATATATATGTGTACCACAAAATAACAAGAAATAATCAAGTCTTAACACAATAAGGAATATCTTAAAGAATTCAACAATTAACCACAGTTAATAATTTCACAAGGAAAAACAAAGTGTAATGTAAACACAAATAATATCAATTCAAGGAATAGCAAACAGTTGCACGGCATCACCCTTCGTGCTTTTACTCTCATCCTCACATCCATAGTACGGCATGATCCTTCGTACATGGTTCAATAATAGGGCACGGCATGATCCTTCGTGCATAATCAATAATAGGGCACGGCATGATCCTTCGTGCATAATCAATAATAAACATGGCACGGCATGATCCTTCGTGCATAATCAATAATAAACATGGCACGGCATGATCCTTCGTGCATAATCAATAATAAACATGGCACGGCATCACCCTTCGTGCATTATCTCTCTTCCTCACCCAAATAACAATCACAGTTAAGGGCAAAGAAAGAAACAATAATTCATAAACCGTCCCATCAAGGGCAATCAATAATTTTCTTCACAACAAGTCCCAACAAGGGAAAACAATAATATTTCATCTGTAATATATCTCAAAATAATCATTTTTCAACGACTCACGGTCATACTAGACGCCAGTGTATGGATGCTCGTCACCACGACCCATACACCGCACTCGATCACATAACACATAACACATAATCCTATTCCCTCAAGCTAGGATAGAACAAACACTTACCTCGAGTGCTTATGAACAATTCAATCCGTGGATATGTCTTTTCTTTCAATTTGGCTCCAATTCAACCGTATCTATACACAATTGATTTAATATCATCAATTCTACTCAACAAACTAATTCTTAACACCAAATAACACTTTTTCAACATTCTGCCATGAATAGTAAATTTCAACCCCGGGCCCACATGGTCGGAATTCGGGGTTAGGACCAAAATCCGGTTACCCATCCCCCCACGAGTTCATGTATATAATTTGTTTCAAAATCGGACCTCAATTCGAGGTCCAATTTCCCAATTTATGAAAAACCCTATTTTCTAACAAAAACAAGAATTTTACCATGAAAACATTTGATTTCTAATGAAAAACATGTTTAATGATGTTAGGAATTGAAAGAATTAAGTAAAAAGTGACTTACAATCGATTTGATGAAGAAGAAATCCTTGAAGAATCGCAAATGGGTGTTTTGGTTTTGTAAAAATGTGAAGAAATGACCGAAATCCGTGTTTTTCAGGTCTATGTGTTCGCATTTGCGAACATGGGTTCGCAATTGCGAACCCCGACCAATTTCTGGAGTTTGAAAAATAAGCTAAGGGTGGGAAGTTCGCATTTGCGAACATTTCTTCGCATTTGCGAAGCCAAGGCAAAACTGGGAAGTTCGCATTTGCGAACAATTGTTCGCAATTGCGACACACAGGCTAAATATGGGGAGGTTCGCATTTGCGAACTATTGTTCGCATTTGCGAACCCAGGCGGAATAGTGGCCGGTTCGCATTTGCGAACTATAGCTCGCATTTGCGAACACAGGCACAGAAAGGTCAAGTTCGCATTTGCGAACTATTGTTCGCATTTGCGAACAAAGACACAATAGGGGGAGTTCGCATTTGCGAACTCTGCAGAATAGTGGGGAGTTCGCATTTGCGAACTATTGTTCGCATTTGCGAACTATTGTTCGCATTTGCGAACTCTGCAGACCAGTTGCAGACAGCAACTTCTAACATGAAAAATTGATCTCGTGGCCTATCCAAAGTTCACCCGAGCCCTCGGGGCTCCAAACCAAATATGCACATAACCTCAAAAACACATTATGAACTTGTTCGTGCGATCACATCGCCAATATCACCTCGTTTTCATCAAATCAAGCCTCAAATGCATGATTTTCATACCTTTAGTTTTCAAAACTTTCAAACTTGGGACTCAAGGTCCAAAACATCTCAAACGACATCCAAATGTCACCAAACTTTACAGAAATCACATATATAATATTTAAGACTTGTACCGGGCGTCGGAACCAAAATACGAGCCCGATACCTAGGTCAATTAATTTATTTCCTTTAATAATTGCATCAAAAACAATTTCACATAAAAATTCATAACTCGGGCTCTAGGCCTCGAATTCGACTCCGGACGCATGTCCAAGTCCCATATTTTCCTACGGACCTCTCGGGACCATCCAATCTCGGGTCCGGATCCGTTTACCAAAAATGTTGACCGAAGTCAACCATATCAATATTAATATCATTTTTATCCAAATTTCTCATAGAATTCATATTTTCTATCACAAAATCTTTCCGGCTACATGCTCGGATCGTGCACGTAAATCGAGGCAACGTAGAATGAGGTTTTCAAGGCCTCAGAAGCTCAAAATTATTAATAAAATAAGTGATGACCCTTTGGGTCGTCACAGATGATCTACGCCATATTTGAGAAATAGTATGAGTTAGTATTTTATATGTGAATCTTTTACTGTATTAGAAGGATACAGTGATGATATTGAATCTTTTATTCAGATGAGAAAAACTATTTAGTTGTTGTGTGATCACTTTTTGGTAGTTGTTATGATATTGGAAGTATCTGGCAATGAGGTTGATTAAGCAACATCTTGTTGAGTTAAACCGACAATAATTATGTTGATGAATTGTGACTGCCAAAGCGCAATATTCCACTAGGAATTAAACCGACAATAATCTGTCGATGGATTGTGATTGCCAAGGCGCAATAACCATTGTAAGAAAATAAATCTCTCAATGGGAAGTGTATATATATTCTCTCGAGAAGTTATGTGATAAAGCAATTGCTTAGATATGAGGATTTTTTTATATATATATAATATGTATAGTCAAAAGAGGATTTGGCCGATCCTTTGACTTATAAGTGAAACATCGAGGGGTTGAGACTTTTGCCAATTTGAGATGTATCAACGATGATGGTAACCCAACCTATGTGATTGGAGATCCCATGAAGTAGGTTCATATGGGTAATAACAAGTCATTAGTTGATCAAATATGCACTATTAAACTATATCCCTTCCTATGGTGTATGTGTGTATATAATGCAAGACTGCAAGGAATGAGAGGCTGAGTTATTAAACTCTTAATCTAATAATCCATAGCCTTTTGTAGGTGGTGTATTGTACTGCAGAATACACTTGATGGATGGACCTATATGAGTGTGGAGTGGGCCGCTCCTATGAAATTGTGGCGAAATTTCTAGAGCACTCATGAAAACCAGGCGCGCGCATGGCCTATTAGCGCAAAACCGCGATAAACAACAAAGTGTGTGCGGGTATAATGTGATAGATAAGACACTAAACTTACAAAAGAATTCTTCGTTCATAGAAGTTTTAAACTTCACCATTTATTCTGTAAGTTTAATCTTATTTTATCTAGGTCTGGTTCATAGTCCAAGAGACACCAGATTCGATGCTTATGCTCATTTGTGAAAACTCAGCACATTAGTTTATTATTTCATTATTTTCTTTTTGCGATATGTGGGGGATTGATGAAAAAGTATTTTTGATATCTCAAAAAGAAATACTCCAAAATTATGTCTAGATTCATTTTCTTATAATTATATTAATGAGTCATTATTATAGTAATTATTTTTCATTATACTTGTAACAACTATTTTGTAATTTTGAATTCAATTTTGACAAACTAAATCTGAAAATTGAATATTAGAAACGTATAGGTTACTTATGAGTCAACAATTATGTAGTGTTAAAGCTATACTAATTCTTAACGGTTTTTACCAATTGGATAGCTTTAATGATGTATGTATTATACGTTATTTGTGTATGGTTTTTGAAAACTTGATGTCAGAAAGTGCATTTCTTTGCACTATATATATGTGGTATTGTTTTCATCTTTGAAGGGTGGAAAATAGTAAAAACTTTTCTTCTTCTTTCTTTTGTGCTGGGTTTTCTTCTTATAAATCTTTGTTGTTTCTGCTCCTAGTTATACTAGAAGAGCTTGTTCAATCCTGGGGAATACGCCTAATATTATTCATCTCGGTGTGGGCGAAATATCCTTAAGGACGGTGTCTTTGACACGCCTCAAGCTAAACCGTTTATTCTCCATATTCATCAAACTTTTTCCAACACGTCCTTCCCATTCCTCTTCTCCAAGAACGCCCAACACTTCACCCCTCACAAATCTGATCATCCGCCCACCTTCCTAAGAGAGGATCATCATCCTTGAATTCCAAAAAGAAAGCTGATAGCAGCCCACTCTATTAACAACCTTCAGCCATCCCAAAAAAAAGGGAACGAACAGCAGCTGGAAAAAAAAAAGAGGAATGAATATGAAGGAGTTTGGGACTAAGAAACTTGAATTTTCTGTTAATATATTTCAATGTAAATCATTGTATTTCAATCTATTTTATTGTATTTATTATCTTTTTTTTAATGGTATTTCACTGTATCTTGTTGTATTTCATGCATTTCATTATATTCACTATCTCGTTGTATTTCATGATATAATCATATATATATTTTTTAATTATTATAATTTATGTATTCAGATGTATTGTATAATTTCTCTGAAGATTACTATGTTTGGGGGTGTTTTTCGGTTAAGAATTTTTTTTATAACTGAAAAAAAAATTATGTGTTATAATTGCGTTTGTTGAGTTATATTATAAGTCTATTATGTTAATTGATTCACTTTCTGTCTAAAAACAGTGTAATCCGCTATTTTACGTCGTGAATAGAGCCGAATATGATAATATGTCCAGCTATAATCTCATGTTTCACGCCATGAATATAGTCGAGTACATTCGAATACAAAAATATATCTAGCTGTAATCCTCCGTTTCACGCCTAGAAATCCTACTGTATTCATGAACACAATAGCGTAAATACATCGAATACACTCTAAAAAATCTGAAAACATAGTTAGAAGAAGTAATATAGTAAATGGTAGCTACAACTAGCTAATAGCCACTAAAACATAGTGGTTTCTGAAAGTTTCTCTTATATATTCACCACAAAAAAGGTTGCTTTTACATATTTTGGTGGTGACTTGTTTGGATGGTTATTACCTATTGTATTGTAGTATTGTTTCTTTAAAATACAATATTCGTTTTGGTTGCAGAAAAGGGAATGAATCATTTTTTTTTATTTTTCATTTTTGTTTTAAGGCCCCATCGACGAAAGAACAAATCGAAAAATAGTAAATTTGATGAATATTCATTTTATACGGTCTCATCTTTATCACACTTCTTTATCTTCTAAGTCAAAACTAGTTTAGTTTCAAACCGCTTTCTTTTTTTATTTAGCTTTTATTGTTTGTTTGGGTTTGTAACTATATGACTACTGGAAGTGGAAGAGCTATTTGATGATGACTTCATCAAATGATTGTACAAGAAGGAACTAGATAGAT
This sequence comes from Nicotiana noctiflora, assembly GCA_032618575.1. Classification (NCBI taxonomy): domain Eukaryota; kingdom Viridiplantae; phylum Streptophyta; class Magnoliopsida; order Solanales; family Solanaceae; genus Nicotiana; species Nicotiana noctiflora. The sequence goes on from JASVEL010012960.1 coordinate 227,531, forward strand.
TAGAAAGAAAAAAAAAAGAACAGATAAGAAAAAATAATAATGATAAATAAATAAAGGAATTTTGGATTGGGTCAGGGATCCAAGTTTGGGGCGGCATGGATAAAAGAACTTTCTATGTACTTAAATTTTATTGTATTGTATCGTTAAATTCATTATTATATAACGACGAAAATTACCACTTACCTTACTTTTTTCTATCATCTTACCCTACTTTATTATTAAACAATTATATCTTATTCTTTATCCTATTGTTAATATAATAATTCTACTTTATATCTTATGTTTTTTTAGTAATGCTGCAAGTTTATTTTTTATATTATTGATATGAGATATTATGAAATAGCAGTAAATAATACAGTCCATTTATATTGTATTCATAAAATAATACAATACAATATATTATGAAACGATTTCTAAACAAGAGATCTAATTGTAACTGCAATGATTGGTAGATTTTGGTGTATGTTGATTTGGTCCAAGTGATAGTTTGTTACTCAATTGCGTGATATTCTTTATATTGGAATATTTCAGTTTACTTTGTTCGAAGATTCCAACTTGTTTAAAGTTACTTCACTAATAATATTATTTATACTATATTATATTTATAATATTATAATAACTTAAATTCACTTAATTATTTCAAAATTAAACTCATCATGTGACGATTTTTCTTCATAAAATTAAATCAAACGAGTATAATTCGAAAAGGTTAAATTTTATTATATTGCATTAATGATAAATAAACTAAACTAATTATTTTAAAGAAATTAATATAAAGGAGATTAGTCAATATTGCAATATCTAAGAGAAACTAATGTTACGAAATCAAACGTAAAAATAGCACGGTCTAGCCAGTTTTTGGACTAGTCATTCAAAAATAGCCAGCGTGTGATGACCCGGCCTATCGTCACGTGGGTTACCGCCCCGTTTTTCCCTTATTGTGTTGCTTCATGTTTCAATATCAGTATTAGAGTAGATCGAGTGCAATTGGGTTGGTTTTGGATGAAAATGAGGCAATTAGCCTCTTAGAAGGAAGGATGTTGTAGAAAAGTCAACCAAAAGTTGACTATGTGGTTAGAGGGCTCGGATGTGAGTATCAATGGTTCGGTTAGCTTCAGGGAATGATATGACTTAGGAGTGAGATCGAAATTGAATTTCGAGATCCGGTGTAGAATTAGGCTTGAATTGGCGAAGATTGAGTTTTGGCGAATTCCGGTTGGTAGGTGAGATTTTTATCCGATAGTCGGAATGAAATTTCGAGAGTTGCAGTAGCTTCGTTAAATGATTTTGGATATATCTGCAAATTGTTAGGTCATTCGGACGTTGTTTGGACGGGTTTTTGATTAAATGTGCATTTCGAAAGTTTTGATGAAAATTAGTGTAATGACCCGGTTAGTTGTTCTAAGAGTTTTAGCCACGTTTATCTCATTTCTATTTTTTTTATGTTGTTTAGCTGTGTTAAGGTTTGGAGCTCGGGGTAGTTTTGGAGAGAAATGATCACTTAGTCTCTTAGTTAGAAAGCTAAGTTAGAAAAGTTTACCGGAAGTTGACTTATGATTAAACGAATTCGGATTTAGATTTTTATTATTTAATTAGCTTCATCGGGTGATTTTAGACTTAGAAGTGAGTCCAGAATGTAATTTAAAAGTTCGTGGTAGAATTGGGCTTGAATTGGCGTAAGTGAATTATTGGGCTTTATTATGTGTAAATATATAAAGTAGAGAATTTTTCATAAAGAGCATTCATAAAGACCTAATTAGCAATAAATAGAAACCATTTCTAATATTACATGATATAGGAATGTTTTACGGTATTCTATAATGTATTTAGTGTATTAAACAAGTTGTATTTAATAATACAACATTAAGATCCGCCGCATAATTTGGGATTGCTATAAATGCCAAACTGTATTTAAGTGTATTAATATGTATTTAGCGTGAAAATAGTAACGGGAGTTATATTGGATTGAGAAAAATAAGGCTTAAATATAGGAAATCATTAAATTTTGATTTTTTGCTACAAAAATAGAAAAGGTTATTATATTATGTAAAATTTTAAAAAGGTATTTATATGTTATAATTAGGTCTTAACCTATTCTATAGGTGGTAAAATTTCCTATAAAGTACTATCTTATATAAATAGGTAGTGGGCTTACTTTATAAATTTGATAATAAAAATAGTATATAAATAAAATAGTGGGCTTAAAACCCACATCAGATGCACATCACGTTTTAAGGCTTACAAAGTTAAATAGGGAAATATGATTCCTTATTCCATCAGAAGATACCAAAACATAGGGAAGAACAAATAGGGCACTGCGACGGCACATCTGTGGAAAAAAAAAATCTAAGCCTAACTCTGTGTAGAATTTTGTGGACAAGCATACAGGTAATATATCTAACCCATACAATAACATAGATTATATTGATAAAGTAGAGTAGTAGGTTATAATTTATATTCTTATAATAATTAAATAATAACAAAAGCATAGTAAAGAGCTAATGATTAGTGGTATTGAAAGTGACTGCTATAGAACGCAATGTTAGTGTCTACTGTTCAATTTATTTCCTTTTTCAATGTAAACTAATAATGACTATGTGGCAATGTTGAAGTAATGATTGAGTATCTAAATGTTATTATAATATTGAAGGTTTATAAACAAGGTCTCGATTATTTGGTTACATTACATTACTACAGTGTGTGAAATATAAGAATTTATTATGGTGTAGTGACTGCAAGTAATGATGATGCAATAATAAAGTGAAATAATTATAGGGTATAAGTTATGGTATAATTTCATCTAAAGTTACTGTTACGGTACTTTTTGAATTACTGCTATTGACCTCGTTTGTGTACAAATTAGTTGTTAATTAGGCCGGGGATTGACTTTGATTTCGACTTGTCCTGCGACTATGAAAATTATCCGCCTAGACTAATTAGGACTTGTTATTCAATACTTTGGATAGATTCGGAACTTTTGGAGACCGAATCAAGGGACGAGGGCATCCCAGAGTAGGATATCACGCTGTTGAGGTAAGTAACAATTTTAACTCTGGCTTTGAGGGTATAAACCCGGAGAAATTAATATCATGTGATTGTTTGGTGGTGATACCCATGCTAGGTGACGGGCGTGTGGGTGTGCACCGCGAGGGATTGAGACTTTGTCCGTCCCGTGAGGCCTTATGGCCATCATCTGTGTTTACGTAGTTACTTATTGTTGAACTTGTCTGTCTTCATGTTAGAGATCATGCTTAGGCTTAATTTATTCATGTTCACATTAATTGTACTCAGTCATAGAAATTATCGTACTTGTTTACCTCAGTCTCTATTACTTGCTAATATGTTACGATACTTGGTGGGGGTTGTGTTCCTTTATTTGTTGATGATGGTAAGGCTAGTGAGGTACATGATTGAGTGAGGCCGAGGGCCTGGTTGTGAGGATATGAATACCATAGCGCGTGAGTTGTCCGCGTAGCACGTGAGTTGACCGTGCGGGTCCAGGTATTAATACCATAGCGCGTGAGTTGTCCGCGTAGCATGTGAGTTGACCGTGCGGATCCAGGTATTGATATGATGGCACGTGAGTTGTCCGTGTGTAGCGCTTGGGCTTTGGGAGCCCCTCCGGAGTCTGTACACACCCCCAGTGAGTGCAGAGTGTTGAGTGTGGAGTGTTGAGTGCGAGTGCTGAGTGATTGAGTGACATTGCTATGAGGTTACATTTACTTTTGTTGTTGTTGCACTTACCTATTGATTTCTTTGTGATATTTGTTGGTTTTATGAAATTTATCTAATTATTCATGTTTATTGTAAATTGTGAAAAATAAATAATTGGACTACTTTTCTCAGCTCGTCAATACTGCTCAATTCCTTAGTTATTTTTGTTACTACCGAGGTGGTAGTACTCATAGTACTCCCTGCACTATATGTGCAGATCCAGGTGAGTTAGAGCGCGGCGATCGTTGAGTTCAGGCCGACTATCTTTGAAGACTGCAAGGTAGGCTGCTAGCGTCCGCATGACCTTGTTAATCATCTTGTCATTTCTTGTTTTAGACAATTACATTTCTTAGTTCCTAGTTTTAGACGCTCATGACTTAGTGACACCCCGATGTTTGGGACTCGTTTCCGTATTTTATATTGATTATATTTGGAGTTGATTAGTTTATGAGAAATTCAAATGTTGAAAATGTTTTATTAAATTCTTATTATCGATTTAGTAGTAATATTTTGGCAATAGGCTTGCCTTGTAACACGATAGGCGCCATCACGACCGTGGTAGATTTTGGGTCGTGACAATTAGGCTTGAATCCGATACAATTTATTGGTTTTAGCATTGTTTGGCGTGTTTTGAGGATTGAAAAAAGTTGAAATAAGGTTGTTGGATTTATTGGTTCTTTTGGTTAAGGTCCCGGGGGCCTCTAAGTGATTTCGGATGGTTAAACGGGAATTTTGGAAGCTTACAACAGGTCTGCTATTTTTGGCTTCTAGTATTTCCGCATTTGCGGAAAAAGTGCCGCATGAGCGGTTCCGCAGATGCGGCTATTTGGTCGTAGAATCAGTCCTGGAGAGGGCATGGCATTTTTCGCATAAGCGGAAGCTTTTCCGCAAAAGCAGACACCACAGATGCGGTAAGCAACCACATAAGCGGTCATGGGGTATTGTAGAGACCGTAGAAACGGTCATAGGGATCGCATAAGTGGTTTAAGACCGCAAAAGTGGTCCCAGTGGGTTTAAGTAGAACCGTAGAAGCGGTCCCGCAAAAGCAGTAGCGGGACCGCAGAAGCGAAAATTGCAGAAGAGTTTAATGAAACAGTGTTTTCGAATTTCAGTAGTTAGAAAAATATTTTGGGACTTCGGGAAGATGCGATTTTGGGCGATTTGGAGAGATTTCTAAAGAGATTTCATCAGGTATGAATTTGTAGCCTCGAATAGTGTTGTTATGGTATAAAAGCAAGGATTAAACAGTGAAAATTAAAGGAAACAAATGGTAAAAATGGAGGTTATGGCTTTAAGCCTAAGAGAGTTTAAATTAACGATTTGAAGGGTCAAATGGACTCCGATTCTTGTGTATTTGGTATGTACGGACTCGTGGTGAGATGAGGATTCCGAAGATGTGAATTTCATATTTTTTCGAGAAGTGGGCCCGGGGCTCGGGTTTTGCCAACTTCGTAGTTTTTGTTATTTTTCGAGTCTTTTCGATTGGGTTACGGTTTATTTGCCTATTGTGAAGTATCCCTTATGCTTTTTGATCATATTCTATATGCGAAGAGGTAGATTCAAGAGGGAAAGGCTTGGTGAGAAAGATTATCAACTGGCTAGAGGTGAGTAATACTTGTGAATGATATTCTGAGTGTTTAAAACCCCGGATTTGCACATCTTAGTGTTGTATTGAAGGGACTTGCATGCTGGACCTGAGCGTGGGGTAGAGCACCGTTAGGAAACGCGACTTGGTTAGTCCCGATTATTGGTTTTTACCGCGTATTTGTAAATGATTTGTTGTTATCATTATGACTTGGGCTCATTGCCATACTTGGGGCTTATTGCTGATTATTTGAACTCTTTATGAACTATCATCACTGTTTCCCTCACTATTTGAAATATTATTTGAACTCAGTCCATGTGATTTACACTATTTCATGAACTTAGCAATATTTTACTCAAACTTGGAGTTTTAACTGATATTTGAATTATTGTTTGAGGTGAGTATTATTGTTTTACTGATGCCCGAGGGGCTTTTGACTATTTTTGGACTGATTGAGGCAGAGGGCCATAAGTGAGGGCATGATGAGTAATGTGAGGACGCTTTCAGGCCTGAAGTGTATTGTGAACAGGCTTTTAGGCCTCGTATTGATATTATTCAGGCTCTCAGGCCTTGTTGATAGCGCTTGGGCTATAGGAGCCCCTCCGGAGTCTGCATATCCGCAATGAGCGTGGGGTACCCCTTTGAAATTGACAGTGGTAACAATGACACTGTCGTACGTGTTTCGGTCTGGTAACAATGACTAACCAGTCAGGTAACAATAACTGACTAGTTGTAACAATAATACTGAAACACACTTTGGTGAGGTAACAATGGCGTGAGGTAACAATGGTTGGTAACATTGGCTGACCATACTTGTGCATTCTTGTTTATTTGGTTACTTTCACAGAGAATGTCTTGCAATGCTTTTCATGGATTTCTACTATTTTATTTGGTTTACGGCTTGAGCTAACATTAACTGTGCCATTTTGGGATTTTATACTCTCAGTTGTTATTCATTTTTATTACCACTGAGTTGGAAGTACTCACTTTACTTCTTGCACCATGTGTGCAGATCCAGGTACTTTGGGAGCTAGCTCAGTTTTCTGCTGACTTCATAATTTCATTCGAAGTTGTCGAGGTAGTTGCCTGACGTGATATTTGTCTTTCCGTGTATTTCAGACTATGTATTATTACAGTCTATTTATATTACACTGTTAGAGGCTCTAGACTAATGACCCCAGGTTTTGGGAGTGTATTTTGGTATTATCTCGGTATTTCAGCACATTTCTATTTATAATTCTAAAACTATTAACTTTATTGTTAATTATGAATTTCAAATAATTGGTTTTGGAGCTTGATGCTCGGGTTGAGAATGCAAATGGTCGGGCTTGCCTAGTAGTTGTGTTGGGAGGTATCACAACCGGGTTTGGGGTTATGACAAGTTGGTATCAGAGCCTGGGTTGCTAGGCCTAATGAGTCATGAGCCGATTTAGTAGAGTCTCGTGATCTGTACGGAGACGTATGTATTTATCCTCGAGAGGTTGTAGAACCTTTTGGAAAACTTCAAATTATTGAAATTCTTGTCGTGCGACTTTGTTGATCCGAGAACTAAACTTCTGTATTCTATTCTCTCGTAGATGGCAAGAACACGTACTACCGAACGTGGCGGATGACCACATTGCCACCACTATAGGCCGTAGACGCGGCCGTGGTCGTGGTCGAGGTAGAGTAGTAGGGGCAGCACCCGTTGACCCATCAGTTGCCCCACTCAGGATCAGCCTCCAACTGTAGAGGTTCCAGCAACACCTGCTCAGGCACTAGTGGTGCCTATTATGATTTCAGGTCTTTAGGAGGCCCAAACTCAGATTTTATCGGTTTGCACTAGCCTTGCTTAGACAGTCTCAGTCACTAGTGTCGCAGCCACATCTCAGACCGGGGGTGGTCATCAGACCCCCACAGCTCGCACTCCAGAGTAGGTAGTGCAAGATTTGCAGACACTAGAGGCCCCACCAGTCCAGCCCGTTGCCCTACTCCATCTAGTTGCCCTACTCCAGCCAGTGGCTCCAGTTCACCCGATTTCCCCCGTTCAGGGTGATGGTGTTCTGGTAATGCCAGACAACGAGTAGCATCGTTTAGAAAGGTTCAGCAGGCTTTTGCCTCCGGTATTCAGTGGTATTTCGGGCGAGGATGCTCAGGATTTTCTCGACAAGTGTCGACGTATGCTTTGGACAGTGGGGATCTTAGAGTCTAGCGGGGTATCATTTACTACATTTCAGGTCTCAGGGGCAACCTTTACTTGGTGGGAGGCATATGAGCGGCGTAGGCCGATAGGTGCAGCACCATTGACATGGCAGGAATTATCCACTATTTTTCAAGAGAAGTGGGTACCATGGTCGCAGATAGAGGAGTTGTGTAGGCAGTTTGAGTGGCTTCGTCATGGAGATATGTCTGTGATGCAATATGAGGTGAGATTCTCAGAGTTATCTCGTTATGCTCCATGGATGGTTCTGACTGATCATGAGAGGATGGGGAGATTTGTAGACGGGCTCATTTATCCCATCCGTATTTTGATGACTCGAGAGAGGGTCTTGTGCCACACCTTTGAGGATGTAGTGGATATGGCTCGTGACATTAAGATGGCTCGCCATTAGGAGGGAGAGGAGAGGGAGGCCAAGAGGCCTCGGGGATCAGGTAGCTTTAGTGGTGCTCCGTCCAAAGGCTAGGTTTAGCAGAGCAGAGGTCATTCTTTTAAGCCTCCACAGCCAGCTCATTCAGAGTACCGTGGGTCATCTTCTGGTCGGGGTTATCAGGGCTCTCAATAGAGTCAGCCATCTCTTAGTGCACTTCCAGCGCAGAGTTCGTCGTCATTCTGATATGCGGGGTTCCGTTTAGTCCCATTCCCTAGCACCATGGAGTTATTATGAGTGCGGGAAGTTTGGGCACATGTGGAGGCAGTGTCCTCGGCTCCGCAGCAGTCAGTCTCAGAAGTGGGGTCAGCCCTCATCTTCTGGTCCGTCTTCTTCAGCACCCACCCCTCCAGCTATGGGTGAGGGTCAAGCATCTAGGGGTTTCCCTCGAGGGGGAGGCCGATCAGGTGGTCAGGCTCGTTTCTATGCTCTTCAGGGCCAGTCAGATGTTATTGCCTCAGATGCTGTCATCATAAGTATTATTTTAGTTTGTCACTGAGATGCCTTAGTCTTATTTGATCCTGGTTCCACTTATTCCTATGTATCTTCGCTCATCATTTGGGTACGAACTGAGGGTGTCTTGCGCTACCTATGCACGTATCTACCCCGGTGGGAGATACTATCATTATGAACCACGTATATCGGTCTTGTCATGTTACTCTTGGGGGTCTGGAGACCCGATTTGACTTGTTCCTATTGAGCATGGTTGATTTCGATGTTATTTTGGGCATGGATTGGCTATCTCCGTGCCACGCTATTCTAGACTGTCATGCCAAGACAGTCACTTTGGCTATGCCGGGTATCCCAAGGATCGAGTGGCATGGTATGACTGATTATGTGCCCAGCAGGGTAGTTTCCTTCTTAAAGGCCCAGCGGATGGTTGGGAAGGGATGTTTATCATATTTCGCATTTGTGAGAGATGTTAGAGCTGAGACTCTTAGTATTGATTTTGTGCCCGTTGTGAAAGATTTTCCAGATGTGTTTCTAGCAGACCAGACGGGCATGCCGCCGGACAGGGATATTGACTTTGGTATTTATTTGGTGTCGGGCACTCAGTCTATCTCTATTCCTCCCTATCATATGGCACCAGCTGAGTTAAAGGAATTGAAGGAGCAGCTTCAGGAACTCCTAGATAAGGGGTTCATTTGCCCGAGTGTGTCACCGAAGGGTGCACCGGTTTTGTTTGTCAAGAAGAAAGATGGCTCGATGAAGATGTGCATTGATTACAGGCAGTTGAACAAGGTAACAGTAAAGAACAAGTATCCTCTATCACGCATTGATAATTTGTTTGATCAGCTCCAGGGAGTGAGGGTATTCTCGAAGATTGATCTTTGTTCAGGCTATCACCAGCTAAAGATTCGGGATTCTAATATCTTGAAGACAACTTTCAGGACGAGATGTGGGCATTATGAGTTTCTAGTTATGTCTTTTGGGCTGACTATTACCCCAGCCGCGTTCATGCATTTGATGAACAACGTGTTCCGGCCGTATCTGGAATCCATTGTGATTGTGTTTATTGATGACATCCTGAAGTGTACTCTCGTAGCCAGGAGGAGCATGCTCAGTATTTGAGAGTAGTATTGCAGAGGTTGAGGGAGGAGAATCTTTATGAAATGTTCTCCAAGTGTGAGTTCTGGCTTGGGTCTGTGGCTTTTCTGGGACACGTGGTGTCCTGTGATGGTATACAGGTGGATCCGAAGAAGATAAAGGCGGTACAAAGTTGGCCTAGACCGACCTCAGCTACTAAGATCTATAGTTTCCTTGGGTTGGCGGGGTATTATTGCCAGTTTTTCAGGGATTTTCTTCCATTACATCACCCTAACCAAGTTGACTCAGAAAAGTGCTCCATTTGTGTGGTCCGAGGAGTGTGAGGAGAGCTTTCAAAAGCTCAAGACAGCTTTGACCACGGCTCCAGTATTGATATTTCCTTCAGTTTCAGGTTCCTACACCGTTTATTATGATGCATCGAGAGTTGGCATATGATGTGTAGTGATGGAGGAGGGTAGAGTTATTGCATATGCTTCTCATCAGTTGAAGCCCTATGAGAAGAACTACCCCGTGCATGATTTGGAGCTAACAGCTATAGTTCATGCTCTGAAGATTTGGAGGCACTACTTTTATGGCATTTCTTGTGAGGTGTATACGGATCATCGCAACCTTCAACATTTGTTCAAACAGAAAGATCGCGGAGGTGGCTTGAATTGCTTAAGGATTATGACATTACCATATTGTATCATCCGGGGAAGGCCAATGTAGTGGCTGATACTTTGAGCCGGAAAGTGGTTAGTATAGACAACTTGGCTTATATTTTAGTTAGGGAGAGACCCTTCGCAGTTGATATTCAGGCGTTGGCCAATCAGATGGTGAGATTGGATATTTTAGAGTCGAGTAGGGTGTTGGCTTGCCTTGTATCTCGGTCCTCTTTATATGATCGCATCAGAGAGTGTCAGTACAATGATCCACATTTTCTTGTCCTCAAGGACTGGTTTCAGCACGATGATGCTAGGGAAGTGACTATTGATAGTGAAGGTGTGTTGAGGATGCAGGGTCGGATTTGCGTGCCCAATATAGATGGACTTCGAGAGTTGATACTAGAGGAGGCTCACAGGTCGCGGTACTCCATTCATCCGGGTGCCACGAAAATATATCAGGACTTGAGACATCATTACTGGTGGATGAGGATGAAGAAGGACATTGTGAGTTATGTAGACCGATGTCTCAACTGTCAGCAGGTCAAGTACGAGCATCAAAGACCGGGCGGTGTTCTTCAGCGTATGGCTATTCCTGAGTGGAAATGGGAGTAGATTACTATGGATTTCATGAGTGGTCTCCCTCTGACTTCGAGAAAGTTTGATTCAGTTTGGGTGATTGTGGATCGACTGACTAAGTCCGCGCACTTCATTCCAGTATGTACCACTTACTCATCGGAGTGGTTGGCAAGGATCTTTATTCGGGAGATTGTCGGGTCACATGGGGTTCCAGAGTCTATCATCTCGGATAGAGGTACTCAGTTCACTTCTCAGTTCTGGAGGGTGTTTCAGAGGGAGCTGGGTACGCAGGTAGAGTTGAGTACAGCATTTCATCCTCAGACGGACGGACAGTCTAAGCACACTATTCAAATCTTGGAGGATATGTTGCATGCCTATGTTATTGATTTTGGAGGTTCATGGGATGAGTTTGCCTATAACAACAGTTATTAGTCGAGTATTCTGATGGCCCCGTATGAGGCGTTGTATGGTAGGTGGTATAGATCTCCTGTTGGGTGGTTCAAGCCCGACAAGGCTAACTTGTTGGGGACTAAGGTGGTTCAGGATGCTTTAGAGAGGGTGAAGTTGATCCAAGAGAGGCTTCACAAAGCACAGTCGCGCCAGAAGAGTTATGTGGACCGGAAGGTTCATGATGTGTCTTACATGGTAGGTGAGAAGGTCTTGTTGAAGGTGTCCCCCATGAAGGGTGTCATGCGGTTCGGGAAGAAAGGGAAGCTGAGTCCGAGGTTCATCGGGCCTTTTGAGATACTCATGAGGATTGGAGAGGTGTCATATGAGTTAGCCTTGACACCCAGCTTGTCTAGTGTGCATCCGGTATTCCATGTGTCTATGCTCTGGAAGTATGTTGGAGACCTTTCTCATGTGTTGGACTTTAGTAAAGTGCAATTGGATGATAATTTGACATGATGTGGAGCTGGTGGCTATTTTGGTGTCACGACCCTAGTTCACCAATCGTGAACATGTCGTGATGGCACCCAGTCCCCACGACTAGGTAAGCCAAGCACATTGCAGAAAATACAAATTATGAACATTTAATAATAAATAGCGGAAAAATAATATGAAAGGAAATGTAATCCGTGCCGCTTGGCACATACACCCGTCAAAAACACACTATATATAACACCACCAAGACCCGGAATCCCATGGGTAACACAGACTAAAGAGATCATACAATTGTAGCTCTATGTAAAAGGAGTATCTAACAATGGAATGAAGGAAAAACATCTACTAGCACTAGAATAGAAGGAAGGCCTCCGGATCCGCGGACGTAGCAGATCATACCTCGAGGTCTCCCAAAACGCCGCTGAATCACCTGGTGTGAGCCTGCCCTGATGTACCTGGATCTGCACAACAAAAGTGTGCAGAAGAGTAGCATGAGTACACCACAGCGGTACTCAGTAAGTGCCAAGCCTAACCTCGATGGAGTAGTGACGAGGAAGGTCAGGGCCCTACCGAGAAAACAATAATACAATGATAATAACAACAATAAGTAGTTTAAATGAATAATAATAAATTTCCGAACTAGCAACAATAAGATGATTATTACAATCGTCTACAATTAAGCTAACAACGAATAGCCAACTCAATAAAACAAGTCCAGGACCTGTAGGAATCGAACCCACAGTCCCATTGACAGTACCTCTGGGTCTCCGGGAATCGAACCCGCAGCCCATATCTCAATAAATAATCAATAACTCAGGATCTCCGGGAATCGAACCCGCAGTCCCTACCAATAACTCGGGATCTCGGGAATCGAACCCGTAGTCCCTACCAATAACTCAGGATCTCGGGAATCGAACCCGTAGTCCCTACCAATAACTCAGGATCTCGGGAATCGAACCCGTAGTCCCTACCAATAACTCGGGATCTCGGGAATCGAACCCGTAGTCCCTACCAATAACTCAGGATCTCGGGAATCGAAGCCGTAGTCCCTACCAATAACTCAGGATCTCGGGAATCGAACTCGTAGTCCCTACCAATATCACTCCGGGTCTCTGGGAATCGAACCCACAGCCTTGGGTCTCCGGGAATCGAACCCGCAGTCCACAAGCACAACAAATAAAGGAATCCACAGAGAGATCAATTATGCTTAACTATAACTTCACCGAAAAATAGTGCCAATAATTATCAAGGAGTTCAAATAAGGCAATTAGGCAACTAAACAGTTAAGTACTACCTAATCATGCTTTCCTAACCACTACAGGGTAAAAATATCAATTTAACAGCCAAAGACAGGAATATCGCTCATCGAACATTTCAATTAAAGTGCGTGTTCAACAACCAGCGCATGTACACGCCCGTCACCTCGCATACAAGGCGTTTAAACTATCACATAATATCCTAGGGGTGAAAATTCCCCCACACGAGGTTAGACAAGCCACTTACCTCGACTCCGGTACAAAACCGCTATGAAACAACTCTCTTGCCGCGAATATCGGCCTTCACAAGTGTATAATCTGATAAAAATCAATAGAATCACATCAAAATAGGCTAATTGGGAATTACCCAATCAAAATAACTCAAAATACACCAAAACCCACAAGTTGCCAAAACCCGACTTTCGGTACGCTTATCGAAAAATCACGAAAATTATATTTTTGGAACCCTTGTCTCAATACGAGTCTAAGCATATAAAGTTTATCAAATTCGGACTTCATTTGCCCACTCAAAACCTTGATTTTCTAAAGTTCAAGCCTAGGGTGAAAACCCCCATAAAACACCCCAAATTCCTCCATTTTCATGAGATAATTGCATAATATTGTCAACAATAATCATAATTTGAGTCCATAGTTGATTACCTGAAGAAACCCCTTGAATCTCCCTTCAAAATCGCCCAAATCGCCCCTTAAGCCGAGCCCTCAATGTTTGGAAATGTTTCTGAAATTTCTAACTTCTGATATAATTAACTCTCTGCGATTTCCACTTCTGCGGACAAAATTTCGCTCCTGCGAGCCCGTATCTGCGACCAACTGGTCGCTTCTGCGATCCCAGGCCTAACCGGCCAATCCCGCTTCTGCGAGAAAAGGACCGCTTTCGCGCGTCCGCTTCCGCGTTTGGACAACCGCTCCTGCGAACATTTCCGCTTCTGCGATCAATAGTCCGCTTCTGGGGACTCGCTTAAGCGAATTCCCCTCCGCTCCTGCGGATTCTCACTCCCCGACCCAAGGTCGCTTCTGCGACGAGTCTTCCGCACCCGCCACTCCGCCTCAGCGGAAGAGGATCCGCCTCTGCGAACCCAGGCGCTCCTGCGCCCCAAGTTCCGCTCCTGCGGACTCGCCTCTGCGGTCCCATTTCCGCAGGGGCAAAAACGACAGAGCCAGAATTCCTAAACCTGCAATTTCCATGATTTTCTCCCGTTTAACCATCCGAAACCACCCCGAGGCCCCCGGACCTCATCCAAACACACCAACACATCCTAATACCTTATTCGAACTTGTTCCAATCCTCAAAACACATCTAACAACATCAAAACCCATAATTCACATCGAATTCAAGCCTAAATTTCTTAAAACTCTCTGAATTACACATTCGATCTAAAACCCGACCAAACGACTTCCAAATGACCTGAAAATTTGCGGACATATCCAAATTCACATAACGAAGCTACAGAAATTGTCGGAATTCCATTCCGACCCCCGGATCAAAATCTCACCTATCGTTCGGATTCGCTAAAATTTCAACCTTCGGCATTTCAAGCCTAATTGAGCTACGGACCTCCAAAATACATTCCGAACGCGTTCCCAACCCCGAAATCACCTAACGGAGCTAATGGGACCATCGGATTTCCGTTCCAAGATCGTCTTAACACTGTTCCGTCTACGGGCCATTTTCTAGCTTCAAAGCTCTTATTTAGGGACTAAGTGTCCCAAAATGCTCAAATTTTCAGAACCGACTCTCCCGGCAAACCACAATGGCAGAAATGAACTTAGGGGAACAGTTAAATTAGGGATTGGGGTGTAATTTTCTAAAATTACCGGTCGGGTCGTTACATTTGGGTCGACATGTTCGAATGTTGAGGTCTAAGGACATAACTTTAGTGAAGGTGCAGTGGAGAGGTCGGCCCATGGAGGAGGCCACTTGGGAGACCGAGCAGGAGATGCAGAGCAGATATCTCACTTGTTTGAGACTCCAGGTATGTTTCTTGACCCGCTCGAGGATGAGCGTTTGTTTTAGTTGGGGAGGATGTGACAACCGGGCTCGTCATCACGTGAGTTACCACCCCGTTGTCCCCTTATTGTGTTGCTTCATGTTTCAATATCGGTATTAGAGTAGATCGGGTGGAGTTGGGTTGGTTTTGGATGAAAATGAGGCAATTAGCCTCTTAAAAGGAAGGATGTTGTAGAAAAGTCAACCGAAAGTTGATTATGTGGTTAGAGGGATCGGATGTGAGTTCCGGTGGTTCGACTAGCTTTGGGGGATAATTTGTGACTTAGGAGTGCGATCGGAATCGAATTTGGAGGTCCGGTGTAGAACTAGGAATAAATTGGCGAAGATTGAGTTTTGGCGAATTCCGGTTGGTAGGTGAGATATTGATCTGACGGTCAAAATGGAATTTCGAAAGTTGCAGTAGTTTCGTTAGGTATATTGGATATGTCTGCAAATTTTCACGTCACTCGGACGTTGTTTGGATGGATTTTTGATTGAATGCGCATTTCGGTAGTTTTGATGAAAATTAGGCTTGAATCCGATGTAATTTATTGGTTTTAGCGTTGTTTGACGTGTTTTAAGGATTGGGACAAATAGAAATAAAGTTGTTGGATGTATTGGTGCTTTTGGTTGAGGCCCCGAGGCCTCGGGGTGATTTTAGATGGTTAAACGGGAATTTGGAAATTTACAATAGGTTTATATTTTGGCTTTTGGTATTTCCGCATCTACAGAAAAAGGGCCGAAGGAGCGGTTTCGCAAATGCGGCTATTTGGTCGCAAAAGCGGTCCTGGAGAGGGCCTGGCATTTTTTGTATAAGAGGAAGCTTTTTCGCAAAAGCGGACACCGCAGATGCGATAAGCGACCGCAGAAGTGGTCATGGCGGTATTGTAGAGACCGCATAAGCGGTCATAGGGATCGCATAGGTGGCAACCGCATAAGCGGTTTAAGACTGCAAAAGTGGTCCCAGTGGGTTTAAGTAGAGCCGCATAAGCGATCAAATGGCCGCAGAAGCGGTCTCGCAAAAGCGGTAGCGGGACAGTAGAAGCGAAAATTGCACAAGGGTTTAATGAAACATTGTTTTCGAATTTCAGTAGTTAGAAAAACATTTTAGAACTTCGGGAAGAGGCGATTTTGGGCGATTTGGAGAGATTTAAAAGGAGATTCCATCAGGTATGAATTTGTAGCCTCGAATAGTGTTGTTATGGTATAAAAACAAGGATTAAACACTGAAAATTAAAGGAATCAAAGGGTAAAAGTGGAGGTTATGGCTAGAAGCCTAAGAGAGTTTAAATTGACGATTTGAGGGGTTAATGGACTCCGATTCTTGTGTATTTGGTATGTACAGACTCGTGGTGAGACAATAATTCCAAAGATGTAAATTTTGTAATTTTTGAGAAGTGGGCCCGGGGATCGGGTTTTGCCAACTTCGTGGTTTTGTTGTTTTCGAGTCTTTTCGATTGGATTATGGTTTATTGGCCTATTGTGACGTATCCCTTATGGTTTTGATCAGATTCTATACACGAGGAGATAGATTCGAGAAGGAATGGCTTGTGAGCTAGATTATCTGCCGGCTAGTGCTGAGTAATACTTGTGAATGATACTATGAGGGTTTAAAACCCAGGATTTGCATATCTTAGTGTTGTATTGAGGTGACTTGCATGCTGGACATGAGCGTGGGGTAGAGCACCGTTGGGGATCATGACTTGGTTCGTCCCGGTTGTTGGTTTTTACCGTGTATTTGTAAATAATTTGTTGTTATCATTATGACTTGGGCTCATTGCCATACTTGGGGCTTATTGCCGATTGTTTGAACTCTTTATGAACTATCATCACTATTTCCCTTACTATTTGAAACATTATTTGAACTCAGTCCATGTAATTTATATTGTTTCATGAACTCAACTATATTTTACTCAAACTTGGAGTTTTAACTGATATTTGAATTATTATTTAAGCTGACTATTATTGTTTTACTGATGCCCGAGGGGCTTTGGACTATTTTTGGACTGATTGAGGTCGAGGGCCATATGTGAGGGCATGATGAGTAATGTGAGAAGGCTTTCAAGTCTCGAGTGTATTGTGAACAGGCTTTTCACGCCTCGTAATGATATTATTCAAGCTCTGAGGACTTTTTGATAGCGATTGGGCTGTAGGAGCCGCTTCGGAGTCTGCCCACCCACACTGAGCGCGGGGTACCCCTTTGAAATGGATAGTGGTAACAATGACACTGTCATACGTGTTTCGGTCAGGTAACAACGACTGACCAGTCAGGTAACAATGACTGACTTGTGGTAACAATGACACTGAAACACGCTTTGGTCTGGTAACAATGGTTGACCATACTTGTGTATTCTTGTTTATTTGGTTACTTTCAAAGAGAATGCCTTGCAATGGTTTTCATGGATTTCTACTGTTTTATTTGGTTTACTGCTTGAGATAGTATTAACTGTGCCCTTTTGTAATTTTATACTCTCAGTTGTTATTCATTTTTATTACCACTGAGTTGGAAGTACTCACTTTACTCCCTGCACCATGTGTGCAGATCCAGGTACTTCGGGAGCTAGCTGAGTTTTCTGCTGACTTCAGAGTTTCATTCGGAGTTGTTGAGGTAGTTGTCTGACGTCTGCAGGACCCGACTCCTCCCATATCCCTTGAGATTTGTCTTTCCACGTATTTCAGACTATATATTATCACAGTCTATGTATACTACACTGTTTGAGGCTGTAGACTCATGACCCCGGGTCTTGGGAGTGTATTTTGGTATTATCTCGGTATTTCAGCGCATTTCTATCTATATTTCTAAAACTATTAACTTTATTGTTGATTATGAATTTCAAATAATTGGTTTTGGAGCTTGATGCTCGGGTTGAGAGTGCAAATGGTCGGGCATGCCTAGTAGTTGTATTGGGCGTCATCACGACCGGGTATAGAATCGTGACACAGCGTTTATCAAGTCAATGAAAATTAGCCGCTATTTTGCAGCAACAAAGACCGCTCTAACATAATATACTGGAGTTCGGTGCACATGCGTATAAACTTCCAGCATATTATGCTGGAACTCCAACACACAAAAAGTTTCAGCATAATATACTGGAGATTCGAGCATTTGTGTATGAACTTCTAGCATATTATACTGGACCAATATACTTTGCTGGAACTCCAGTATGTTATGCTGGAGTTCTAGTGTACTTATGGTGGAAATCCATCATATTATGTTGGAGTTCCAGTATACTTATCCTAGAACTCTAGTATAATATGTTGGAGCTCAAGTATACTTATGCTGCAACTCCAGCATAATATATTGGCGTATTTTACGGGGTTTGAATAATGTTTTCGCTCAAATTTATCTTTACTTGAAAAGTGACTAAATTTTTATTACTTTTGAAACTGGGCTATTTTCGAACGATCACTTGTAAATCTGATTTTTTTGAATTTCTGCCAAATCAAACCTTAAGGATAATTTTAAAATAGTTTTTCTTATTTATGATAATGATGTAACCATGATTTTACCATTATAAGGGAAGAAATATAAAATTTTATAATCATGTGATTCATGTCTTGGGTGTGGACTTACAAAGCCATCGGAATATGCTTCGTGGGACCCACCTGTTTCGATCATTCATTGAGTGGCAGGCCCCACGCAAATATTCAGGTTAATCATCACGGTGCACCTTAAGTTCAAACTTTGGTTTGATTAATTGAGCGTCTGGACATAAGAATTGTAATATTCCAAAATAAAGTGTACAAATTTAAAGTGAAAAATAATATTTGAAAATTAGAATTATATTTGGACATGAATATAATATGGGATTATATTTGAAGTTTTGTGAGTGGTCTGAGTGAAATTTTCTTAAAAACACCCTTTTGAAATTTTTAAAATTTTCAAAAAAATCCAAAATGCATTTTCAAGTGAAAATTGAAAATTTATGACCAAACGTTGATTTCGAAAAAGTAAAAAATTTCTTATGCCCGTTCGGACACAAAAATTTGTTCACTTTTTTAAAACATTTTTTCCAAATTAATGTTTGGCCATAAAATTTTTAATTTTCACTTGAAGATGAATTGTGAAATTTTTTGAAAATTTAAAAACTCCAAAAGGTTGTTCAAAATTTTCACTCAGATTACTTACAAAACATCCAAAATAATTCAAAATTATATTTATGTCCAAAAATAACTCTAATTTTTAAATATCATTTCACTTAAAAAGTATTTTTTACTTTTTTTTAAAAAAAAATTTACAATTCTTATGTCCAAACGCCCACTAAGTTATCCAAAAGTAAACTGGAAAATCAAATGCTTAGGCATGATAACAACTTAGTAAGAAATGAAAAAACATCTAATGGTGGCTCTAAGACATATAAAGTTTAACTAGTTTCATTAATTAATTGTGCAATGTCACAATGCTAATAATGCACTCTTTTCCCATTAGCGCATGACTTTATGTTTCCCGCTAATTCACATGGTGCTGTCATGTTAGCATCATAGTGTAATGACTCAACCATACATTTTGAGTTCTAACATCTTGCTTTTTAATTCGAGACTTCTTGTAAGTTTTTTTGGTGTTTTATAACTTGCGGATATAGATGGTTTTGGCCTTGAAGGATTCCATAAGCTATCTTGTTGTTGCGACAATTTCATGTTAACTCTAACTTGAATACTCATAGTATCTAATATAATTGCTTCAAGATAAAGTTGAAATGTACAATATGAAAATCACCTACTGCAATGAAACTAGAAGAAAAGACATACACTAGCTCCAGGTTCGCACACAAGAATTGCTTGCAAAATGCCTTGATATTTTGCTCTTAACTCACGTTTAATTTCAGTGTTTGAGTGTACCTATAAAGTGAGAACATCCTGTAATTTATAGAGTTATTAGAATAGAAAACAACTAGAGTTCTAAGTCTACTCTTTCTTGGTGGAAGAGTTCTAGTTAACTTCTAACTCCTTCCTTATCTTGGATAGTGTTGTCTTTGAGTAATGAGTCATTCTCCTTATCAGTTATGCAACATTTTCGATCGGGAGATATCAGATATAGCAAGTTAAGCTTATCTCTCTCATGTGCATCCCTTATGCTTGAATCTGCCCGTGTCTTTGTACACTATGGATGGATCTGGCTCATGCTTGAGTTCCTTTGTCAATCTTCAAAATCAACTTCATTTGGGCCAACAAATTCTTCCGTTTTGATGATGACGAATTTTGTACTTTTCATAATCCTAGGCCCTATTTCAACTTAGCTCAACATCAACACAAGGTTAGAACATTTTACCTTTTTAAATCACTAATCATCAAGGACCAAGTTTGTTAGGTTATAAACATCGCAATCCAATATAAAAGCATAACCTATTTGCCCATTTTGGCATCATTGATAATTGCATAATTATGTGAGATGATTAGATTTTAATAGAAATTACTCATGGCCACTAGGGCTACTTCAATGCAACCATGGATTTTAGCATTATCAATCAATTTAAGGATATTAACCATCTAAAAAATATCAACAAACAGTTAGAGCAAAAGACAATAAATTTTATTGATTGATAAGATCCCACCACAAAACATAAAAAGAAGTAAAAAAATTGGACCATGAGCAAAAAAAAAACAAAAGAAATCCCGAATAAGGTCATTGGTTGATCTACACTTGGCCAGGAGGCTTAAGACTGGCAAAGACCAGGTTCTTGGTTTTTGTCTTTGACCAGTTTTAACATATCGTGAAGAATGCCATCATTATTCTCCTTCTCTTTTGCCAACTCAATTTAGAGAGCATAACTCCTAGACTTCACTTCAGCCAACCTCTTCTTCAGCCTATCAATCTTAACATCCGTATCCGCACTTACTTGCACTAAAGCTCGTACTTTGATGTTTGCTGGTACCTTTTTGGATGAACCAGGTTCTTTGGGAGTGGTTTGAAATTCATAGTCATAAGTAGTTAGAGTGTTTTCCCCAAAATAATCCTTGCTTGTACCAACTTTTCATTTCTTGATGGGTACCTTGAAGTGTGCAAGTACAGTCGTGAGAATAAAACCATAGGGTATGGCGTAAATTTTGGTGTCA
Source organism: Nicotiana noctiflora (assembly GCA_032618575.1). Classification (NCBI taxonomy): domain Eukaryota; kingdom Viridiplantae; phylum Streptophyta; class Magnoliopsida; order Solanales; family Solanaceae; genus Nicotiana; species Nicotiana noctiflora. Next base: position 248,425 of record JASVEL010012960.1, read on the forward strand.
TTTAGAGTCCTGTCAAGAAGCTGAATGATAAATCCATGCCAATTGATTTGCCTCCCACGGTCCAAATATTCCATAAGGACCAAGTCCATAAATATGACAATGTGTCTCCTTCAGCGGGTGCACCTAATATCTCTCCCAATTCTTTATCACCAAAAGTCACAGTCACCCCCTGACTACACTGGTGACCCTACCATGTTTGATCTCAGAATTTGCTATGAACTCCACAATTTCAATTCTGGCTAGCCTTCCATCCATTTGAAGGACCATGTCCTTCCAACCTGCCAACTATAACTTCTCCAGCAGCAATAACATTCATTCCTACTCCAAGTCCATGAGGAGTCTACCTTTCAAGATGGTTCTCTTCCCAAACTTAACCATCTTTTCCTTCTCACCATCAGATGCTTCTTCTTCTTCTTCACCACTCCATTCTTCTTCCTCCATAATTTTCCCTTTTCTAGATTTCAATGCAGGCATGATTTTTTAGCCAAAGTAGATGGCTCAGCAGCCTTTGTTTCTGAAGTAGACTTCTTTGAGAAAGTCTTGACTTTCTCGGCTTTTGGAGTCACAACTTCCATATCTTTTATCTCCTCTTCATCCTGAAAGACCATGTCCATCTCATTAATTGTATATTTTAGTAACTTATTACACTCGAATTTACTGCACTTTAATTGAGTTTGAGCCTTAATCGCTAGTATTTTGCACTTACAATGTATTTTATTCCTTGTAGGAGTGACTCTGAGCTATATAGATGTTATAGAATAAAATTAAGTGATTTGGAGCTGTTAAGTATGAGTAAGAGCTCAAGGAATTAAGTCGTGATCGGGTTCGAGGTCAAATTTGATAATTAAGTACGAACAAAGACTCGAGGAGATATATTGTGCACTGTCTAGTAAAATAGACATAACCTTTTGCTCAGAACTCTATTTGGGCTCCACAATATATGGTTGGAAAGCTAACTCAAAGTAGGGGTGTGCATTCGAATCGGTTTATCGATAAATGAAATCGATTATTTGTTATCGGTTCATCGATAAATGAAATCGAAAAAATCGAAACCTTATTGAAACAATAACGATAAGCATATATACAAATCGATAATCGATAAGTAATTATCGATAAATGTCAAAATCGAATCGATAAATCGAATGCACACCCCTAATTATTTCATCTACCACATTTAAGGAATGATCATATTTAAAGTTGAAGGGAATGAAGTTCAAATTAATGGAAAATAGAATTAACATTGATGATGTATTTTTATTTTTTTTAATACCGTTGGCGTGTTGGTGCCATATATTTGATCCCTTACTTTAGTTTCGCTGCATGTCCATTGACACAATTTTTATGTTATAAACAGTGTTCATCTTATTTTAGCTTCTTTTTGTCCATATTAGTTAGGCGTATTTATAGCGATATATTTTTCGTGGAATCCCGCAAATTTTCTTATTTGTGTAATCGATAATCGAATAAGCCCCTAAAATTAATAAATCGAAATCGAAAAAATTGAAACCTTATTGAAACGATAACGATTAGCATATGTACAAATCGATAATCGATAAGTAATTATCGATAAGAGTCAAAATCGAATCGACAAATCGAATGCACACCCCTAACTCAAAGGGCTACAACTTTTATTTTTTACATTATTTTAAATTTCAAACGGAATAGGGCGTAACAATGGTAGGACCGCGGTAGAATACTGCTGCAGATTCTGAAGGCCACTCTGGTCGCGGTCTTGGCGTAATCGCGGTAGGACCGCGACAAGACGCATAAACTTCAGGGACCAAAGTGTAAAATACGGAATTTTAGGCCCTAAATGCTATATTAAATGAGGGAAGCCGACCAAGAGAAGGGAGCATGATTTTTGGAAGTGAAAAACATCAGAAGGAAGGGCAAGAGGCAAGGAGGATCGTTGAGCATCAATCTTTAATCTTCTTCTTTGTTCTTTTACCTTTGAATATGAATTCTTTTGTGATTTTTGTTATTTTCATGAGTAGATAACTTTTCTAATCTAAGGTTTTGTGAATCCCGTTGGTGATGAATTGGTTGTTATAATTAATATAGATTTGAATTAGTTTAATCTCTATTTGTTCAACTATATTTTGATTGTGGTTAATTGAAAGGATTCTCAATTAGCCGTTCCTATTTATTATGTGTCTGCTTGAAAGAGAGTGTATATTTAGGTAGTCGTTTGAACAGCATCACTCTCGGAGTATAGGCGAGAGTCATAACCGAGGGTTTAGAGGTTGAATTAGAGATAACGATATCTCGGATGCGATCTAAGTGAACTGTAATGCGAATCTAGCTAGCGTAGCTTGAGAGAGTATGTATAGTAAATTATCATAATTGCTTGAGAAAGATTTATGATAGCTGGAGAGTTTATGATTGATAGAGGCAACTAAGTCAAAGCTGTAAGAAACATACAACTAAGGAAATCAACAACGAGAGAAACCATTACCTTAGACCTTTATTCCAATTGTTTACAATTCAAGCATAGTTAGTTTTCAGCTGTTTATTCAATTTTCAATCTTGTCTTCTTAGTGATATTAAACAGATACAGCTAAGTCGTAGTTCTCTATGAGATTCGACTCCGAACTTTTAGGCCGGATTATATTTGCAGCGATTGCTTATCCTTTTTAGGACTAGAGTTGGGCGTGATCAATTACTTACACTAATAAGTAGCAAAATAAAGATAGTACAATATGAAATTATATTTAGCAACTAAGAGAAATAAAAAAAAACAAAAAAAAAAGAGAAGGAAAATATGAGAAGTTACAAAAGTATATAGAAGCAAACCATAAGCAACACCTTAAAAAAGGAGAATACCAGAAATGAAATAGCGTGATATATAAATAAATAAATAAATACAAATAATAAAAGTTACATTAGCTTGTAATTACGCGATGTAGTTACCATCTCTGTTTTAAAAGGCAAAATTGGGACTCGCCCGGGTGGAACACTCGTAAAACGTCCCTAGGCTTATGTGTGAGGTTTAGTTCCGTGAGACTTACACCTCGGTCAACGGGGCTTATTCCCCAAATACACCCAACGCCTAGGGTACTGGACTCGCCTAATAGAACTTTATACAATTGTATGTAACTAACCTTGTAAATCCTAAAAAAAATTTAACAAATCCTTGACTATTCAAAATTAATTTTTTTTCTTAATCATAAATTATTAAGTTTAGAGTATGTTATGTCATAGTTAAAATAAAAATTATTGCACATTATCCACTAAGACTACTATGATACTAAATTTGAAATAAATCTTTCATTTTAAAAGTATTTATTTATTAACTTTTGTTATGTCTTTACTATATAATAGTCCTTAAATTTTTATAATAATTTTTAAAAATATTATTTTTTTGACGTTTACAAGATACAATATTTATTTAATTTAATATCTCAATATTAGATAGTAACAATTTACAAATAATTAGTTATCATGATATTATATGATGAATTATGTGTCAATTTATTAACTTGTTGAAACTTAAAAATAAATGATGCTAGAGAATCATATTTAAATTGTGAATTATATTTTTATATAAATTCTCTTTTAAATAGAAAGAGTATTAAATAAAAGAAGTATTTTAAGTAATATACCAACTTATAATATTGAAATTCTTTCAAGCTTTATTACTCCTTAAGAGATACATATAAGATTTCATTTCGAATACATTACTTTTGATGTTTGAGTTGTAACGATATTGCAACTAATTTGCATATTATGACATATGTCATACTTTTCGTATTATTCATAATCGAATTATAATTCATAAATATTTTAAATTGATTATTTGTTATAATTTTGACATAATTTTATAAGTATTTTTTTATTTTATACTATCTTAAATTTTTTGAAATTAGTAAAATTCAAAGATCCGTTGGACTTACGCCTCGTGTCTCAGGGCATACGCCTCGCCTCGTAAGAGGTAAAACGTCTCGCCTCACGCCCCCTTCTTTTAATACACCGGTTACCATCAATTCTCATCCCCCTTAAAATTTGCAAAATATAATTAGCCTCCTTAAAATACACCAAACTCGTAATTATTCCTAATTACATACAAATTTAATTCCTAAGTTACTTTCTAAACATACTTTTAATCAATTTTTCTACACATACTCCCTCCGTTCCAATTTATGTGAACCTATTTGAATGAGCACAGAGTTTAAGAAAAAAATAAAATCTTTTATAATTTGTGGTCCTAAGCAAGTAAAAAAGGGGCTCGGAGTATTTGTGTTGTTATAAAAGCTTCTCATTAAGGTAGAGTTATAAGTTTATACTAAATTATTTTTAAATTTAGAAATGGTTCATTTTTTTTTGAAATGGACCAAAAAGTAAGTAGATTCACATAAACTAGAACGGAGAAGTATATGATATTTGATCAAAAGCCACTAGATTCATTTGAATGAATTCATAAGTAACACTCTAGCAATGTTTGTACTCAGTTTTACTTAAAAGATTGCTAATCCCAAAAAGAAAGGAAAAAAAAAGATAATAGACCTAACCCAAATAAATTGAAATAATTTAATCAGATTGAAATTACTTAACCGAATTGCGTACCTACAAGATTAAAATATTAAAATTAACCTAAATTTATTGTCTTTCACATAATAAATCCTAAATTAATTTTCACTGTCCTCTCTTTTCTTTCCATAAGGCCTAATTAATGGCAAAATACCTTAGTACCCCCTAAACTATTTGAAAATTATTACTTTCCTCCCTAAACTATCTCTGGTTTGAATTACCCCCATCAACTTGGCCTTTTGAGAATAATTACCCCCCTAAATGCTTATGTGACAAAAAATGTGGGTACACTCACCTGCCATGTGGATTTTTCTGTCTATGTGGCATTTTCGTGAAAAATAAAAAAGAATTTTTATCTTTTAAGAATATTATTTTTTAAATAATCTTTTTCGAATACAATTTATAATAAAATTTGGATAGAACGACATTAGTTAGGCTAAATATTTTTATTTGTTCAAAAATAATAAAATTTTAGTTAATCTTTTTTGAATTTGACCTGAAAATAAAGATTTATACAATTAAAATAAATAGTCAATGCATCTAAAAATTTATAAAACATAGTTTGAAATTAATTATTTTGGCTATAATTTTTTATATATCTCTAAATAACAGTGCTCCAATTTTGTTTTACGGATTTTACCTAAAAAAAAGTAAAAATACACAATTGAAATAAATAGTCATTGCATCGCAAAAGAATAAATAAAAAGAGTATACAATTACAAGAAATTACAAGTGCAATTGTACACTCTTTTTATTTCTTCTTTGATTCAATGATTATTTATTTCAACTATGTATTTTTTATAACTTTTTAGATGTCTTGACTATTTATTTCAATTGTATAAATTTTTATTTTCAAGTAATATTCAAAAAAAGATTAACTAAAATTTTATTATTTTTGTACAAATAAAAATATTTAGCATAACTAATGTCGTTCTGTCCAACTTTTATTATAAATTGTATTTAAAAAAATTATCTAAAAAATAATATTCTTAAAAAGAAAAAAATTCACGAAAATGCCACATGGACAGAAAAATCCACATGGCAGGTGAGTGTACCCACACTTTTTGCCACATAAGCATTTAGGGGTAATTATTCTCAAAAGGCCAAGTTGAGGGGGGTAATTCGAACCAGAGATAGTTTAGGGAGGAAAGTAATAATTCTCAAATAGTTTAGGGGGTTACTAAGGCATTTTGCCGCCTAATTAACTAGTTTTCAACCGTAAGAAAATTTAAAAAATTTTAAGAAAAAAAAAAACGCACATTCACACGTATCCAACTAATAATTCAGAGCTCTTCAGTTCCCGCCTCCCCTTAATTATATAATAATATCCACATGCTAATGACTCATGAGTTGCTTAGCAAAGGAGGTTAATTACTAACCAACGAAATGTCGAAACCATGTGAACAATTAATGAGTATTTATTTATATAATTAATCAAAAGTAGATGTATATATCTGGTAATTAGACTAAATTAGTCAACCCCTCCACCCACATGTCTGAATCATGCCTCTATTAATTAATTTAATTCTCATTCTCATTGGCTAATTTAAGATCCGAATCTAATTTTCCTCCCAAAAGTTGGTTGCATTTTCTGATTCCGCTGGAATTTCTCCATCAAATAATCCTCTGTTTTCTCAGGTAAAATTGTCTCTTCGCTCCCTATTTCTCAACCAAAATTATTCGCTTTGCTTTTTTATTTTTTGTAGTATGACTGGAATCAAAAGCAAGTTTTAATTTCATCAATTTCGCGTGATCAATCTATTCGCATTCTTCTTTATCGTTGTTTATTATTTAAATTGCATTTTAAGATGTAATTGCTTGATCTCATCCTGAAAATGTTGTCGTTTTTCGGCTTTTTAGCTACACAAATGAGTGCTAACTTTTGTATGTGTCTCTCTTTATTGCTTGAATGATGGAAGGAAATGTTGACCTATTGAATATGAAAATTCAGTGTTTTCTGGTATCCTGTATTGTTTGAGGGTATTGATTGTAGCCTCGTTATATGCTCTTGGGCGATCCCCACTACTTGAGCCAGCTTTAGGTTTGAATTAGGTTCAAGGTCAGTTTTCTTAACATATTATTAAATGCGAGATTCATCCTGATGTTGGGTTACCTAATGCAGTAATGTTGGGCTCCATGTTTTATCATCCTTGCTCCAGATATCTAGCCTGGAGCATGTGATAGGTATTAGAGTCCTTCATTGGTTGAGGGTATGGGTTGTATTCTCTTTACGTGGTTTGGATAATTCTCACCACTTGGGCTACCTTTTGGAGTTGAGTTAGGTAAAATGTCCATTGTTATCATCTTCTATGCAATGTGTTATTAGACGTCGGATTATGTGTTTACCATAAAGTGAATACCTTAATTCTGTACGTTCAATGCCTTCATTCTGTTAAACTAGTGTTTCTTCATTTTTATAAAAAAAAAAAAAAACTTTTATATAACTCTGCCTATATGAAAAAGATAGCCCTTTTCAATCCCTAATTAAGGAGGAGGGTTGTGGCAAGTTAATTACCACTATAAAATAGTTAATCTATGAAATGGAATATTCATGTGGCTAAGGGGATGACTGAGTAGTTGAAATGTTGGATTATTAATCTAGAGATCTCAAATTTGTGAGTTTTAGCAGGCTGACGGGTGGATTAGTAGAGTTGCGAAAAAAGTGGCCTGAACATTGCCATTAAAGAAAACATGGATATAGAGGATTCATATAGCAGACTTTTAACTAATTTGCGATTGAGGGATAATTGATTGATTGATTTTATATATAACAAGTAGCATATTCATGTAAATAAACTGGCACAGTGGTTTCGTCTTATCCTAAATTTGGCCATGCCAACTCCTCTTGCTCTGCAGGTAGCATTAGTTATGGCCTCTCCTGAAAGCAACTCCAATGGAAACATAGAGAGAGAGTTCTATATTCCTACCTATATACTTGCACCGGATGCAAGTCAGAGTAAAGATTTACAGTTGCCTGATGTACCTACATGCCCTGTGCTAGTATTCATCAACTCTAAAAGTGGAGGTCAACTTGGTGGGGATCTTCTTCATACATATCGATCACTTCTTAACAAATATCAGGTACTGAAGCTGGTTGCCTTGATTCACGTAGCAAAGCTTGGTGAATATAAAGTGTGGGATGAAATCAAAATAAATTCTATTTCCGGTCATCTTTTACCAATTCTCAGTTGAAAGTAGAGAACTTTAGGTCAGGTTGTGAACAGTACCACCAAATTTTTTTGGGTTGTGGAATCAAGAAAAACCACTTCTCTGTTTCTTTTTAAGCCTGATATATAAATAGTATGGCCCTCTTATATCATTTTGTCTTTTCTGTTCATTGTGTTCTCATTTCATGGTTTTAAGCAGATCTCTCATATAGTTGCATCTACCTTTTCAGGTTTTTGATTTGGGAGAAGAAACTCCTGATCGTGTTTTACGGAGGCTGTATTTGAATCTAGAAAAGCTAAAGAGCAATGGTGATGAATTTGCCACCAAACTTGAGGAGAGACTGAGGATAATCGTGAGTATAACTCTTTTAAGTAGTATCTTATTCATTTACCAGATGATTACTTCGCGGCATATAGAGCTGACACAATTGTTTATTAGGTAGCAGGTGGTGATGGCACAGCTGGCTGGCTTCTTGGAGTTGTATCTGATCTCAAACTATCTAAGCCACCACCAATTGCTACTGTGCCTTTGGGAACTGGAAACAACCTTCCATTTGCTTTTGGTTGGGTAAGGATCTTTTGCTGAAACAGCTCAATTCACCAGATTTTTTCTGGATATCTTTTTCTGTCAATAGAGTTGTCTGAGAAGTGTTAAAATGCTTACTGCTATCTCACTGTGTAGTTACTTTCTTAGTTTAGCCTATACTATGATGAAGTTACCGATTAATCACATGAAATTCTTATAGACAAACCAGCACATAGACATTCTCGCTTAAATTAACTGCTGGGTTTCAGGTTATTTTATCTGTAGTACATTGATGTGTACTCACAATAGAGGATGATACACCATGTAATAAGCATTTTGTGGTTATTGGCAGGGCAAGAAGAATCCAGGAACTGACCAGAACTCGGTTATCTCATTCTTGAAGCAAGTAATGGATGCAAAAGAAATGAAGATGGACAGGTTATGCCTTGCAAATGGTCCAACATTCTTTCAGATTGTTCATGTAAATAGAAAGTTGATCCCTTGAAAATGAAGTAAATTTTTCTATAAAATTCTCGCCGGTAGCTGTGAGTTATTGTATGCTCTAACCAAATTTGAGTACGGAAAAGGCCAAAAATGCCACTCAACTTTCAGAAATGGTTTATCCATGTCATCCGTTAAAAAAATGCTCATTTCATGCCACTGTCGTTAAAGAAATGACACATCCATGCCATTATTGACTAACGACAGTGGTATGGATGTGCCAAATAAAAATTGAGCCGTTAGTCAATAATGGCATGGATGGGCCATTTCTTTAACGGCAGTGGCATGAAATGAACATTTTTTTAACGGATGGCATGGATAGAGCATTTCTGAAAGTTGAGTGGCATTTTTAGGCCTTTTGAGTATCCCGTTTAGAATTACTGAGATGAGAGTTAGTAATTTCTGGTGAATGTAATTGCAGGACACATAGAGTGTACTAGTAACAAAGATCTTTTTTTTTCCTAGAATGAAACGAAAAGGGAAAAAGTAATATTGGGAAATAAAAAGGTAGGCCCAATGTCTTATCTGTACTATTCCTTTTTATCTTTCCTAAAGATACTTCTTTTTGTGGAATTGGGCAATACTTCAGGTGTCTTAAGTTGGGATTGATGAGTATATTTTAATCCAGTTGATGAAATCGTGAAAGTCTAGCATACATCTAAAAGATATTTGGAATGGCATACGTGGTACCTATTTGCAGTGTCTTCATATTTTTGTTGGTTTAGTTTATTCTGCAGTAAACAAAAAAAGTGATACTGGAAGCATACATGCCCATTTTTTTTTATTCTCTTGTACAGTACTTACGATAGAACCACATTTTGTAGATATTATGTTTATTGGAAACAGCCTCTCTGCCCTCTCGGGTAGAGGTAAGGCCTGTCTACATATTACCCTCCCCAGACCCCACCTTGTGGGAATATACTGGGTTGTTGTTGTTGTTGTATGTTTATCGTGAAAGTTGCAATAACTATAGAGGCATCAAATTACTAAGCCACACCATGAAAGTATGGGAGCGGGTGGTTGAGGCGAGGGTGAGGGCGATGACGTCAATCTCGGTGAACCAGTTTGGTTTCATGTCGGGCCGCTCCACCACAGAAGCTATCCACCTTGTCAGGAGATTGGTGGAAAAGTATAGGGATAAGAAGGACTTGCACATGGCTTATCGACTTGGAGAAGGCGTACGACAAGGTTCCAAGAGAGGTGTTATGGAGGTGCCTGGAGGCGAAGAGCGTGCCGGAGGCCTACATTAGGATGAACAAGGATATGTATGATGGCGCTAAGGCGAGGGTTAGAACGGTGGGTGGCGACACAGACCACTTCCCGGTGGAAGTGGGGCTTCACCAGGGATCGGCGCTCAGCCCCCTCGTATTTGCTTTGGTGATGGATGCTCTAACTCGGCATATCCAAGGAGACGTGCCATGGTGTATGCTATTCGCCGACGATATTGTCCTAATAGACGAGTCGAGGGTCGGTGTTAACGAGAGGTTGGAAGTTTGGAGACAGACCCCCAGAGATATTTAAGAAATATTTGATAGATGATTTACTTGGAGTGCAAGTTTAGCTCCGAGCCGAGCGAAGAAGGAGCTGGTAGGGACGTGAAGCTTGGTTCTCAGGTCATCGCTAAGAAGGACAGTTTCAGATATCTTGGGTCAGTGATCCAGAGTGACGGAGAGATCGATGGGGATGTCACTCACCGAATAGGGGCTGGGTGGTCAAAATGGAGGCTTGCGTCGGGAGTCCTGTGTGACAAGAAAGTGTCACAGTAACTCAAGGGGAAGTTTTATAGAGCTGTGGTTAGACCAGCAATGCTGTACGGGGCGAAGTGCTGGCCAGTGAAGAACTCCCATATCCAGAGACTGAAGGTAGCAGAGATGAGGATGCTCAGGTGGATGTGTGGGCACACCAGGTTGGATAGGGTTAAGAATGAAGTTATTCGGGAAATGGTAGGGGTAGCCCCAATGGATGAGAAGCTGCGAGAAGCGAGACTCAGGTGGTTCGGGCATGTGCGGAGGAGAAGCCCCGATGCACCGGTGAGGAGTTGCGAGCGGCTGTCGGTAGTTGGCGCGAGTCGTGGCAGAGGGAGGCCCAAGAGGTATTGGGAGGAGGTGATTAGGCGGGACATGACTATTATGCGGATTTCCGAGGACATGGCTCTTGATAGGAAAGCCTGGAGGTCTAGTATCAAGGTTGTAGGTTAGGGGCTTCTATTATTTTGCGGGGTAGGGATGGGTCGAGGGGGGAGGGTTCCCGATAGGTTAATACCTTGGTGAGTACTCCTAGAATTACTACTGTCTTTTGTTCATGTTGTTGCTTTGTTTACTTTGCCCTTTTATACGTCAGTTTTTTGGGGTTTACTCTGGAGTCACGAATGCTTTTTCTTTTTGTCATGTTTTTGTTTTTTTTCCTTTTCTCAATCTTTCGCCGATGGTCGATTGGAAACAACCTCTCTGCCATGTTGTACCCTCCCCAGGTCCCACCCTGTGGGACTATACTGGGTAGCTGTTGTTGTTGTTGTTATGTTTATCGTGAGAAATGTTGGTAACATGTAAACTTAGTTCACAAAATAGAAGTCGCATTAGCAATACATTACTGTTGATATTTCCAAAAACTCTTTTGCTTTATGGTCTTGAGGACAATAATATTTCCAGAAACAGATAGATATAGGTTTTAAGATTTTCATTTAATATAGCACAACCATAATAAACTATTTCACAACTTCATAAGTTAGGCTTGTGGAAGTTCTGATATATCAAAAAGAAGTTTTATGGAAGTTGCTCTTGCTCTACCCAATATTCTTATCAAGGTTTGAAAATTTATCTAATTTTTTACGGTACTCAGAATATTATAAGTGATTTTTTACTTTACTTGATGACCCTGGTTGAGAGCAATCAGCAAATATTGAAAGATTTGCTGTTAAAGCAGTTGGCACATTCTAATGAGGATGAGAGCACCAAAAGAAGGTTCCTGTGATCCTATTGCACCACTTGAATTGCCTCATTCGTTGCATGCATTTCACAGAGTGTCTACATCTGACGATCTTAATGTGGTAAGAGTTATACATAAGGAAACCTTTACTTTCTATTTTGACAAATTACAGCTCCATACAGTATAGCTCCATCTTTCATGCAAGCCTGAGGTCCCTGTTTCCTGTACTTTTTTGGTGTTGCATTCTTTGCTGACAACTGACTGTATGTAAACCTGGTTATGATTCTGTGGAGCTCCTGCTCCATTAACCAAATGGTGGTATATCTTAAGCCTTGCCTTTTGTTTTGTTCTTTTCCTTTTTCTATATAAAGGTAAAGACATCTTCATTTAATGGTTGGATTGGAATGTCATATTTTACAACTGCTTGCAGTGTGCTAATTCAAATTCATTGACTATTTCCTTTTTGAAATGTAAATTATTTAAGCAAAATATTCTGATATAATCTTCACTAGAAAGAAGGTGCAAATTTACAACCAACTGTAATGCAAATTGAAAGACTAAAGCACATTTAAGAATCTGAATCTATTATAGGTATACCTCTTTCACAATCATTTCACTTAAAAAAAATTCGTCGGTTTATGTATTTACTTGCACTTATGTGGTCTAGCTTCAGGCAGTGGCGAAGCCAGAAAATTATTTAAGGGTATTCAATCTTGAACACGAAAAAATAAATGTGGAGCTGCAAGTTCAATCCTGCATCCATGAAGCAGATTTCACCAACCTTTGCCACTGCCATTGGGCTATGACTTTTTATTGTTACAAGAGTGTTCAATATGTATTACATATATATAAATTCTAATATTTTATCTATATACACGGTATTATTATTGGACGAAGGGTGGTCAGTTGACCACCCTTGCTACCATGTAGCTTCGCCCCTGGCTTCAGGCTAGGTATGTAATTCCACTTTGACATTCCTACTCCAATATTCTAAATTGATTATTAAATGACAAGTGGACATGCATGCGTGATTTGTGGATTTTGAGAATCATATTTCATATTCTGTCTGTTAAAAAGCTTTACCTTTGTTGAAAATGAAGAGGATAAGCTCCTCTTTTTTCCTTTTGTTTCGTTTATAACAATAATCAAACTATTTATATCCCACAGGAAGGATGCCATACATTTCGTGGAGGATTCTGGAATTATTTCAGCATGGGTAAGGAATACACTCCTGATTATGAAATATGTTCCTGAACGCCATCCAACATTTTCATTTGTTTTCTACCGCATTTAATAACATTAAATTGAAAAGGATGTGATAAGAAAATCCGTCTTACATGAGGTTGGATTCTTATGCAACCTAGGAGGAGGTTTCAGAAAATTATTATGCTATCTTGTGGTTAATCATGAATGCTTGATAATAGAAAAGACAAAACTATCTTAATTAGTGAAGTAGTGGATTCTTTTCCGCATTTAAGCTATATTGAAACTTTGTTTTTTTATTTTTATATGCATGATTGTTTGAATAAATGTCATCAGTGCAGATTATGTTTAACTACTAATACCAAGGTGAAAAAGTGAGTGCCTTCTTTTTAAAGTCAAATAACTTGCCCTACTGACATTGACCTCCCATCTAAATTATCAAATTCAAGCGACATCGCTACTAATTAAGAAACCCATACCTTCCCTTTTTAGTATTTCATTTCATAACTCCCTTTTACTAGCAAATATTAGGTCTTGCGTGAGATATGAGCTAATTGGCCAGTGAATCATTCCAAAAACCAATACTGACCCTTACCTTAATTCTTGTGTCAAACTTGAATAACCTCTATATATTTGTTTTAAGACGAAGTCGTTCATAGTTAATTCATAAGTGTTAATTTGAAACCAGAAAAAAGGCTTTTTTTATTTTTAAAATGGAAAGAAAAATTGACAAAAATTTGGAATAATTCAGAGCTAATGAGGCTGAGAAAAGCCTGCATTGGACAGTGATTTTAGTAAATGACGACCTCTATGTGGGTGCGAAGGCAACCTAGTATTTTAGTTGACATGAATAAGGTGGCTAGACATTATGTCAAACCCCAAAACGGAAGCTGAGTGTATTTTGAAAGTACTATGCTACTTGTACTATTGTTTATCTGGTACTACATCTAATCTTAAAATTCTCTATAATCAGGGATGGATGCACAAGTATCATATGCATTTCATTCAGAACGTAAGATGAATCCAGAAAAATTCAAAAACCAGCTTGTCAATCAGGTATTGAAGTGAATGTCAGGATTAAGATGACTTGGCACCATTTTCATACATTTATTCTTGAATGTCAGGATTTAAGACTTAGCTCCATTTTCATATATTGTTTGAATCATAGGGTATCCTTTTGTAGCAAGGTCAATGCTTCTCTATCTTGTACCCAATAGATTATAGTATTGTACTACCTGAAAAGGTAGAAATAGCAAAATAATTGTGAAGTTCAGCAATCGACTGTGCTGATAAAACCAATAGTTGAAGATGTAATTGTTTCTACCCAGGAGGGTAGGAACGCATTTATGGAGATCCTTAGTCTCTCGGAGTCGAAAGGGGTAATTTGCATCTTCATTTTTTAGATTTGGGGTCAAAGAGAAAGGTTTCTAAATTTCAATTTTGTAATGGATGTCAGCTTATTAAAAGGTAGATAGGTCGGGCCTCCTGCTTTATATCACCCTTGTTGAGACTGAAGACAGTTTAAAAATGGACTAGAAAAGAATGAAAAAGAGAGCTGTCGTTATCCTGAGCTAGGTCATTAGAGAATTAGGTGATTGGAATAAAAGGAGGAAAGTTAGGGACTGTTTAAGAAGGTTTGTCCTAGTTTCTTTTGCTTCAAGTTTGCGAGGGGAATTGGTGCGAGTGAGCTTGTTAGAGATAGCTATGAGAAGATCCCAAATTATCATGCTTTTGCATCCTAGTGGTATGTCATTATACTTCATTATTGGGCTAGACATTTTACTTCTAAGATCTAATACACTTCTGGAGACTGCTTTCCATCCATTGTCATTATTTTCATTAACCTGTGATCGACCTTTGTCTTAGGAGAAACTGCTTGTTGCAATCCACATTACCCAACGTTGCGAGTCATTTTTAGTGTCTCGAGGAACTTTGCATCTACTCGTGAAGATTTTACATGAATATTCTATACAGATAATGACATATAATAGAGGGGGTCATTTGCTTGAAAGTTGGTTTGCACACGTGAAGAAATGGAAAGCACATTTAATTGATTTCTTGACCAAACATATTTTGGTCGGGAAGTGTATTTTGCACTTCATTATTCAATGGGAGTGATTAGATTAGTGTTGACCAAACAGATCTTTTCCCTGTTAATATCACATCTTGATTTTGTGTATGACCATTAATATCATTAAATACATATATATCAATCAACCAGCTGGATATAATCTGCATCTCTGTTATGCAATTAAGGACATTCTTTCGTACTACCTTTTGCTCACCTTTTTCATAATGTTTTCTTCTTTATCCGAAAAGAAAAGCAAAGCACAATAAACTGAAAATAGCGTGGTACTGAATGATGTAACAAAGTTTGAGCAATATGGACCAATTTAAAATTGCTACAGAACATTTACAACATTTCTGCTGTACATTATGTACTATCAGAAAGGGATATCACATTATCTGTTCAGCTTAATATTTATTAAGTAAATGGAATTGATGGTCTCTTTTGTCAATGTTCATGCTTAAGTTAAGTTATTGTGTTTTCCTTGAGGTAGTGATTTAGCAATTTTCAAGTTTAAGCCTTTTGTCTCCTGCTTTACTCTAGCTTATATAAACGCAAGCTTCTGGATTACATGTGAAAACAAGCATTTCCTATTCTACATTCGGTATTATTTGTGGAAGTGTACCTTATGGGTTTTCTGGCTTTCTCCTTAGAGTACATATGCAAGGCTTGGATGTACACAAGGATGGTTTTTTGCGTCCCTTTTTCATCCTTCTTCATGGTGAATCTGCAGTGTATTTTAATACATAACTTCTTGTTGATCTTTCTTTACCATCACCTCTTTGATGGTATAATATTATGAGAATATACGGGTTTGCATTTACTGCAGGAACATAGCTCAACTGGCCAAGGTTAAGATAATGAAAAGGCAAGGTGAATGGCATGACCTTCACATCCCTCACAGGTAGCATCAATTATTTGTTGTAATGTACGAACTTCACCAGATAATCTCTTTTTTTATGTCTCTATTCAAATAAAAGATTCTGGCTTTTCTCCTATCGTATAATTCAGGTTGCACTGTTGCGTCTATCTCTAGGTTTTGCATGTTGATTGTTAAACACGACAACCTTTGAATTATAAACAGTTTTCTTGTCCGATTGTACTTGCAGTATAAGGTCAATTGTGTGCCTAAACCTGCCTAGCTTTTCTGGTGGACTGAATCCTTGGGGAACACCAAATAGCAACAAACGTCGAGATGTATGTACTCGATTTGCTTCTTCCGCCATCTACCATTTTTTTCTGTTTTTCTCGTATGTCTGAGATTTGTGTGTGCGCATGTGGTAGATATCAATAGATTTTTGTTTTTAAAACTTAATGCCATTTCACCTTTTCCTGCTCAAGTTTATATTCACATTCATGTACTAATCATTGTAATGGACAGAGGGACTTGACTCCACCATTTGTTGATGATGGCCATCTTGAAGTTGTTGGCTTTAGAGATGCTTGGCATGGAATGGTTCTTCTTGCTCCAAATGGGCATGGGACGCGGCTTGCACAGGTTTGGGATATTAATTTGCTCTTATTAATATAAGTGCATATAGACATACCATATTCATATGTAGCACTCAGGTGTTATTATTCAGTAATTGTCAGTTGGTCCAAGATGGTCCAATTGTTAACTTTGTATTGCATGTACTTACAACTGATTAAACATAAGATCAACACGTACTAGGATGAAAAGGTTGAACTGATTGAATATCGTACTAGGACGAAAAAGCTGAACTGATTGAAAATAAGATCCATAGAACTTCCCAAGACATGTGCAACAATCATTTGAATTTTTTGTTCAATTACCCTGTTTGTAGGCACATAGAATCCGGTTTGAGTTCCATAAGGGTGCAGCTGACCACACATTCATGAGGATTGATGGGGAACCATGGAAGCAACCCCTTCCTGTAGATGATGACACCGTTGTGGTAGAAATCGCTCATCTTGGCCAGGTTAAGATGCTTGCTACCCATGGTTGCAGATCCAAAAGTATGCACGACCCTTCAAGCCATGTCAATCATGATGGTGATGACGGGGATAGTGGTGAAGAGGATTCGGTTGTGGAAGAGCAGAGGAAGTTTGGGGCAGCAGACACATTCAAAATTCCTGATGAAGTTGACATTTCTCATCTCAGTTGATTCTGTTATCTCTCGTCGTTCAAAATTTGCTTCTACTACAACCTCCATATTAAGTTGTGATATAGTAGATGAAAAAAGATGGTTCGTGTGCGATATGATGACAAACATTTCAGTATCTGCATAGGGAATTTCCTGGTCAATTTAGTGTAAATGTGTTAGTTGAATTACTCGGTATATAATACTGGAGAACCTTGAAGGCATCTCTCTATTAGCCAATATTTGCCTAAATTCTTGGATTTTAAACTTGCATTTTCTGTCACTTGAATTTTCAGGAAAATCACATTTCTATGCTATTCATTATTCTGTGGTATCTGGATGAATCATGTTGTAGGCACTCACCAAAATTCAGACCTCTACCAATCCAAAATTTTGTGCTTGCTATGTGTCACACCTCCCTTTTACACCGCACATAACGTAAAAATGTAAATGTGCCACTGGTTAATACTACACCCCGAGAAGGGATATAATAATAATCAATGAAGGAGTTTTTCCACTTAAAGGACAGTCGGAACGGGATCAATTATTTAATTATTCAGAGTCGCCACTTGGGAAAATAATGGTGTCCCAAGTCACCGGTTTAATCCCGAACCGAGGAAATTTATGACTATGTATTACAGTCTGCGAAACTAGAAACCTGGATAAGGAATTCTGTTAACCCGGGAGAAGGTGTTAGGCACTCCCGGATTCCGTGGTTTTAGCACGGTCGCTCAACTGCAATTTTTGCTTTTATCTGATTTCTTTATATATTTTAATTAGGTGCTACTAATGTTCCGCTTTTCAATTGCGACGTCACGAAAACACATTTCGAGTCACACCGCAACCGGTACGCCTGTGACTTTAGTGTATTTCAGTTTCGCCGAGAATAGGATTTGGGTCACATAAATGCACACCCGTAATTAGGAAAGTATTTTATTTACAAATCGTGCCTAAAGAGTCTATCGTGTTGTTAACTTTGGGAAAGACCGTGAAATTTGCTAAACGGTCCTCCCGAGTCTACATGTTTTATAACAATTAATTGAGGGCCCCGCAAATGTGTATTTAGTGCGGCGAGGCTCGTCTCATTCTTATATAAAGGTAGACCTACGAATAACTATGATTTTTATTCTTTATTTATCAAATGCCCAAACTAATGGATTTCTATGACTATAACGAGAACCTCAATTAGGCCTTCTTAATGAATTCCAACGCAACTTAGTTTAAGGTTAGTACAAACAAACGCAATTATGATTGCCATGGTCTAAGATCAATTTCACGTAGAGGTAAAGGCTATCCAATTTATGCAACCTTCACAGTCGACATAGAGCTCAAATTAAGTCGGATGATCAACGCGTATGAATTAGTATCCTAATTACCTTATTTTTTATTATAATCCCACCATTCAAAAGTGAAGAATCATTGTCAATATTTGCCAAAGACAACCTGTTTACACTGACTTAGTTATGTAATTTCAGTTTTTAATTAAAGCTGGAATAGGTGAACAATAAATCTGTTTGTGCCTCTATTTATCCGATATACAAATGACTTTAACAAGGAGAGATTATTCATTCCAAAATGTTAATGTTTCTTTTCTTTAACAAATGAACCTGAATTTCAGAGACAAATATCGATAAATCAGAGTCCACAACCACAATCCTACCAGCTAAATTTTATTACAAACCAACAAAAATTAACATGGCTATTAATGGACAAATGACACACAACAGGCTTTCGGCTATAGTGAACTCAGCAATAGTCAATCCATACTATTCGACTACTATTTTTGACACACTTGAACTAATTATAGCATAACATAGTCATCCTTATAAATAGAGAACAATCACTGCTTTATTCAAATTATGAGCTACAAGAAGCAATTGAAGAGGTGTACCTGAGAAAATCCAGAAAATAAAAGAGAGGATCAGCAACAGTATATACAGGGATATCAGCAACAAATTCCAGCAGTAACAATCAAGGAGATCAACAGCAGTGTGTGAGGGATTCCACAATGCATAGAACCCAGGCAGAGGATTTTTAGAATTTTCAGTTGTTTCAAAACCCAATTTCACATTCAAACTGTTCTTCACTGATTTGTAATAGACTATCCTATTGTTTTTTTTTTGGTTTTTTTTTTTTTTGAAATGAATTTGAAGGCGAAATAGAAGAAAAATCAATCTGAAATATTAATTTCAGATCTGCAATTCAACAAATATTTTTTTTTTGGATTTTTCTAGGTTTATTTGGTTCCAATTTCTAAAAGAGACTTTAAAAAATCTGAAGGAACCCCCTTTATTCAAGCTAAAATTACCTATTTATAGGCCAAAGAGAGAAATCTGAATTTCATTAAAAACCATTCAATTCTTGGCTTGTTGCACAAGTTAGTGCAATTATTTTAGTGAAAGCTACACTAAGACCCCTTTCTAGAATAGTCTACCATGTTCTCTTTCCTTGTATTACCTATTGTGCCCTCATTTCCTTTTATTATCTACTAAAATACCTTTTGTTATGCCCAAATTACCCTAAAAGCTCTATATTTATCACAATTATACCAATTCTTATCCCAATTGCACCCTTTTCCTTTTAACCTTATTACAACTATACCAACTTCTATTCCCCTTTTACCTTGCTTTTTACTGCTTATTACCTACTTTAAATTCTGTATTTTCTCCCATTTTAACCTATTTTCAAACTTGTATTTATCAAATAGCCACAATTAAGTGACTATTGCTCAACTAGCCAATTGGCCCTTTCACTACTTTAAATCCAGAATTAATTCGCTAATTAGTATCACATTACATCAATAGCCAATCCTAGGTAGTCTTACAAACATAGCCATTTATGATTAATCATCCAATTAACGGGACTCAGGAGACAATTTGATAGATGGTGAGTCCTATTAATCAGAATAATTCATCGCAATTGAATCTATCGAGCAAAACACCTTAGGTGGGTACTAATCATGTGATTCTTACTATCGACTTAACTTGAATTTCTACTAGTCTAAAGGACAATCTAATAGTCGAACTAAATCACTAATTTCGGCTATAACCAATCGACCTAAGTGTTAGTCAATTTGTTAAGGAACAACTTTTCTAATTGAACTAACAGCTATAACCAATATTCCCCTATTGAACAAACAGAAATTATCACTCAAAACAGATTCTCATTAACTCATGAACCAACCTAAACTATGACAATATCAAATTATACAAAAAAAAAATCAACAGAATGAAATAGAAAAATCAGGAATTAAAGAGAAAACAGAAATTAACTAATTTTGAACTAATCGATTAAGCAAAACTCTAACAAAGATTAATACCAAATTGACCAAAACAAATCCAATAATCAACTAGTAATTCCCAACAATCAAAAATATGAAACATGAATCAATTGGATCAAAACAATAAGTAATTCGAAAATACAAAAATCAGAAATCAACAATAATGGCTATTTCCGAAATCTAACAAAAAAAATAGAAAAACTAATAGAAACTAACAATTATTCAATTAATTAGCAGAAACTAACAATCTTAGCAAAAATCAAAAATCAACCGAAAATCTAACAATCTTGATTCGGCGAAAACCAAACACGGACAACTATTAACAACAAACAAAAAACAGATTCAAAACTGAAATAACATATTAACAGATTCTAAAAAAAATAACGCAAAGAGACGAGGATCACTTAGCTTTTTTAGCAATTTTTTCTTTTCTGCTTATCTCATTTTCTTGATTATTTACTGATTTTCTTCATCGCTTCTTGGTTATTGTTCACACGAGCCCTTTCTTGAATTTTCCTCGACTTTTCTTGATTTTTCTCGGGCTAGCCTCGTTTCTTGGAGATACCGGCGGTTGTTGACTCGAAATTCTTGTGTCACAGCGTATGTGGGAGTTAAAGAATGATGGTGTGTGTGTTTTATGGTTTTTTTTTTTTGAGGCGGCGCCGCCATGGGAGGGGGTGGCGGCGCGGATTAGGGTTTAGTGTTTGGAAGGGCTATAGTGAGTTTTGAAGGAGACTAGTTGAAGAAATGGGATGAGGAGGAGATGGGGGTTATTTTGATGTTGTTTTTGGTCGGAGAAGAGGCCGGCCGCCGCCATAGACGGTGGAAACCTAGCGGCGACGGCAAGGAGGTGAAGAGAGAGGAAGACAGCAGGGTGTTTAGTCTTGTTATGTTTTTTAAGGTTAATGTCTTTAGTATATTGATTTGTAATAACCATATTTGGACCGTTTGATTAAAGATTCACGGATGGCTGAGATTTAATCACACTGAAAAGAGGGAGAATCAGGTGAATCATTTGGGCTGGGGCGTTTTTTATGGGTTGGGATTATTGGCCGTTTGGGCCTGGGGCAATTGGGCTAGGGTGTTTGGCCCAAATCTTCTTTCTACTCGTTTGTTCATTGCATTTTCCTTGTTAATCTAACTTGTATATTTATTTATTTATTTTTTATTTTATTTTTTTGTATTTTATTCTTTTTGTATTTTTGTATTTTGTATTTTGTATTTATTCTACTTTGTAATTATTTGAAACTTATTAAAAATTAAACTAATTATCTCTTTTTGACAATTTTCAATTTAAAAACTAACTAATTTTTTTGATTTTTTCTTTAATTTGTTAGAAAAAGAATTAATTTCCTAAAGATGCAAATTTTTGTATTTTCATTTATCACACACAAATAACATGCAAACAACTAACACAAAATTCACACAAAATTTAAAAAATAAGGAAAAATCATTTATTTTGAATTTTATAGGAATAACTCATGTGTAGGGTAAAAATCACGTGCTCACACTATGTTTTTCTGAATGTTCCCCTCTGTTACTGATGCTTCTGCTCCACAAGCAATAGAAATAGGGCACAGCCTATGCAACCTCGTGGTGCAGGTCGAAAGAGGGTTTCTTTTTTATTTAAGAAAATGGAAAATGGGGAGGCAATTATTATTAAGATTTTGGCCCTGAATTTCTTGGAAGACAAGTTTTACACATCTATAAATTAAGGATCTCTACTTCTCACCAGGGCCAAAAAAAATCCACAATGTAGTCATTAAAGAATTTTGTTTATGGGAGATTTTTTTTCTCGATAGTTTTTCTTCTTTATATTAATTTTATTATATGTAGATCAATTGATCAAATCATTATAAAATTTATGATTAAATATATATATATATATATATATATATATATATATATATATTTGTCTGATTTATTGCCCAGCAAGCGTTAGTTTTTGCATGCATCATGTTATTTTGATCCCAACAATTATAATGTAGGGAATTGCAATCTTAAAGAGTCGATCGAGGGCATTTCAATCATAACTGATGGTAGTTGGCAACTGTCGGGAGTTAGTGCAATTTATCAAAATCGGCTAGATATACTAAAGATTAAGTCTATAGGTAAAATGATGATATTATCGACATGGATAGTCAGTATTTCTTTTACTTGAAGTTCGACTAAATCCAAATTCACGTTAAAAAGTGTTGTGTATTTCAAACTTCGGCGAGACCTGGGAAGGCAACCCGATTGGGTGTCAGAGGATCCATAGTACCTGCAGCGCCTCCCGGACTTCATATTCATCATTTTTGAAAGCGAGGGGAAGGTATAAGTCCCCTCCTATGCAAACTCTTTATTAGCACAGAAGAAAACAGCGACTTGCAAACATAGATATTGTGGAATATCGTGACATGTCTATGTGTTCATCTTATCCCTTATACACCTCAATGAAGTACACCGGTTGTAATATAAAACCAGCTTATAAAAAGGTTTCACATGCTTATATCCTCCAATACTTGTGGAGACAACATGGGGGCAATCTTTATGCACTTCTTGGATAATCTTCGTTCTACAATGTAAGCCCATCATATAAAATTATTCTTCTCTATTTTAACTTACGTGACTGTATGGGCTAAACATGGTTTGACTGCGGCTTTCTCCACGCTCACAATACGATGAGGGTACAACCCTCCCTTATGTTTCTTACAGCGAGGGCGCAATATAGACGTAAGGGTACAAACGGCAACATATGTATTTAGACGTCCCCGTTTTAAGGACGTAGACGATTCATCGATGGATTATAATTTTAGTAAGGAAGCTGCCCTGTTGTAAAGGACCCGGTGTTATTATCTAATAATACAACTTCTATCATTCTCTTTCTATCATTCTCTCTCTATCATTCTCTCTCTATTATTCTCTCAACTGCGATAATCAATTATCTTTACAAGTACTTCATCCTTGCAAATATTTCTATACTATAATCATACTGATTCCGTTTTTTATATTTATTATACTTGATTACGATTTACCCCTCTTATATTTTTGATTGTTAATAGCTCATAAAGTAACCGATAACTTTTAAGTCAAACAGTGATAGTATTTAATTAAGCACAGAATTTAAAGAAAAAAAAAAGCTTGACAAACTTACAGCTTAAAATAAGTCGTACATTTTTGTATTGTTTTAAATTATCTTATTAAGGATAAAATAAAAAATTTAAAGTTAAATTATTTATAATAAAAAAATATAATATTCTTCTCAAGACAGACAAAAAAAATACATAAATTGAGATATAGAAAATAACTAAGAAGCAACATGAATTTATATGTAAAATTATTAAAGTTTCCAAAACCTAGGGACTCTGAGAAATAATATGCGAAAAGCATACTGCAAATGCATATAAATTACTGGACAAGTGATAACTCCGAATCTTCTGACAAGCTGCAAGCCTTCCACTGTCCTCCCAGAGAAAAAATATTAATTTTGAGTTTAACTGCTAAGCACGCAGCGTTAGACATTTTTACATCCTAAACATCGTATTTGTTAGGACCGGAAAATTATGTGTCATGTTTAAGCTAGTAAAAGCAATACTTCAACAACGATAAATCATACAATAAGAAAGAAATATACCAAACGAGACACAACATTTAACATGATTCAGTCAACTGACCTACGTCCACATCAGAGATGGGCAATCCACTATATCAAAGAGAGTACAAAATATCGAGAGAACAACTTCACGAAGAGGCAAACACAAGTAACACGCTAACACTTATCCCATAAAGTTCTCCTCCTAAATACGATTCTCAAACCTCATATGGCTACATTGTGGATGTTGTTGAATGAAAAGGACGCATCTTCAATTTATATAACTCGAAACATTTTCCTACAAGAAAAGAGACTAGCCAAATATGAAAGAATTATATTTTCCTTCTAGAAAAAAAAAATCGGTTATAATAAATTTAGTATTCTTTCCTTTGTGAGATCAGAAAAATCGGAAAAATAATTATGATAATAAATCTTGACAAACACCTAACATATTTAATTTGGTAACATAAAAATACTCAAGGATTTAACTTACCTTCCTTAATAGTGTAAAGAAAGCTTAATCCTCGAGTTACGGTAGCTGCCAACAAAGGAATCAAAGACCTAAGGACATTTTCAATACCACAGGCAGTTGATTTTAACTAGTAATAGCAGGTATTATTTTTACAGATTATCAATTAATATTTATCAAGCGATTCATAAGTTATTATGTACGTCAGTGACATGATTAATTTTAATTAAATATTTTTAACCATTAGTATGTTGAATTTAAACACAAAAATTAGAGTACATAATCATTACTAACTAATGGTGTAAAAAATCTCACATTATCCGTGCATAGAAATTAAATCCATTTATCTTTTAATTCAGGATCCTTTTACCTATGTTTATAATTATTACCAGGTTACGAGCTCAATTCTTTAATTATATTACTTATAATTTATTCTATCAGAAGATGGGAAAATCATCCACCACTATTCCGGCACGTCATACCAGAACTTTTTTATTTATTTAATACTTCTCCATATAAACCTACTTCTCCATATAAACCTTTTGAAAACGATAATCTCAATACAGTCAGGAGTTTGTAATGCACATGCCCAACTGCTTTTTATTTTGTATATTTTTATCATCAAACATATCGAACGAACCTTATAATAAAATTGGTTTCGCGTAACTTATATAGGTCACTGGTTTGAGCTATGAAAATAATTATTAATGCTTGTATTAGAGTAAATCGTCTGCATCACAGCTCTTGGAGTGCGATCCTTCCCCGGACCAGTGGCATAGCCAGAATCTGCCAAAGATGTTCAAACTTTAAACAAATCAATAATTTTTTTTGCCGAAGAATAGTATAAACTATGTGGAAAAGAGTCAAATAGACTATACACGGTGGTCTCGTTTAGTTTTGACAAACAAAATGGACGGATAACCCTAAAACAACATATCATTTCGAACACATTGGACGCTAAACTGCCGCACTCAACTATATTAAGATATTCAAAATAAAATATATAACATATAAAATAATATTTGACTTGTATAAGCCGTTAATATTCTAGCGAAGGGTGTTCGACTGTCCCGGATTCTGTATGAATACGAAATACTTTATGCATAGTACTGTCGTTTTATATATCATCAAATATCTGCTGCAGTTGCATATAAAATGCTTCTTTATACAACCACACTATATTGGTATATCCATATCTTCTCAAAACAACTCTCTACAGCAGAATTAGAAACCTACAATTCTTAATATAATAGTAAGAAACATGAGCAAAGTCGTAGAGCAAACAATAGCACAAGAAGCAATTAAAGAAGTCAAAGATAGGTTCAAGAAATGTGAATACTCAACTGATTCGTCACACAAAAAGGGAAAAGGAGAATTTGCAGAAGGAGCTAACGAAGGTAATGCGGGCAGTGGTAATAACAGGCGAAAATTAGCAGAGGAGTCGCTGAGAACTGTAATGTATTTGAGCTGTTGGGGTCCAAACTAATAATTATTCTGTATCATAGAATGTTCTTCAAGCAAAAGTGGAATCTATTTCAGTTTTTTTTAATCAAATATCTGCATTTTCTCCTCTTACCTGAACTTAGTATCATTTTGATTATTTCATACTCCACCGTTCCAATTTGTGTGTTAGCACGAACAGTGGCGGATCCAGAATTATAAAGTCATGGTGCTCGTCGATAAAAATTTTAAAAGAAGAGGAAAAAGAAGTTTAATTGGGATACTCGCTCAATATTTATATAAATATTTTTATAATTACCTATATAAATTTACTAAATCTAAATCAACAATAATGGGTGCTTGAGCACCCACAAGGAACAATGTGGATCCGCCATTGAATATGGAGTTTAAGAAGTGAAGAAAACTGATTTTAAAACTTATAGTCTAAACTAGGCCATAGTTATTTTTATAACTGTTTTTGTACTCAAACAAAGACTTAATTAGCAACTAAAAAACAAAAAAATATAAAGTGGGAATGGAGAGGGTGACTGTTTGCAATAAATTATAGTATGTGATACAAAAATAAATTGAAACCATAATATAAATATGAAGAAACGTAATATTATTGATAAAATGATGCGGGTACAATTATGTTTGTTCCCTTGATTCTTCCTCCGAATTATTATCCGTAATTCGAGGGCTAGAGCAGCGTGTTTCTTGAACGTAGGATGATGAAAACTTTCTTGGATTTATTTGATAACTATGAAGTATGTTATGGATCTTCTTGAAGTATTTGATTATCAAGAATTATCCGGCAACTTTTGATCTCTTTGAAAATATCCCGTGAGTTTATGGGATTTCTGAGATGATCTCCATTTTTGAGATATTTTTTTAAATGATTATGCAACCCTTTTTATAAGAGTGACCTAGGATTTTGTTGTAGAGTAGCCTCTAACCAATACTGATAGACTTCTAGAATTTTAAGAGGTCTTGTAGTATCTTGAATTTAGGATTTAACTCGATCCATTAAGATTCTTATGTCTACAAATATCCCCTACTTTAAGGTTTGTCGGGGTGTAACTTTGACGAAACTTAAAGACGAGACTTGAAGTACCCGATTATCACAATAGAAATTTATTCTTCTTCTCCAAAATTTTGAACATTTTCCTTATTTTCCGGCATAAAAACTGCAAAAAGAAATCTTCATACCCATTATTATTCCATTTATTTCTTTTCATCAAAAGCCCATTTTATCTTTCTTCCTTCCGTTTTTTTTTAGAAAAAATTACAAGAAAATACACTTGACATCACACCATAACAAAAAATAGCCCATGTTTTTAAGTTTTACCCTACCTAGCCTATATTTTAAATATTTTAAAAGCACTAGCAAATTCTAAATTTATAGAGTTAAATTTGTGTTCTCACAAATATTGCATTCACTGTCTTTTCTTCTCACTCATTCTACATATGCTTCAAGGGGCCATCTGCTGTTATTGCTTCTCCCATGTGTCATCTCGTTGCAAAGAAAATTGAAGAGTAGAAGTTCAACATTGAAGGCTATTCAAAGCTTTATTTTTGAAAATTGGATTTTTTGAGTTTGTTAGTTGTTTTGGTTGGGTGTTGTTCTAATTGATTGGAAATATCATAAGGAGTTCAAACTATCAATTTGAAGTGATTTTGAGTAGATTTGAACAAGATTTGAGTTAAATTTTAGAAAAAACGCAAGGAAGAAGACGCAATCAGTTTTTTGTATAATTATGTATAATCTTGTATAATAGTGTATATAGGAGTATAAATACATCTTATACACTATTATACACTTTTATACACCTTTATACAAGCATCTGTAGACGAACTTCTTCCACGATTTTCAGTTACAATTCTTGTTCAAAACAGTACAAATCTCTATTAAATGACTTCAAATTTTATATACAACCTCCTCATACTATTTCTAACAATTTTAAATAACACCCACTCCAAATTTCTCACAAAATCAAATTCGGAATCTAAACTCACATATTTAAGCTTGTTAAAATCTAATTTTCACCATTTAAATGGATTTGGTTTGTTGAACTAATATTTGAGTTATAATTGCTAATTCGAAAATTAACTTAAAAGTTTGAGCAATCTTTTTTAAAAATTAAATAATAATTTTGAGAATTTATTATAGTTGGATGTAGAATCTTAGTCTATTATTTTCGGGTTAGTTAGTTGTAAATTGAAATATGTGCTATAAAATTGAAAAGTAGGAATCCCACTACTTATTGATATGTGAAATTTTTCCTTTTTTTAATCCTCATTATTAATCCATTTATTCTTTTTCCTCAAATCCCTCTATCTTCCTTTCTTTTCTTCCATCACGATTTGTATTTATCTTTCACCTCAACTTCCTTCTCTTTTTACTCTTTTCCTTCCGACAAAATTTATCCGCTCTTCCCATTCTTCAAAATAAGTTTATACATCATAATAATTTAATTAATGTGATATTTCCGTTACATCATAATGATTCAATAACGTGGTTTTTTCGTTACTAAAACTCTTTGAAAAAATAAAATTTACTATGAGATGTCTCACAACTATATAAAGGTTTTCACCTAACTGGATATGTAGTTGTAAACTAGATGGAAATTTTTTTCTTAACGTAGAAAATAATGATGTTTTTTAAAGTTCGATGAATAGAGGTACATGAGATATCATGAAGCAGGAGGTAGACGGTGGACTCAAGGTCACTGAGGTATCGAACGATTATCACAATCCAAAATTCAACTAGTCATAATGGCACTAACCCAACTCGCTAGGTAAGCTAATTAATTACTATTCATTTCAATAAAATTTAATATGACAATTAAGTAAAAGAAAATATTTGAATCTTATATATTTCTCAAGGACTAGCAGTACAAATTATGAGCTTCTAAGATCTACAATGATGATGTGAAATAAAGATACATCAACTATCCCAATAATACATAAACAAACTTTTCATAAGTCTAGAGCTACCATGAACAAGAGGCGGCTATAACGGGTACGTAGGTACATCTTTAAATCAAGCTCCTATCGATCACAACAACATCAGCAGGCAACATCTGCACGCAAGGTGCAGAAGTGTAGTATGAGTACAACAGACCCCATGTAGTCAATGAGTAATAAATATAACCTTAGGTTGAAAGTACTAACGAGCTGGAACAACGGTCGAGTCCGACACCAATAGACAACAATATTTCATAACAACATAAAGCAAGTAATAAAAGAAGAATCTCATAAATAGAATGCTCAGATTATTCACAGTTCCAAAAAATAGGTATGCTTTTCAAGTATCTTTGTGAAAACCCAATACTTTTACGATGCAAAAAATATGACTAAGCTTGAAAATTATGATCTCCCAAAAACCTTTCAACAATAAATAGGAAGTTTTATTTTCAGATAGTGTGACAAAAGTACATCTCCATGCCTACATATCAAGATACATGTAAAATCATAAATGTCACCAAATGCGGGTAGCAGAAGGAAATGTATGTATCTCAGTGATGAACTCATATACTCACACTCTCAGAGTACTCAAGCTCATTATCTCGCATCCTCTCTAACCGTGCTCAATACCCAGCACACTTAGTCACTCAGCACTATACAATACATGTTGCCACGTGCAGCGCGATCCGCATATAGCCATAAGGCCTGTTCTGGTGTGCAATCCGATCCATAATAGATAGTCATATGGTCTTTTGCGACGTGTAAACCGATCCTCAAATAGATAATCATACGGCATATATTGTTGGTCTTCTTGATGTATACTCTTGTTAGTATGGGAGCTTATATCGACGTGTTGGGTGTTATGTAAGACCACATCCAAAAGGATTGGCTCTGGCGAGTCCTCAGGGATTCGCGGCGGTACACCGATGCCTGGAACAACTACACCATTCTCTCCATGGTCTTCAAGACTGTCGTTTTCATATGCGTTTCCTTAGTTAGACATTTCAATCTAAAATCAAAGATTCTTGGGCAACAAAAAGCGTGAAGAATAACTTGCATTATGTAGAAAACCATCAAGAAAACAATCACTATTATTTTTAGCCCCACGGTGGGCGCCATACTGTTTACCTTAAAAATGCTAATTACAATAAGATTTGATTTTGTGGTTCCAAAAATATGTGATTTATTTTTATGCTGGTTGTTAGGCAGTAGGTGCTAAGTGTAAGACTAGAAAATAAGATAAGAACTTGAAAGCAATATGTTTAAGCGAACTGAGTGGTTAAGAATCGGGGCCTCGAGCCAGGTTATACTAAGTTGTGAATGACCGATGAAGGACTAATAATTCTAGGAGCTTTGATAAGGGCTATTTATGATCTATAATGAGTAATACATGAAGAACAACTAATGAAACACAATAAATGTAAGAAATAACTGTATGTAATTGAGTCAAGAGAAAACGTGTTTAGGTTGGAGAGCAGAGAATGTTCTTGTATTAAATGTTGTACACGTCAATTACAAAATGATAAGGGTTCCCTATATATGTAAGATGGGGAATCTCAATATAGTACTGACGCATTTATTACAAGGTCAAAAGGCCGGTACAACCATTTAATACCATGGTACGGGCTTGAACTAGCCAAATAAACCTGGTCAACTTTAATCATGTGCCTTGGGAACTTCCCGTTTATCCATCATAGCCATCGAAACTTCCCTGGGTCGAACATTGAGAATCCTCGGGGTCGAACCTCGACCTGAGACTTGAGCCTTCTGAAGGAGGTCCTACAAATTGCCATAACGACCATAAAATCACACTCTCCAATTTTAGCCGTATATAGATAGTTCCTGTGTTTCTTAAAACATGATGATAAGAAATGATTTTCACATCGATTTCCTTCATTCTCTCACGATGACATTATGCGTATAACGTAAGTTCTTGTGATGACTGAAACGTCCCATTGGTTCATCTTCCCAGGAGCTTTTTAATGCTGGGGTTTCAAACCCTCAGATCATCATCCACATCTATAACTCACCTTGAACCGGCCACGAGACTAGTCTGTTAAGCCTTTCCCTTTTGAATCAACCTCATCGGGGTGTCAAATCTGATCAAAACCACAATGAATACATTAAAATAGGCTAATAGAACATAACCCAATCGAAATAACTCAAAAAACACCCAAAAATACGAAGTTGGCAAAACTCGACCCCCGATCCCACTTCTCGAAAAATTATGAAATTCACATTTTTGGAATCCTCGTCTCGCCCTAACCCATACATATAAAATATACAAGAATCGTAGTCTATTTCACCCCTAAAATCGTCACTTTAGACTCTCTTAGGCTTCAAGCCATAACCTCTATTTTTACCCATTGATTCCTTCAATTTTCAGTTATTAATTCATGTTTTACACGATAATAACATAATCCGAGTCCAAATATCGATACCTGATGAATCTCCTTCAAATCCTCTTCAAAATCGCCCAAGAATCGCCTAAGTCTGTAGTCCAAAATATTTTCTCACTTGAGAAATTCGAATACACTGTTTCATTAGACCCTTCTGATATTTTTGCTTCTGCGGTCCCGCTACCGTTTCTGCGGGACCACTTCTGTGAACTTTTGACCGCTTTTACGGTTCCTCTTAAATCCACAACGTCCGCTTTTGCGGTCTTAAATCGCTTCTGCGGTAGCCGCCTTTGCGAACCCAATGACCGCTTCTACGGTCCTAACAAAAATATCATGAGCGCTTCTACGGTCGTTTGCCGCTTTTGCATAAAATCGTCCGCTTTTGCGGTAACTGCCTAGACCTCAAAGGGCCACTTTTGTGATCATCCAACCGCATCTGCAGAATCGCTTAAGCGGCTCTTCTACCGCAGATGCAGAAATAGCACAAGCCTAAAAATCTGGTGCAATACCAAACATCCCAACTCCCGATTAATCATCCGAATTCACCCCGAGGCCCCCAAGACCTCAACCAAAAGCACCAAAACATCCTATAACCTTATGCAAACTTCTTCTAATCCTCGAAACACGCAAACAACGCTAAAACCAATAAATTATATCGGATTCAAGCCTAGTTTTCATTAAAACTTCCGAATTGCGCATTCAATCAAAATTCCGACCAAACGACGTTCGAATGACCTGAAAATTTACAAACATATCCAAAATTACCTAACGAAGCTACTGAAACTCTCAGAATTCCATTCCGATGCTCGGATCAAAATCTCACCTATTAATCGGAATCCGCCGTAATTCCAACTTCGCCAATTCAAGCCTATTTCTACACCGGACCTCCAAATTCGATTCCGATCGCACTCCTAAGTCACAAATCATTCCCTGAAGCTATTCGAATAATCGGAATTCACATCTGAGCCCTCTAACCACACAGTCAACTTCTGGTTGACTTTTCTATAACAAGCTTCCTTCTAAGAGGCTATGTGCCTTATTTTTAACCAAAACCAATTCAATTACACCCGATCGACTCTAATACTAACATAGAAATATGGAGCAACACAATATGGAGAAAACGGAGCGGTAACTCACGTGACGAAGGGCCGGACCGTCACAAAAATATTTGATCAAATTTACTGAAATTAATTTTAAATGCATAATAGAAGATTTAGTTTAACCTTTTTATTTGAATTTTTTCCCCTATCTCACTAAATTTACAAGGCCATTTTGTGAATTCACTATTTTTTTTATTATCGCGCGAAGCGCAAATAAATTTACTAGTTTATAATAAAATTAGGAGCATACTGGGGGCATGATCGTATCCTTGCCCCTATTTATTTTGTTTTAAAAGAAATAATAGGACACTCACAAAGATAAATTGTGTAATTAAAAATCTACTTATACTTTAATAGAGTAGATGAAAATTATAGCCCAAACTCATTTGACTCGCCTCAAGGTTGAGCTAATCATTGACTCGCCCATTTGTTGAAATAAGTCCATCTTGACCCAATCATTTCAACTTATCTAAAGTTTGGCTATTCTTAGCTCAAATTGATCCATAAATAATTTTGCTAAAATATTTTTAAAATAATTATTTTTGTTTAAATATTATACATATGACCATAACAAAAGAAAAGAAAAATTGAGTTGATAATTAAACAATTCATGAGAAATACGACATATTAAGTAAAGTTTGTTAAGAGTTGGGTGGAGTGTGTTATGATCAAAATTTTAGTCTAATTTATCCCGACTCAATAACCCAATCATTTATTAACTCAATCCATAGCTCAACCCCCATTTAACACCCCTACTTATATTTTAACTCTTATCGGAAATCTACCTTTTTCGGAAGAGTATTACATTAATACTGCTGTTGAGAAAAATAAAACTGGTTTGACATATAAGAATTTTATTTTATATTTCACATAACCAACATTACTTATAATAGACTCCTTTATTGCTTGACAGAATAGTTAAATAACCCTCTGAAATTCACCCTTTTTAATTAGCGTACACCTTAACCAAACGTGATTTTAATTACCCCTACGCTTAATTTTATTACCCCTACATAGTAAACCTTTGTATCGTGAATACACGTGCTGTAGACATTGAAATATTTACTAATGTTGTTGTACACGATAAAAACAATTCGGATACACTGTTAAAATATCCGAACCGCCTTTACAGTTAACCCCTTAAATTTAACCCATCTCCATAATCGACCATTAGTGTCTTTTGATCGATAATAGAGAAAATCTAAGATTTCTCACCGCTTCACTCCCATCAACGCTTAGACAATTGTGAGTGCTTGAGCTAGCTTTTGGGAGTAGATTGGGTCCTCCGTTGAGGTGCAGCTAAGTTCTAGATCATCTTGCTTTAGGGTAAATTAGATCCGACTGTGGAGGAGCTAAAAGCTATTGGGCTTCTTTGATTTTCTCCCCAAAATTTCTACTTTCACTCCACATTTGAAGGTATGTGTGCCTCTTTTTGTTAGTATGATGTACAGTCAAATATTTCCTTTATTTGTGACTAGGGTTTGAATATTTTAAAACTAGTTTAAGGTTGTAATAATAACAATGTTTGCTTGCTCCAAAAATTAAGTTTCATACCACTGAAAAAAGCAATAAGACACTACTAAAAAATAGCAGATGTATAACTGAAAATTTCCACCGAAAAAATTAGTAAGAATTTACAACTGATTGAGTCAAAATTTTCAAAAATGCTATTTGTTATTTTATTAATTCTTTCGACTATGTTTCCTACAATATTGATCGTTTGGCGCAAAAATTCGGGATAAAAAATTGCGACTAATTTGGTCGAAAACTAAAAGTCAAACTATTTTGTTTGACCATTTGCGACCGAAACGGATGTTGTGTAGAACTTTCCATCTGATTATGGTTAGTTTTGTATTGAAATTCTTGAATATTGATGTGTCTGTGTCACGACCTCAATTCGCTCTCCGTGAACTATCGTGACGACATCTAATCTCTACGACTAGGTAAGCCTAACAAATTTAGAATAATAGAAATAACAGAATAAAACTAACCATAAACTACAGAAATAACATAATGAAGTGTGTAAGATGCCGCTCGGCATATTCAATACAAACTCTCGAAACTGAAACAACATTTCCCAAAACCCAGAATCTTATGAAATCACAAGCTTTTGAATGTCTACAAGTATCTAATTCTAGAGTGTCTAAACAAAAGAAGATATAAAAGGTCTGATACGTTAGGAGAGAATTGAAAGGGACTCCTCGGTCTGCGGACGCATCAGATATACCTCGAAATCTCTAAGTCCAAAACATCCCGACACCTATCTGAGCTCTCGGCGATCAAATCACCCAAATAACATCTTAAATAATGAATTTAGCATCAAATCAATGAAAATAACAAGTACTCTTTAAAGTTTATATTTTCACAAGTGAGGGTCCAAATTACGTCATAATTTTTTTTTATTACCAAATTTTACAGACATAACTTATACTATACCATATTAAACCTGTATCGGCTCAAGAACCAAAATACGAGCCCGATACCATCGAAATTAAGCATCGTTTAATTTTCAAAAACTCTTATATTTTTCCGTTAAACAATTTTCTTCAAATATTCATCTCTCGGTCTAGGAACTTTCGTATTTTTTTTCGGGCGTACGCCCAAGTTTCATATTTTTGTACGGACCCTCCGGGACCGTCAAATCACTGGTGCAGGTCCGTTTACTCAAAATGTTGACCGAAGTCAACTTAATTCAATTTTAAAGGCAAAAATTAATATTTTTCTTAAATCTTCACGTAAAGGCTCTTCGGATATAAGTCCAGATTATGCACGCAAATCGCGATAAGGTAAAAGGAGGGTTTTAAGGCCTCGAAACATAGATTTGACTTCTAAAGTAAGAGGTGACCTTTTGGGCCATCACAGAGACGGAGAGAAAAGCGCATGAGAGAGAGAAAATGAGGATGAAAAATAATTAATTCCTAATATAAAGGGATACTCATTTAATTCTTAAAGTGTATATAATTAGTATGTTTGTGTATATGAGGTAACTAAATTAAAACTTGAATAGGGAGAATAATAAAGTTTTCAATAGTGAATACGTATTTAAAAGGGGAATGATATTTGGCCCAGCATATGCATCTAATGTCTCGTCATCTAAGAGTGATCATAGTTCGATTTGAGTCTATTTTACCCTAAATATTAAGTTTTTAAAATATGAAATATATACTGCCAAGTATACATTACAACAAGTACATTCTAATGTAACACTATCAAACTAATTACTCTGGGAGAAAATTTATTACTTTTTATCAAGATATATTAATAATAATTAAGTTAAATAGTGATAAATAATTTAAGCACTTAATTAAAGATAATTTAATTTTAACATAAAATAGATTTTTGGACTTAACAAAATAAAATTATTGATCAAACTAAAATATAAAGGTAAAGAAATAGATTATTTTAAAAGCAAGGAATAAGACTATCAACTAAGAGTGCAAACGATTACACACACACATATATATATATATATATATATATATATATATATATATAAGCTGGTATACGTTGATGATTTGCCCATAGTGGCCGAGATGATATGATGGGATGCCCCCAGAGGTTGATGATGTTATGAAACATGTACTTATACACGACATGACATTCATATGCTCATGCATGATATTATAAGTATTTCATGATTTACAAAGTTTTGTCAGACTTACAGGTTGAGTCATTTAATCTATTTCTTCCATGTCACATTATGTACCTATTTATGTGCTTTACATCGTGTGTTCCATTGAATTTCCTAATTGGTCTGGGGTATTCTTGTAATTTCATTATTTTACAGCTCAACCTTATTAGTTGCTGACTATT
This sequence comes from Nicotiana noctiflora, assembly GCA_032618575.1. Taxonomy (NCBI): domain Eukaryota; kingdom Viridiplantae; phylum Streptophyta; class Magnoliopsida; order Solanales; family Solanaceae; genus Nicotiana; species Nicotiana noctiflora. The sequence continues at coordinate 284,486 of JASVEL010012960.1, forward strand.
TCCGCCGTCGCCGAACACTCCCAATTCCTCAAAGCTAAAAACTCATTCAACGTTACAAGCATCCAATTCCAAGTTGAGCATCCATTGCCCCAAAATCCAGCAGACCTCACTTGTTAATTCAACGAATTTAGAGAAGTTAGCCTTTTTCGATTCACATCTACCACAAAGAGCAGGTTTATTCCAATCACTTCAGCATTTCTTTTTATTTATGCTTTCTGTTCTACTTTTTCTTCTTCTGCAAAAAGATCAGATCTTTGTCGTTTTGGCTTGGCTTGAGTGGCAATCTTTTCTTCAGTTTGGTCTTAAGATCCGTTTCAGAAACTGAGGTTGGGTTTTGTTCGAGCTTCTAAGGTTTGTGAATCAATTTTCTCCTTTAGGTTTCAAGGTAGCTTTACCGTTGGAAATTAGTCAATAATTTACTCCCGTAGAATACCCACTCTTTATGCTTTTAGCTTTGAAAGAGAAATCTGTTTTACCTCTAATTTTATGAAGTACTTCATTGTTGGTAGCTTTGGAACAAAATTCTATTTTATCTCTGATTTTTTCCAAATGGGTATCTGTTTGGATTTTAGTTGTAGAAGTTGAATATTCAATCCATTCTCTGATTACTTAAGGAGTTGGACTAAGTAATTTATTGGATCGAGGGGCTTCACTTATTTCTAGCATTTCTCTAATTTGGCTATTTGGTGAACCTTAATATACTAGATTATGTCTTTATTTAGTGTTATTTGATGGTTGACGCTGCAAAAAAAAGTTCTTATTATCAGTATGTTAATTGTTCTTCTCCGTTTTCCTGGAAACCTATTTGGCACCGGAGAAGGAGAAAAGTATTTGAATCCTTGAACCTAAGAGTATCATCTATTGATCCTCTTATATTCAATTAAATATGACATGGGGAACCTTTGTTTGTTAGCTTGGTAGGGAGTAAGAAAAGGTAAGAGAATCTAAATTTCATTAATGTTGTAACTCAACAACAATAACAATAATAACAACTCAGTATACTCCCACACTGGTGTGGGACCTCCCACACTGGTGTGGGACCTGAGAAGGGTAGTTTGTACTCAGACTTTACCCCTACCTTGGGAGGATAGATAGCCTAAAAAATTTCCAAGTTTCCAAAAAGGTTCGAAACTACAATTTCTGATCCTCTATAAGTAGCAGCTTAGTTAAAAATTGTGTGTTCAAACGGGAAGGCTGAGGGGAGGGCAGAGGGACATGCAGAAACTGCTGCTATATTTGTGCATCGAGCAGATTGAACTGGCTCCAGTAACTCTTTTCTCAACCAATAATTTTTTATGCGTATGTTTCTTTGAAATGCAGTGATGGTTTGGTCAAGTACAATGATAGTAAAAGGATCATTTGTTGTTATGAGAAAGAATCTAAGTGTATGCACCATATTTATACGATCCTACAGAAGCTGTTATGTGATACTTCATTGTTTGCTTCATCTGCAGTACAATCTTCCACATTTTGTAAAAATAACTACGTAGGTTTTTATGAATTATATATTATTATATTGTTACCTATGCAAACTAACTCATTGAATAATCTGGTAAATCCAAGTAGCTCCCATTATATATACATTTATGTTTTCCTCATATCTCCAAAACTTCAAAGTGTTTCATTGTAACTCTAATCTAAGAGTAACATCACAACCGCATACCTATGCAAAATAATATGCAAGCTTAGCTCGGTACTAACAAATTTACTCTCACAAGGAAGAAATTACTATCAAGATCTAGGTTGTTCATCTTGGGCCCGGGCGTTGCCCGGGCTAACCCTACTAGTATACTAATATACACAAAGCCACTTCTTTTTCTTTTTCCTCTATTCCTTTTCTTCTTTTTCCATTCTCAATAAGATTTCCCTTTTCTCCTATTTCTTTTTATTTTTTCATTTTTCATTCTCTCTCCCTTGCCCCCTCTTTCTCTCTTACCGTTCCTGTATTTCTCCCTCTAATATTGTGATGCATCTTGGCTGATTCATCTTTCTTGAGGTAATTACTTTGCTTCCTTTTCTTTTTCGTCTGTTAATATCCCCGGTAGACTTATAAGTGATTGTTGCTGATACACATTAAGCTGAAGTTATATGAGTAATAATTTACTATTTTCTTTTTAACATGAGTTTTACTCCCTTTTTAATTTTTTTTAAATTGCAAATCCATCTTTTCTGATTTCCATTATTTTATGTCCTTTTATGATCCTTTCCAAATACATCTGCTGCTGTATTCTGATATTTTGAGATTATTAGATATGTACAGATTCATAATATAGTAAACCCTGCAGGGATAATGCTAAATAAGGGAATTTGCATGACAATTTAAACGCATAGATGGAATAGTTTGATTGAGTATAGGATCGAACCAAGAATTGAATTAGCCAAACCAAATGAATCCAAAATTGACTAAATACCTAACTATTGGTAGTCTCTAAGGTCAGTAGCAGGTTTTATTGATAGAAGGGGTGTGATTTTTCTGTTGAAGTGTTGTGGTATTGACAGACAGAAGGTGTATCATTCCTGGAAGGGGGATATTTCAGGAAACAAGGAGGAAATCAACTGTAATTGCACATATTTTTAATGTGTATGAAAATGTTAATATGTTTATGAATTTTTTATGTATAATTATTTAGTTTATGTTTCCTAGTGATGAGTACACAAGGGATGAATGAAATTTCATGGATGGTTAAAATTAGAGTAAATTTGGTGTATCAATGTGATTGGTGGTGGCCATATCACAATTTTGTTGCTTGCACGATTAGCTAAGCTTGTAGAACGTTATTTTTCTCTCAGGTTCTACAAAGATGTTCTGTAGACAAAGTATTACTATTGAATTGAAGCAACTGATTAAGGAAAAAGAAAAGCCTTCATGATTTGCTATATTTATTTCCTAGCTTTTTGCAGCTTTATTTAGCATTTTCTTACCCAATGTGAGTCACTAATTAGATCTTCATTACTCTCAAAGCTTCTATCTATGCTGTGCACGTTTTGATACTTTCAAAAAGCCTAGGAACCTATAGTTGAGAAGTAGAGTTCCCTTTTCTACATTACATTAATGGTTCGATCACAATTGAGGAGTGTTCAAGGTCAGTCTGCGCTATCATTTGGTCCAATCTGTTATCATTGTACCACCAAAAGTATGATGAACTTTGGGAACCTTATCAATTGGAGCTAGTTGAGAGAAAAATTCTTGTCAAAGTGGTGACAGGGTTAAGCATATTAACCTATTGCCCTTCTCTTTTCCCTTCAATTGTTAATAAAAATGCTAAATGATGTAGTGGGTTCAAACTTCCAAAAGATGGATATTGTTTGCTATAGGTTTATGGTTGGTAGTATCCACGATCTCCTTGATATTTGTGTTTGATTATCCTTTTTAAGTGCCTATTTCAGTTGCCATAGTGGGTTTTAGTAATATAATTCGTCTTTAGTTTTGCATGCAGATATGACTTTGTCCTATCTGTAGTTCTGCTAGCAAATATCTAAATGGAGTGGCTAGTAATCATCGTTACAGTGGTAGTACTGTGGGTGGCTTCACTATTTAAAATTCTCCATGAATCTCTTTCTGCCTCACAAGTTGCAGTTTTAAATGATGGTATGGGGCGATTTCTCTACGAAATATCAATTCTTGTTTTCTTTTGTGTTTACTGGCTGCCTCAATGTTGTTATGCACTTTTCTTTTAGAATCTAAATACAAGCACGCATACAACTTTCCATGTAGTGTTTGTTCTACAGCTAATTGCTTCCCTTGTTGATATCTTTTTTCTTAGGTGGAGTTTTTTGCAAGAGAAATGTCTTGTTGGTTATTGCCCATCCTGATGATGAGTCTATGTAAGGTTGAACGTCTTAACTATGATATTGATATTTGTTCCTATCATAGATCTTCTGAGCGGTGCGAACTTTTGAATTGCTATAGAGGGAGTTGCAGACTAATATATTTGGAACTATGTGTTAATTTTGACCAAGATTATGAGAGCCCCAAATATCATTAGTCTTACATTAATACAAAGTTGCTCGCTTGAAAATTTTAATTAAGCTCATAGTTGAACACATTCACAGAATAATTCCCTTGAATTCATATAGCCATCTTGAAACAAGGTGGACTAAAAATTTGGTGGGCTAAACTATAAGATCCAATTTTTACCCCCTTTCTTAAATAGGTTATTAAAGAACCGTATTATGATTTGTCTTTATACAAATTATGGTTTCAACATTTTGTTTTGTTTGTTTTGTTGAACAGTGGGAATGCTATACATATGGTACCTGAAAATACTGTTCCTTTCTTTTTTCTAAATTTCATGAAATTGCTTTTAGGATTGCTCTAAGAGAAGCATCCCCGTCCTGGACGACATCCTTTTTTACAAATTTCGTTAAGAAAAGTAATCTATTGTTGTTAGTAACATGGATCACAACTCTCAGTGTCAGTTGATTGTTGTTGTGTCTCTAAATATAGACGTCGATTTTCACATATTATACACTGACCTTTTAATCTTTCGGGAATCTTGTCATTAAGTTAATCATACTGTATCTATTTGCTGTACAAACATTACTTTTGAGATGATATGACTTGTGATACTTCCTTGTACTCTATACTGCAGGTTCTTTACTCCAACCATTAGTTATTTGACTTCGAGAGGATGTAATCTGCACATATTATGTATGTCAACAGGTAAGGCTTTTAGAATATTTCAATTTCTGTTGCACATACCGAGTAAAAAAAAAAATTCTTTTATGCCTAAGTTTTGAGCGGCACATGTGTATTTTGGTTGATGTATGTATGTCTCTGGACATAAAAAGTGACACTTAAAATGAAAAGTTGATGCTTTTCCCGGTTGAAGTACTTTAGCATTTATTTTTTTAAAGTATGATCCAATTCAAGCAGCTCTGATTAACCCGAGGTTCATTTTCTGAATTTGAAATATTGCAGATTTTTCAACTTTAGAATGTTTAAATGATCAGACTGGAAATCGCAACTGTTTTTAGCAAATCTTTGTCCTAGATAACCAAGAGTCTATTACTGATGCTAACTTTCAGTATTTTGTTTCTTCTTTGTTGCATTGTACTGGAATATAGGTAATGCAGATGGTATGGGCAATGTCAGAAAAGAAGAACTTTATTTAGCCTCAGTAATGCTTAAGGTGACGTGAAATTTTATCTGAATAGAAATCTGAGCTTGGCTTTCATGCATCGATTCTAGATCTTTGATCTTTTATGTTGTTTTCATGCAATCATTCCTGCATTCATCTATTTTGCGAATTATTATTAACTATAAAGAAAGTATTAGGTAAAATGTTGGAGGAGCTAGTCAGATATCAGCCATTGATCTTTCTTTTCTGTTTACTCATGCAGGTTCCACAAAAGCAAGTGAAAATCCTTGACCATCCAGATCTACAGGTATTCTGATTGTGTCAGAATGGTATCTCTGTATATTCTTAATGTGTGAGCAGAGTTCTAATGTCTAGTTCTACCTAGGATGGTTTTGGCAAATCATGGAACTCAAAGTTACTGTCAAAGATTATCAAGGAGGAAATTGCCAATTGTGATATTGATTTGGTAAGTGATTTCAGTAATTATCTTGTTTAACTAAGTTAGCCTTATCGAGTGATCTTCAGTAGTTTGTGCTTCTTCGATGGTTATAAATTTAAGCTTCATTCCATTGACATAGTGTGTAAGTTACTTTTCTACTTCACTTGATTAAAATCTTGATCTATAGATACATCCTTCATTTATTTGTTCATTTTAGTTGAATATAAAGAATGTATTTAAGAATGGGAAATATGAATGCAAGACTCTTCTCTCCGTAATGCCTCAAGGGGGAGATAACAACAATAAAACTAGGAATCCTTTTAGCTGAGATAGATGGATTTGCCCAAGGTGTAAGATGGTGGTGTTCTAGTAGCAGATTGTATTTTATCTCTCATGTGGAAATGGAAAACACTGCTAAAATTCAAACCAAGCCATCTTTGTAAGCACTCCAACTAATGAGGCATCTGGGAGAGTCGTCATATAAATTATTAAGAAGAATTTATAGCACTTCCCTATTAAACCAATCACAAAATACCATTAGAATTAATCCTCAAGGGTTGGCCTGGTGGCAATAGACTTGAGCCTTGGGGTTTGCTCCCTTTCAAGGTCTCAAGTTCGAAACCCACTGGGTGCAAACAATTTCTGAGGGCCATCGGACTGAGTAAAACCTGAATTAACCGTGGTGCACTTGCGGGAAACTCATTGCCGAGGGCCTGTGTACCCCCGGGATTAGTCAGGGCTCTTAGAGACTCGGACACCCGGTGCAAATCACAAAAACAATAACCATTAGAACAACTAAAACAGTCACAATTATTATCAATCACAAAATACAAACACCAATAACTACTAAACAAGCCTGGCAGTCACCAAGACACATCTAATACCATTAGAATATCTAAAACAGTCACAAAAAATTATCATTCACCATGAACAAGTGACAGCTTAACCAAGCAGCACCATCGGACAAAACAATACCATCATCATCCATATCCAAAGTACATCCAAAAGCAGTAGTAGTTACCAAAGCCACAGAAAATGTAGAAAAATAGTCACTAAAATAACACAAGCCCGTATAGGATGTTTAACCATGTCTAGGACTCCAAGTAGATCATTAAGACCATAACAATAACTTATTATGCAGTGGTTAACTGGATGAACATCGGTACATCTCTTTAGATGAATCCATAAAGTGGAAGTGTCATACATATTTTTTAATAATCGAGAAATCCCCGAGGGTTGGTGATGCACAATTTGAAACTTAGCGGATAGTGGTCCCACCTTACTTCACTACCCTTCTCCACTTAAATACCAAACCTTAGTCCGTAACAGGGTTTGAACATGTGAAGTTTGCCTAACCTACACATCACTTGTTGCACTGCTATCACTAGACCAAAGCATACTTTCAAACTTTTCTTCCATTCGCTTTGCCATTGAACACAAATTAGCATTGTTACTTACTATACACTTTTCCAAATGACAAGCAAACTCACATATTTTCTCAAAATGAGCAATATAAAAGACACGTGAACTTGAAGCCTTCAAGGTGAGCTCCTGAAACCTTTCAAGAAACGTTACCATGTTCCTCACATTCATCAAATTATCATTTTGGAGTGCACCTTTAATACTTCCATCTTCATAAACATGAGTGTGAAGATACATGGCCAATCCACTATACATGTCAAAAGGCCCCAAATAGTTGTGCCATATCCAACATCAAGTAGGTTGAATTCCACTTAGTAGTAACATCTAAACATAATGATCTCTTTCCTTCTATCCTTTGTACTTCACAATACTCCTTAAACTTTTTGATTCTTGTAGGAAATTGTCAAATATACCTCATCATTTACTTTATTCATTTGACACTTCTTTCAAACCAGCTTGCACAATGATAATTGGGAATTAACATGATTTGTTGTAATCATCATCGTATGAAATGTATGGCTCACATATTTTATCGTATTGTGCAAGCTAGTTTGAAAGAAGTTGTGTTTCTATCAAACATGCTAGGCAAATGATAAGGTCTATGCACAATTTCTACAAAGGTTAGAAAGCTTAAGGAGTCTTTTGGGTCCAAAAAAAAGAACAAAAGAGATCATTAGCTTTGGATGTTCCCATTACGGCAAATTCCATTTACTTGATGTTGGATATGACACAACATTCAGCATATGGCCTTTGGTAGTTATGATCTTATTGATAGTGGGTTGTCGAGTTATCTTCTTACTTGTGTATCTGAAGATGAAAGTATTGCAAATGCACTTCAAAATGATGATTTGGTAGATGTGAGGGATATAGTAAAGTTTCTTGAAAGGTTTTATGAGCTTATCTTGAAGGTTTTATGTTTTTTCTAATGCTCATTTTGAGAAAATATGTGAGCCTTCTTGTCATTTCAAAGAGTGTATGGCGCTAATGCTACGAACTTATGTTGAATGACAAAGCATGTGAAAGAAAAGTGTTAAAGTGATCCTGAAAAAATGAATAAGATGATTTTTGTTGCATTTGTGTTGGATCAGATAGCAAGTTTGACCAGTGTTATCAAAGGCGAAAAGCGCAAAAAATCTCTAAGGTCCTTTGGAGCTTTAAGCGCAAATATTGCGTGGGCTTTAATGAAAAAAGGCGCAATGGAAAAAAAGTAAAAATATGCATGTAGTCCAAGACTAATCATTATAAGCATGCATAAAGAATATATGGACAAAGAAATTGAAAAACAAATCATTATAAAGTGAAATATCAATTGTTTAATGTCGCCTTTTCAGGATTACACTCGTTAGCAAGGAAAAATATGCCTTAGAGCTTTGATGCGACAGTAAAGCTCCCAGAAAGCGAGGCGAAGCGCTCAACGTGTTTTGAGCCTCGCTTCAGGGCTTAAGTGCGCTTTAAGCGCGCCTTTGACAACACTGAGTTTGACTATGTTGGGTTTGCATCCGAGGAGATACTTGGAGAAGACAATAAAGATGAAGAGTTCTATAGTTCTTTATTTGAAAAGTATATACAGAAATATTCTGGACGATCTCAACCTACATTTCTTCCTCTATGTCATGTCTTCGTCTGATTTTTCTTACATGAAAACATGATCATTGGGAATCAAACTTCATATGAAGAGAGAAAAAGAAGAGAGTGGTAAGTGTGGGTGCAAAATCAAAGTTAGATTAGTATCTTGGCGAAGAATAAGCGCTCGTTAGTGAGAATTTCGATGTCTTAGGTTGGTAGAGAGTTAATGCTTCTAGATTTCCTGTTCTTTATGAGATGGCTTGTGATGCGTTGGCAATTCCGATTTCTATTGTGGTATCAGAATGTGCATTTTGTACTGGAGATTGTAATCTTTGATTCATTTAGAACTTCATCGACTCCTATTTGGTGCAAACTCTTGTTTGTCTTCGAGGTTGGCTTCAGAGTGAGTTTCTTCCCATTAATGTTGAGGAAGATTTGGATTATCTTGATCAAACTTGAACTTGTCAAGCTTTTGTGGTTAGCGTGCATCTTAGTGCTAAATAATTTGCTGTTTATGTTGTGTTACATTTTAATGACAAGAGGGGTTGCTCTGATGGTAAGCAACCCCCACTTCCAACCGAGAGGTTGTGAGTTCGAGTCTCCCCAAGAGCAAGGTGGGAAGTTCTTGGAGGGAAGGATGCCGGGGTCTATTTGGAAACAGCCTCTCTACCCCAGGGTAGGGGTAAGGTCTGCGTACACACTACCCTCCCCAGACCCCACTAAGTGGGATTATACTGGGTTGTTGTTGTTGTTGTTGTTGTGTTACATTTTAGTAAATTATCTTTGGGATGGCTAATAGTGGAAGCGATTCTTGCATTATTGATATCTAGTTGCAACATGTGATAAGTCTAAAACTTTTATTTATTGGATGATATTGCTTAAACTTATGTAATAAAAAAAGTCATGTTTAACATATGGTTTTATCTTTTAGGTTTAATAAAGCCTTGGTTGCACGGTCCTAAAACTCAAAGGAACATCTTGAAAGGTTGAAGAAGTGTGCAAAGATGTGTGGCAATTCCACTTTAAAGTTTCATCTAAAGAGATATTCTGGTCTTAATCCAATTAACCAACATTGTATTTAAGTTATTAGGATGGTTTAGTGATTTGCTTGGAGTCTTATACACTGTTTTAAACTTTTGATATGTGTACTTGTGTTATTTTGGTGCTTGTTTGGACTCATTTTGTTGTCTTTTCACATGAGAAATGCCCCAAAAAACGAGGTGGGAGTAAAAATTCTATTGGAAAAGGTGGAAGATCTCTATTTTCTCTGGACGGTTGGAGTTTAAAGTGGAAGAATAAGAAAATCTGCATGTTTATTGGTATATATTATACTAATAATAGTTTGTTAACATGGTTTTTATATCCAGAAATTGTATTAGTACAGGCGAGAGGATGAACGTTGTTCCTGAGGCTATGGAGAAAAACGAGTTTTTTCTTCCTCTTTTTTCCTTTTTTTTTCAGGGGGTGGGTGAGGAACTTCAGGACGATGCAAATAAGGATGTCCCACAGTTTGTTCTTTTGGAGTAACGAGGCCACATATAATTTGATGTTATTCTATTTTAGAAAACAATGCATTTGTTATATTTAATCAAACCCATAATGTGAGGATTAGATTGTTTTTCTTCGAAGAAGTTTGTTTTATTAGTGGCATCAAGAAGATGTGATGGTTACAAAAGAAGTATTGTTAGCTCCTGTGCATTTGTCTGTGTCTAAGAAATGGCTTTAACATTTATACACTAACAGTATGAAGACACTATCAAGTTGCTTAAAAGCCAATTACGGTTACTTGTCCGTAGTAAATGAGAGTTTGTAATGTGTAAAATTTGTAAGTAACCTCTACAATTGCTTAAGCCTTAAACTACAGTATAATGTGAAAAATCTTTACACTGTTTGGGATGTAATTTAAATCAGGAAACTGGGCTTTATTTGGAAAGAGTTGTACAACATCAATCCAGTAAAATCCCATCAGCGGGAAAGAACTATCTGGAAAGAGATATATATATATATATATATATATATATATATATATATATATATTATATATATATATATATATATAGTCTTGGTACATGATCTCTGTGAAACTTGCTCTCTGAAATTACTGACCTTTATATAGCCTGAACAGTGCTTACTTAGATTAACAACCACAAAATTGGAATAAAATATGTAGAGAACTGTTGCCTGCATGATGCTAGTAGGTGGGATTAAATTGATTCCTCGACTTTCCTGGAGTATGAAACTGTCTGTTGGTTACTTTTGATGTAAGACACACGTTAAGTAGTAGCAATATAAGGAAACAAGTCCTAGGGATGAATGCTTGTTATCTGTCTGATCGAAACTGGAAGTGTTTTATTCCTAGGCAGTGGTCTCTCAGACGAGGTATTGTCACACCCCTTTCATGTTCCTGCACAGAAAAGAAAGTGATTGGGAAATAATATATTGGATTTGCTCCATTATTATAAAAACTATTTGACGGCTGGCCTTCCAACCATTATAGGGAGGCATGGACCAATATCACCTAATATTAATGTAATTTGCTGCATAATCTCAAATGTAGTTTTCTTGGTGTTGGTATCGTTTGATTATATCATTCATATGCTTTTCTTTGATAACTGATAAGTACATTTCTTTTTGGATCCCCTTTACAGAAGAGGTATACAAAAAAGCTCTCCTTTTTTAGATTTTTTTTTTGTTCAAATCTCTCTTTCAACTGTGTTGATAACTGAAGATGTCATGTATACTCTGCTTCACAACTGGAAAAGTCATCTGCAAGTACAATAAATTTTTCTCTCTCCCCCCCTCCCCCCAGGTTTTCCACCTAATGACGTGCTGTGTAAAGCTCTGATCCTTTTGTTTGATGAAGTAATTAAAGTCTCGTTGATGAGATCATCCAAGGGATGCAAAGCAGTACTTGTAAAGCTCCAATCTTCAAGGAATCACAATCAAAACAATACCATTATCTGAATCAGGAGACTTTCATCTAAATATACTTGAGAAATACTTTGAATGTTCAATATAGGGAATACTTGTAAACATTATTGATATCCTAAATTGGGTTGACTTATATTTATAAGAGGACTATATTACACCCTCAAATCCAATTTATGTGACATAGTTTGACTCGATACGGAGATTAAGAAAGAAATGAAGATTTTCGAAATTTGTGTTCATGCCATAACATTTGTATGGCTATAACATTTGTTTTTGTTTTCCTTCTCTTCCCTGCACCGGGGGTCGATTGGAAACAGCCTCTCTGGCCTTTCGGGTAGCGGGTAGGGGTAAGGTCTGACTACATATTACCCTCCCCAGACCTCATTTTGTCGAAATATACTGGGTTGTTGTTGTTAATCAACTTTTCATCCCATAGACATTTTGTTTTCCAGGTCATAACTTTCGATAATTATGGAGTTTCAGGTCACTGTAATCATTGCGATGTTCATCAAGGTGTACGGTGAGTTATTCACCATATTCTGGTAGCCATTCATAGTACTTTTGCAAATGAAAGTATTCACCATATTCTGGTATTACTAGGAAATACTCTTGCAAATGTTACAAAGAGTTATTTAGTATTGTCAGTGATATATGATACTAGTGAAATTTCCCAATGATCCCATTTCTATATTTCTAATTTGATAATATCTCTTATACTAAATAAGGGTTTTTGAAGAGGCATCATTTTGAGGGGATTTCCTTACTTCTCTTTTCTTGAATCTATAATTGATTGACATTCCAATAACATGTGTATTTTGTATAACAAGGGAAACATTGATGATTCGGACTATTTTGTAGATGTGGGACTTCAAAATAAATCTTCTTCAAGGCTTAGCCAATTAACTTGTTCCTTATTCTCCCATTTACTCTTCCAAAAAACTTGTTATAAATTATGCATGTCTTAATATTAGTAGCTTTATTTAAATTTTTTTAATATGTCCTTGCAATATCTACTTTGTCAAACCCTTAGGTACTTATACGACCAGTAGCACGTCCTAATAAAATGGTTTTCTTAAAATGCAGAAAACTATTGCAAGATGCTTCACATAGAGAAGTAGAGGCCTGGGAGCTAGTGAGTTCTTCTTCCCTTTTCTCTTTCCCTTTGGTACTACCTGTTGTTCGACTTTAGTTTCTTGGGATATCATAGCTTAAAGAATTCAGATGGATTTGGTTTTGAATTTCTATGACTATGGTTGGCATCCTGCCAATCACAATTTTGTGGTTTAGGTTTTTGACTGGAGTATGGTGTTATGATTCATCATTTTCAGGTTAGCACTAACATATTGCGCAAGTACAGTGGACCAGTTGACATATGGTTGTCTATCCTATCTGCCAAGTTCCATTTAAGGGGAGTGGTGCATTGCTTGCTAAATGAACATCCTCGAAGGAGTTTAGCTGCAATGGCTCAGCACAAGAGTCAATGGGTTTGGTATGTTTTGCTATTTTCTTGCTTGAGATGGTATATGAGTAAGGGAAATTTGAAAAGAAGAAATAAAGGGTTTTTATTATCGGTCCCTCTTTCCAGACATTCATTATAAAACAAATGATCAATGCGATGCACATGTGACGTACTCGGAACGAAGTTAATCCTTTTGCAGTAGAAAAGTAGTAGCAGTTATCACTTATGGGACATTGTATTGGTGTTTAACCAGATAACTAAAAGGAGTCTTCCCAAACGCCGTGTAACAAAGCATTTGCTAGATAGAAAACGAAGTGAAATAAACGAAATTAAAAGACAATAAGATCCTCCATATCATTCATGCAATATTCTGGATGTCTTCCTAGGAAGAGCTCTTCCGTACGACCATGGGTGGTCCACTTGTAGATTTCACTCCACATATTCTACGTTGTAACTAATCTTTTGGTTTATCTTTTCAGGTTCCGAAAGCTATTTGTCTGTTTCTCGAGTTACACATATGTTAACTGTCTTAAGAAGATCAGCTAGAGACATGTCAGATTATTGGTTCAAGAAGACACTTGAAAGGAAGATCAACTAGATATTGGTTCAAGAACACACTAATGGGAACAATAAATAAAACCGCTCAGCGGATCATCTGAGCTGAAATCCGACATCTCTCCTGTGAGCTTTTCAACTTCTGATATATTAAGAAGCGCTGGCAGTGTCTTCTTGAATGCTTAGTGCTTTGGCTTTGGTGAATGATCTGGTTTTGATGATACAAGGGTACTTCACTGAAGGCTTATTTTCTCTTTTCCTTGTGCTCTCTCTATATATATATTTTACTTCCCTACTACACACTGATGCCTCACTTTTGGCGAGGAAGCAAAGTTGCCTTCTTGAGTGGTTTATTTACCATTGGCAAGAGAAACATGATTTCGTCTCTCTATTAGAAAATGTACATCATAGGGAGAAGATAGCGAGTTGAGAAAGAATGAAATTAATAACTGAACTATTTTAAATTTCTTATAATAGGCCTCTCAGCGACCTGTAGTTTGCCTTGAAACAATTAGTCCTTTTTCAAGGAATCAATTTCCTTTTGAAATGTTGGATTTGCACCCCTGGTTCTTCAAGTAAAAGTTCTATTACTATTGGCCACATAATCAGGTTACTCGAACAGACCAGAAAGTCTAAACCATAGGACAGCAACCAACTTATTGATATTGACATTTACTAAAAACAAGAAAGAACTGAGCTTCTGCAGCCACTCCCTTCTTAATCCCTGGGCAGTTGGCCAATGGAAGTCTTTGAAACTTGATTTGGCCGGAAGATCTTCATGTTTTTATTAGTGGCCAGGCGACCTTATTCATTAGTTAGTGTTAATGTACAATTGGGTTTAATGACAAGATAAAGTGAGAAGTTCTGACCCTAGACCCAAAGTTTCATTTATTACGCATTAGTTACTATATATATAGATAAAATTATTTCCAAAATATATTCCCCCAGATCCAATTTCCGTTATTCCCGCAGATGAAAGGTCTCCAGTAAACATCAATTACGCCTTGCTCTAGCTTCTTTAGGGGTTATTTGCCTCTGTCGTTGCATAAAGTGATCTTCAATCTCCGAGTTCGAAGGGTAGAACAAGGAAAAGTCAAGGCTTTCCTCTCATTACTCTTTCCACGGCAAAGTCAGTTATTTTTGGTTTTGGATCTTCCAAATCATTCCCGACTTCTTTTTTCAAAAGAAACTATCTGAAAGCCCTTATTGTTTGCTGCTTCCAAACCTGGATGTCAGGAGTGAAATTGGTTCTATTTTTAGACAATTCCACCAATGCTTACGATCTTCAATTTCTTATTTGTAAAGAAGAAATTGAAGCAAAATAGCTATTAAACGATGACTTTAGTTTACTAGAGACATCAATATTGTTTTAGCTCGGTGAAAACAAAATCCTTTTCCTCTAAATTAATGCCACAAAAATGGCGAAATAGGGTTAATCAAAGTTGCATGGCTCCAAACCGCTGCGGGACTTCTATATTTTTTGCTCCCGTCTGCAGCAACACTACCATCACCATCGATGATCGCTTATGTTATGGGTTGGATGATACCTGAGAAAATAAAATGAGAAATCTTATGGTCCAAAAAATGCTAATGCCGGATCTTGTCAAGGGTACTGGAGAATCAGAAAAGAAGATTATAATACTTGAAGAGAAATATTAAAATATTAAAAAGGGAATAGATATCTTGAAGGAGAAACTCAAAGAATCTGAAGAAGAGAACAATCGATTACAGGAGAAATTCAACTGGTTGAAAGTTGAAACAAAGAATAAAAAGTGAAAGAGACTGAAGGACCAAAGGACTGTCAAAGAAAAATTCATAAGATTGACGTTTGTTCTATTGTTGGCCTTTGTTATTTGGAAACTAATGTAGCGGTTTAGTTCAAGATGTTTTTGTGTGTTGAAAATTCTATTTTAACCAAAATGCAGTGTGTTTAATCGCTTTTTGTGTATTTAATTCAACTTGTGTAGGCAATCTTATGTATTTAATCCATTGTTGATTATAAGCCTTATCAATTATGGATGACCAATTACTGGTCTTACATTCAAATATTGGGGCCTTGTGGCGAAGTTTAAGCGAGATGGCTCCTAGGATGTCACGTTGCTTATTGCACTTGGTCGTATTAATATGGTGCTATCACGCGACGCACGAACATAGACGAGCTCTCAATTTTGCTCACTTACTTTTATTTTGCGATTCTTCTTCTTTTACTCTACTTTCATTTGAACTCATTCCTACACATAAAAACACGTAATTAGCATATTTTACTTTAAAACCATGTAAATTCTCGCACTCACACAAGAAATAGAATATAAAATACACTTTTCATCATTTATCACTATCATATGCCTCCACTTCTATTTAATGATTTGTTGTCAAAGATGAATTCTTCTACATTAAGTTGTTATCAAAGTTCTAACGAGATTAATGATATTGTTTTCTGTTACATATTCCGTTACCAGTTATAATATATTGCATAGGTTTCTTTGACTAGTGAGTATCATACGAGTTGAACCTCGTCATTGCTTCACCAATTTAGTCTTGATACTTACTGGTACTGAATGTCGTGTACTCATACAACACTTATGCACATTTTTATGTTGATCTAGGTGTTGGAGGCAGAGGACCTAGAGAGTGAGTGCTTACACTAGTCGTGAAGATTCAAGGTAGAGCTGCATGATCATCGCAGTCCGTTGGAGTCCCATCCTTATATTGATACTGTTATATTCATATCCGAACAATATTGTATTTTGAGACATCCTTCTATGTTCAGTTAGAGTTCATGACTCTGTGCTTCCTAGTTCTGGAAAGTTGTATTGGATATTGCCTTTTTAGCTTGTGTTAACTCTATAACTACTTTTATATTAAATTTTGTTTTATTATATCACGTCTTATTGATTTAATCTTATTATGTGATTGGCTTACCTAGTCTTGAAAGTTAGGTGCCGTCATGATCCCTATGATGAAATTTGGATCGTGACAGTAGATCAACGGGAAACAGTACCTACCCTTTCCATAGATGATTTGGTTTTATAAAACTAACTACGAATAGCATCTACACATGCATTTCACTCCCAAAACCCTTTTTTAAAATCCAAAATCACAAAGATTTTAAAGAAAAAACAAAAGAAGAATTTACTCATAAACAATGTCACATTTCAAAAAACTAAAAGTATTAATGTCATAGTTAACAATTTAAAACCTAAACTTGGAATAAAAAACAAACTCCGGTTCCCGCAAACAAAGCTCAAATGTAGTTGAATTTGAAACAATAACCACCCTTGCCATATAATATCTTATTATACACAACCAAATATAAATAGCAATGACACATGTACTTCACTTCAAAAGAAAATTCATTCTTCATAAAGGATAATCACAACTTAAGAAAAGAAAAAGAGAAATAAAATATATACCCAAATATCAAAGTACGAACAAATATACAGTGCTAAAGGGTCAATATAGACGAGAGAGTCAATTGTGATCTCGCCTCTCGCAGCCCTGACTGGTGGCACTAGTGGATGTTTGTCCTGCCCGATAGCACGTGTCCTCATCATCTGTGAGAGAATAGAATAATAGAAATTTAATTGCCAGTATCAACAGATTCGCACGATTAAAATTTAGGAATGTGAAATTTCCTAAGGGTTTTGCAGCCTCTTGAAGATAAATACTGACGTTTCCATACCAATCTGCAAGACTAAACTTGTTCATGGCTCGTGAGACCTATGTAACCTAGGCTCTGATAACAACTTGTCACGACCCAAGAAAAACAGATTGTGCTTCGATCATCAATCTCCCGAACAATCACTATCACAAAATCTTCATAAGGTTAAAATCACTAAAGGAACAATAAAATAGCCTAAAGTCAATTGTACCTTTTAGGTAACGAAGAATTCTTATAGCAACGACCTTTAAGTGACTGGAACTAGGAGTTTCCTTGAAGCGACTTACTACTCCAATCACAAAGAGTATATCTGGCCCAATACAAGTCAAGTACTTTAGGCTTCCCACAAGACTCTTGAAAAATATGGGATCCACTTTTTCTTCGTCATCAAACTTTGACAATTTATTTCAGTCTCCATTGGTGTATTCACGGAATCACAGTTGAACTTGTTGAACTTATTCAAAATCTTTTTTTTATAACTTTCTTGAGAGATAAAAAAAGCCTTCTTCCATTTGCTTCACTTTTAGGCCCTACTAAAATATGACATGAGCACAAGTTCTGTCATCTCGAACTCAAAAGACATATCTTTCTTGAAAGCTTCAAATAAATTTGGATTATTACCCATAAAAACAAGACCATCAACATAAAGACAAATCAGCAAGATATCTTCATTAGTATGAACTTTAAGATAAAGAACATATTCATGAAGACAACGAATAAACCCATTGTCTTAAAATATTTGTCGATGGACGTCATTCACCTTCAATATGGCTGCCTTCACACCCATTTTTGTTTGAAGACGTCAATCGATGACTACACACTAGTCTTTACATTGGCGTTATGGATAATTCCTATCCCCAAAATTTATTTGTACTTCTTAGACATGGCATTCATACACATATACAATTAGAAAATTGTACTGTACGAATTGGTTTAGACACCACCAATTATTTACTAAAATAACAATTATGTTGCAGTTAATATCATTAACATAGTAGAGAATCACAAAGCAGACATTTAACAATTAAATCCCTAGTATGAATATAATAATTATTAGTTGTGTACATTATTATTGTTCTGATTTATTAAGACGCGAGATTCTTTCGTGGGTCAATATGCTGGGTAATTGGATAATAGTAATGTACATCGACAAAGTAATAGTTAGTTGATGGAATTCATGTCTCGGTTTAGAGATTGATGATACACTAAATAATGGTCAACTAATTGTTTTAAATTTGCAACTAAAATGGTTGCTATTTTTGCGACGGAATGAGTCTCAGATTTTTTTTAAAACCCCAGCCCCGCCCCCATTTCTGGCTTCTTCTCTCAAAAAAGGGATGTCACTCTCTTCTCTCTTTGTTAAATCCATTCCCTATATCTTTTAGAAAGAAGTGAATAAATAGGGGTGAAAATGGAGGATTTTACCGTTGGGTGCACTCATTAAAAAGGGTCAAGTTCAGGGGTCATTAATTATGCTGCTTTATTGCTTTATAAGTAACGTTGGTTATGTGACAAAAGAAACAAAATTCTCGTGTCATTTAGTCATATAGTTTAATTGATCAACAAGAATTAATAATAATGAATTCATTAATTTGCTCGTAGATTTTGCTCAGCGATTTGTAAATCCACAAAACTCACTCAAATCAAGTCCAAATCGTCCAAGCTGATGTTAGATATTACCGGTACCTAATATTCATTTTGCACTTTTAGAAATGGCCCATTCTTTGTTCAATTTGAAAATTTAGACAAAGAATCCCTTTTATAGACATTACGAAGCTAAAGGGTAGAACGATGCATAAAGCATCACGTAAAGTTAGGTCATAAAAGGTATAACGTAGATAACCTAATAGAAGTCACTAAGCATTAGTAACTGCTTTCATAATTCGAACTTGTGACCTAAAAGTGACATAAAGATAACTTTATTATTGCTTGAAGGCAACCCTTCTATCGGCCATACGAAGCTAAAGCTAAAAATTAAAATAAAAATGATACAAAATTAAAAGTAACGATGCGGGAAAAAAAAAGGAAAAAGTAAACACAACATTTTTTTTAATCGATTAATATCTAAAGTCCACTGATCCGATTAATTCGAAGTCTACTGAAAGATTATTTATTCTCAAAATTCACTATTTAGGGCCCCAACAAATAAGGTGCATAACTTTCTCCGCCCTCTCAGCCTCCTTCAATCTATTCTTCCGATTATCTATGCATGCTTTTTTCCCACCACCTACTACCATGCTAGAAAACCACGTCATTCCGTCTCCCTTGCCGGATTCCGCCGTGGTACTTGCCGTAGACGGCGCGATTCCGACCGCCATCACGATTCTTCCTCTAACTCTACTCTCTCTTTTTTCAGTGAAACCCTTGAACTAGTCTCAATGGAATATATGAGTAATACTTATAGGGGAAAGAGTTGTGCATGCAAATCGTACTTCGTTGTAAGTGTTACACTTGTCTTTATAAGTTGTTACACTTGGCTTAAAGAGGAAATGGACATTGGTTTAGTTGGTTTGTTTTATGTGCTTCACAACCTATTTTGTTTCTATGTAAAGCAACCCCCCTCACCCACCCCACCCTTCCCCTCCCAAATGGATTTAGACGAAATCGGGGTTGGTAGGGGAGGTAGTGTGGTAGTTATAGGTTCGGACGAACCCAATAATTTTTACTTAAACTTTGTATTTATATTAGAAAATTTATTAAATATTTAATTATGAACTTAACTATTAAAACGAAACAGGGTTCGATAATACGATCATAACCCATAACCTTCAAATTCTGGCTCCGACCGTGTGAGGTATCCCGATGTCTTTAAACCCTTTTGCCAAGAATCATAGTATGACTTTGCTGTTACATTCACTTTCACAACTTATTCGCATTTGAGATTTTTATATATGTATATCATATAGCAAACCTTATTACCTCCCATGTTTAAGGTTTGTGTTTATTACATTTAAGCATACAAACTTTCAATTTATGTATCATAATTCAAATTAATGCTTCATTTATTGTAGGCGTGATTTTAGGACCATATTTTCACTTTATTTTGTTTGCCCGCCTCTCTCTCCTCCCACCCCCCATGATTTACCTACAGTTAATCCCCCCACCCCACGATTTTCCTTTAGTTTTTCGCCCATTCTCGTACAATCTCTTCATGCACGCCTCTCACTCACGTTCTTCTTTAATTAATCACGATTCTTCAATTTTCTTCTTCAATTGATTTCACAAAATCATATTTCAAGTTTCTTATTTTGTTTTAAGTCCCATATCATGAAAAAAATCAATACTCCAAAAAAAATCTTCAAAAGCTACATTTGCTGTTATTGTATATAAATTTTGTAGTTTTTTTATCATAATTTTTAGATGTTTACCTCCAAGTTCTATGTAATATTTGTATATAACTATCAGTTGAATATAAATTACACAATAAAAATAAGAAATAAATACTCCAATAGTAGCAATGTATTATCCACAATTAATTTGCAACTTGTCTACAAAATTCAACAAAAACTACAAATTAACTACATTTAACCTATATTATAACTACAATTTGGAAACAATTTACACATGAAAGTTCTTCAAGTTGGAATTGGCCACAACTACATTTCTTATTTTTTAGACACACAATCTACCGCTTCACACCATCCAATACAATATGTATATGATCTGTTGAAGCCCTCACCTATGTTTTCAGAACAAACACAAAGAAAATAAATTACAATATTAAAAATATAACATCTATATAATATCAACATTTTATCTACAATTTATAAACAAATTAACTACAAACTACAAGTAAACTACAATTTGTCTATAATTTATCTACAATCTGGAAATACTGTATATTAAAATATTTTTTTCTTGCACCAAATAAAAAACTTTTTCTGAGCCGAGGGTCGGCCGGAAACAGCCTCTCTACCCTTTCGGGTAGGGGTAAGGTCTGTATACGTATTACCCTCCCCAGACCCCACTTTGTGGGAACATACTGGGTAGTTGTTGTTGTTGTTGTTGTTGTTGTACCAAATAAAAAACTTTGTAGTCAAAGTGTAGATATATGTAGTAAATTTGTAGATAATATCATAAAACTAAAATTCTAAGCATTTTCGAACTACACAAACCTGCATTCTCATCCACCACAATGGCATCAACTTCAAAGTCTCTAAATCTGTCACAGTTATCCCAATTACCATTTGATTTCAGCATTATTGAGATTTTTGACATGATTTTGTGTAGTTGAAAAAACAAAAGACGAAGAACAGATATAGTTTCTACGATTTAAGTACTAATGTTGACGAAGAATAATTTTGTATTCTACAATTTGCATTGCGTTGTAGAATTAGTAAAAACAATTTGATTACTGGAGCTTCAGTAGCTTGCGTTTTTTTTAGAATTATAGTTGAGTGAGAGAAGAGAGATCTTTCCGTTGAGGAAGGAAATTATGCATCAATGAGATCTCCTTCCATTTTAAAATTCGTCTTTAATATAGACAGAATCACACCCAGATCTTGTGCCTTTATTTTAGCTCGTCATTTATGGCAAAATCTATCTATATTTGGATTGGTATATATTTTATGGTAAAAATATGGACTACGCGGGTAAATAACAAACTATGAACATTTTTGGTAATAAAGTTTGCTATATGGTATAGATATGAAAAAATCCCTTCGCATTTTCTAATACTTGCTGCTTTCAACATTTAGCTCGTGTAATTTGGTGATAAAAGAGTCAGTGGCGAATAGGGGTGGCAATATGAGTCTAAATCCATCTAATCTGTCCAACTAGCCCAGAGATTAATGGGTTGGGTTGCAAACATTTTAGCGCATGGGTCAATTTGGATTGAGCCCAAGTTAACCCATTATTTTTTATAGCCAATTCTGACCCATTTAACAACCCAAATATAACCATGAAACTCACTCAAAACAAAGTATCTTAACCTAACTTATCTAAAAATTTACTTAGTTATCCCAAATTTTTTATCTTTTTATTTTTTGTATTTTTAATTTTCTGTCCTTTTGTTTTTCTTCACCACCCCTTTATCCCACCTCCCCACTCTATCCCCACCTCCCACCCCGCGCAAATTGCCAAATTTTTTTTACTTTTTATTTTTATTTTTAAATTTCTGTTTTTTTTTTTAGTTTTTCTGCGCCACCTCTACCCCCTCCTCCCTCCCCCGCAAAACCCCTAAAAATTTTACTTTTTTATTGTATTTTTAGTTTTTTATTACTTTATGTTATACATCACCTACCCTCCCCACCCCACCCCTAGTGCAAATCCCTTAAAAATTTCATTTTATTTTTTTTTTGTATTTTTTATATTTTTCTGCACCAACGCCTCCTCCTACGCAAAACCCCTCAATTCTTTTTTTACTTTTTTTTTTATAATTTCAATTTTCTATTTTATATTTTTTCGTTTTTCTACAGCATCCATGCACCCTCACCTCCACCTATAAAATATTTGTCAACTTACATATTTTAAGGTAAAAGGTTTTTTTATGAAAGATGAGCATAGTTCTAAAATATGGGTCAAGTTGGGCGGGTTGGGTTACGACCCATTGTTTAGCCCATCTTAACCTAGCCCATCTTAACTCAAATACACTTTGGGTTGGGCTGGGCAATGACCCATTTATTGACCTAACACATCTTGACCTGCCTAAATTCAGTCCAACCCGCCTATTTACCACCACTAATGATGAAGTACAAAATTCAATAAAGGTGTTCAAATAAATAGCCTTTGCCAGTGTGGTGCTGTACAAGGATAGTTAAAGTTTAATTTTTATCAATAACATAACTAACAAGTAATTTTTATCCTACACTTAATATAATTCTTCAGCAAAAAGTGTTGAGTTGATCATCCTTGGTTTCACTGTCACACGTAACTTCGCCCTACTTGGAATTGCCAGGTGCGGCTATGAGCCAAATACGTAAAAATAAATGAAGGTATCTTCATCCTTAATTAGAAGTTTTAAGCTCTAAAAATGAAATCGTAAATAATAAGAACCGATAAAATTTTCTATGATAGACTTTCTGACAAATCTGAATTATTTGTGACAATGAATTATTGACCCCGGGAAAATCAAACTCCCCTAACAAAAAGATATTCACCACACTCAATGACTACAAATTCAGTCCTAGCCCCTAACTAAAAGAAGAATTTATCTTTCAGAACCTACTAGAAGGACAGAAGAAAATTAGACAAGTTTACCTCAAGTGAAGCATGCATTTTTCATTTCATCCATAAATAAGCAAAAATGAAAGGCTACTAATATACTCTTTCCGGTTCACAGTAAATGTTCAATATGTTTCTTCATTTTTGGTTCAAAATAAATTCTCTAAAAGTGTTCTTACTCCTCACATTTAATTATGGATAGTTTAGTCATACTAGGTATTTTTGTATATGATTTAGTATTTTCTTAACGGGCGTACTAAAAACAAATTGATCACTTATTGTGAACCGGCGGGAGTAATACTGGTATTGACACTAAACAAATTGAGTTAGTCATGGTTTAGTAATATATAGAAGTGAAAATATACATAAATTAACCATGATAAATATTCATGTAAAAGACAGGCGTCATTTGTTCATTAGCTCCGGTCCAATTATAAGTAATTTTTCTAGATTTCAAGAACGAATTAATTATTTTTTTCCCTGCATTATCCTTAGGCTAAATAATGTTGAAGTATGTGTTAGGAGTATTTATTGAAGAGAAAGTAAAATTTAATATTAGTCAATTCATTGCTAATTAATGTTTAAAGGTGAATAACAACCAAAAAGTTATTTATTTTGGATCGGAGGAAGTAATTTGGTATAAATATCAGGTGCGATTAAGTTTTTTCTATTACGCCAGATAGGCGAATTCACATTAAGGAGGTAGGTGCTCGATCGGGCACCTTTAGGCTTTGGCTAACAATAATAGATCATTCTCGGATAATTTTACAAGTAGCATCCATAACGATAGCTGTAAAATCGAGCTTAAAGTTGCACTCGGAATAAGTAGTCTATTTTCTTTGAAGGGGAACAGAAAAGGCAGCCCGGTGTACAAATAATCCCGCATTTACGTTGGGTCCGGGGAAGGGATGCATCCCAAGAGGTGAGATGTAGACAACATATTCTAATGCAAGCATTAGTGGCTGCTTCCACGATTCAAACCCGTAACTTATAAGTTACATAGAGACAACTTTACCGTTGCCACAAAAAGAAGATTTTCGATAGCAAAGCAACCATTAATAACGTTTCACAAGACCAGAAAAGGCAAAAGTTATCAGTATGGATGATCTCAATGTCTAGCATGCAATGCTTGTGCTTTAAAAACATATTTAAACCTCAAACCTCAGTTAATTGCTAAGAAGAAACACAAATGAATGCAATCAAATTTGAAACATTCGTAGTATATTTCTCCAGGAACTGACAATCTACACAGAGGAGTGATATTTACATTCTTTAAAAAGCACAACTTGATGTCCGGCTAGAACTGTTACTGGATAGAAGCATAAACATTAAAAAGCCACTGAGCATATCAGCATAGACAATGCATAATAGGCGCACCTACTAAATGAGTTTGAACTCATCAAATTCGGCTTGAATCTCTCCCGAAAATGAATCTTCTTACCCAATCACCAACCACTAAATACCTTGTGCGCCAGCTAACTTGCTTGCTGAGATGCAAATAAAATGCAGAAGCAAGAAAATATAAAACCAATGTAATATCAGAAGCAGCAAGTCATATTCAAGAAATCTATCAAATTCTCACCTCGCATAAATAGAGTACCATAGCCATTGTGTGCTATGACCCATAGAAACCCAGTCACCAGGAAGTTCTGCTGCTGCTTGCTCCCCACCTAAAGGAGCAAATTGCCCTAAATGGCGATACCTGAAATGGAACACATTGTTAAGCCAAGGATCACCTAGAGATAGGATTGACGCTTCAGTTGAAACCATAAAGAAATTTATGGCAAATGAGGATGTATCTGTGTGTAGAGTGGAACAAGAAAACAGCAGTTAGTTTCCCAGTATGCTTACACGCAACAAGCAAAGTAAGGAAAAGAAATGTCCAAAAAGGTTAAGCTATACCTGAAGGGTAGAAATTCATGACGGCCCGAACCTTTGAAACGACGAGGGCCTTCAGGATTACTTTTGCATTGCTCCAAGCGATTAAAGCATCTAGCAAGATATGTACCTTGTTGAGCAGCAACCTAGCATGTGAAAACATAAGAAATGAAGCTATAGCAAAACATGAAGCGAAACGAAAGAGGGGGATGAAAGCCAAACTACGGAAAAAGTACCTGAGCAGTGGCAGGTAGACTCTTCATCTGTGAATCAACATGAGAAAGGGCTAACTTAAAACCTTCAATATCTACTTCCTCTCTTTCATTTCCCTCTGAATCCCTGAGTAAGTCGGTCGCCTCTAACAAATGTTTGCTCTTCAGATACAAGTCCACTTGAGGATAACGGATAATTATGTCTTCCAAAACATCTCGGAATTCCTCAATGGTTAAAGTTCCAGAATCATCCTTATCCGCAGCTTTAAAAATGACAGAAATATCTTCCTAAACGTAATTTCACATTTAAAACTTTAAGGAGGGAAGGTATAAAGGCAAGAAACGATTAGTTTCTTACAAAAGTAACTATGAAGAAAGTAAGGGATAATCATCCTCATGCAGCATATATTTCATTTTCTGTTCTTTCTTTTCCATTCATCATAATAGTACTGTTAAGATATCAAATACTCTAACCATCACAAAGAAGTTTAAATTGATTAATTCTGAGAGCAGAAACTACTGGCTCAATCTGACATTTATAAGGAATGGGCACTAAAAACTAAGGAAATAATTCTTACTTTTGGCTCTTGTTGGCTGTATCACGATATACTTCTCTAAGGTTGTTGGGACTAGTTCAGTAACTTGAAATTTACGACTGCATTTTCTAGAACGAATGTCAAAAAATCCAACTTTTTGAAAATTTTATGAAATGAAACACTCCAGCTCATAAAATCATTTTTGGAACACTTGACCCATCTGGAAATACATGGCACAACAAACGCGCATTATTCTCCATATGGACCCTAAAGCAGGGAATGTAACTGTCAACATCTGGAAAAATATAATATAGATAAAGAATTGATTATACTATAGATCAGGAATTGATTAAATGTTTCAGTACAGTTATTTGAACAAAGGTTTCTTTACCATTACTTGACGTTGATCTACAGTGGCGCAATCACCAAGTGCGTACACGTTGCTGCAGCCCTTTACTCGCAACCATTCATCAGCTGCTAGAACACGTCTTTTCCCCTGCAAGAGGAATGAAAAATTTACATGGCCATAATTGATTGAACTTGCAGAGCTTGCCAGTCAGAAAATTCTAATCTCCGAATATGGCATGCAAAAAGCATTAAGTTTTAAGTATGCATTTAGTGAAGAAAACCCCCTGAAAGAGTTAGCCAAAGGGAACAGGGTGCAAAATACCTGGCCAATTTGTTCCATAAAATCCTTCACAAATAAGCGGGTACCAACTCCAGTTGACCATACAACCATCCCGTAGGGTACTTCAACATGTTCTCCTGTAGATTTTACTTTTGTGTTGATAGAATGATCAGAGACACTAATGACGCGGCAACCTGTCAAAACCTCAATTCCATCTCTCTGAAATTTCTGTTCAGCGAATGAGCTTATTCTTTCATCAAATCTGCGAAGAAACAAAATTATAATTTCGGAGTTGTTGAGTCAATCTCATTCTTAAAATTCTCTTAATTGAGTAGCAAACTTATGATCTAAAAATAGATCCCATCATCCAAACCATTTAACATGACAACCTTCTGGAACAACAACGTTTTCGTGTTTTGCAACTCCAAGAATGAAACGCCACATGTGTGCGTACGCTAATACATTGTATATGTTTAAAGATATGGTCACCCCAAATAGAATCAAGCCTAGGTTTGTCCTTTGTACTTCATTCACGGCATTTCTACATCCAACCCCACATAAGGGATTGTGCTCTCTTCACACCTCTGTATCTTCCTTACTCTAAAATCTTTCAACATCACATTGACAACAGAAAGGCCATGGCATACATCAAAAGCAGTGAAGAAGTAAATCTAGAAATGGTGCATCTTACGTATTCAGGATATGATCTCCAGATTGGACAAGTGTTATCTTCACAAAATCCTTAACTGATGGGTATATTTTCACTAGGTCCTCATGAACAAAGTCGTGTAGCTCAGCAGCAAATTCCACTCCGGTCGGACCCCCGCCAACTATAACAAAATGTAGATTGGTCCTTCGCTCTTCTTCAGTTTGGCCAGGAATGACAGCTTTCTCAAAACAATCTATTACAGTCCTCCGTATCCTTTGAGCATCTTCCACTTCCTGTATGAGACATGATTCATTCATTTCCAGACAAGGAAAATTTAGCACCTCACAGAAGATATGGAAGAGAATCCTACCTTCAGAAAGTGGCAATGTTCCATGACACCCGGAGTGTTAAAAGTATTTACTTGAGCTCCTACAGCTATAACCAAATAGTCATACTGTAGGGAGAAATCATTATGTCCCACCAAATTATCATTGATACCGGAGCGGCAAAATACTTTGTTGTTTTCTGGATCAATCTTTAGACATTCTGCTTCGCAAAATTGAATTTCTCCACTTCTCTGCCACACCAAATAACAAAAATTAAACAGGAATAGGATGAAAATTTTCGAAGGAGAACTATAATATATATTATTTTTAGAAAAGTAAGATCTTGAAGAAATTTAGCATATACTAGATGTTAAATTCTTCAGACCAGATTATGGCAACCCGGTTCACAAAGCATCGCGCATTCATGTAGGGTCTGGGGAAGGGCCACACCACAAGGGGAGTGATGTAGACAGCCTACCCTAATGCAAGCATTAGTGACAACTTCTACGGCTCGAATCCATGACCTATATGTCACATGGAGACAATTTTACCAATGCTCCAAGGCTCCCCTTCCATCAAACCAGGTTAGAACAACCGGAAACGAAATGATCAAAAACCAAGCGAATATAGGGGCAAATGAATCTTTCTAAGAAACAGTGGACAAAGCTATGCAGTCAGCCAGTCATACAAAATCTTGTAAGTACAACATAAATTACTAAGGACATGAAAACAAAACTGGAGATCCAGATACAAAACAAGTTCCTTATAGAAGCTTGTCTTACCTTCTTTATTATGTTCCGAACTGGCTCAACGATGCTACGTGCCTCAACTGTTCCACATGTGACACTAGGTAAAAGTGGTGTAAATGCAAAATAGTTCCGCGGTGAAACCACTTGAACATCATAGGAAGAAATATCAAGATCTTTTAGGAAGCTGGTACCAGCCCATCCTGTTCCAAGCACCACTACTCTCTTCTTCTGTGATACTGATTGATTCTCTCCGACAACTTGTTTTCCGCCCTCTATGTTCGATTCAGCATATACCAATAGACCTCCAGTACTGTAACAACCAGTAGAAAAGTATTAAGTAGCAAAATCCTTTATCAAATATGGGAGAAAAAATCAGTCTCAGAAGGAATCATAACATTCATTCATTAAACTTCAATGCCACAAGAGAGTCATTATAGTTTAGTAGGTTAGAATTGTTCGAATTCTATAAACATAACTCACCTCATACGACTTAAGTGACATATATCTAGAACTATAAGAAACGCAAAGAATGAAGTAAGAAACCCATAACAACCTTGTAGTCAAAAGACATAAGTTTTCAAAGCCAAATCAGTTCACATCTAACTTCTTAAATGAAATTCGTTTGCACGAAATTGCACCCAATGACCTTAAAAATGGATGTTCTTGATTTTTGACCCCGCTTGCCCTATGAGCAAACCTTTAAGGTCAAAAATCAAAAGTGTTGCCCATAGGCAAGTGAAGGGAAACACTCGTTAAGCTTGAAGTTCTGCCCATGGGGTAAGCGGAGTCAAAAAATCAAGAGTGACACTCAAAGTTTCCTATTTGTGCAAATCACCCATTGTTTGATGTCATTTATCAAGCATGGCTCATTAATAAATCTACTACCACTTATAAATCCATAGGACACAATTTTCCTTCATAGAAGCAGCCAATTTGTTTGAGCTATACTCCCAAAAATTAAAAAGAATAATCTCCAAGAGTTTACACTATTGTATACAACTTCACTTTATTTTGACCAGCTTTTGCATTCTTAGCAACAAATGGTCACCTTGACACATCTAACTATTGGTTTATACATAGACCTAATTGGCTGAAATGTAATCATTTGTTTAACTTTCTTTATTGGTCAAATTGGATAAATCCTAGATTAGGGGATGAACATGTATCTACTATAGTACAAGTGAAAAGACCTGAAGTAAAACTTTGATAGACCAAAATGCCCATGTAAAGTTAAACCACTTTTTTACCCTTCAATCAAACACTCTTTATATAAAATTAATGTAATAAAATATAAATAAACATTCTACTGAATACTATTATATAAAAAAATCCAATTACCAAGCACTATAATACTCTTTAACTCAAAGTGAGATTCTAGTAATACTTATGAAAGGACATTTAACAATTGCACGTCAAGTTCAAATAATCTAATTTTGGAGGAGATGAAGAGATTACTATTGTAACCTTAAAAGTTCAGTTTATGTATATCAAGTATATTATGCTAATTAATCTCAAAAGAAAGAAGACAATCAGATAACTTCGGTAGTTATAATCAACACAAAAAATCACAAGGAAGTGGATTCTCTGTGTTTGCAACAAATTTTCTTAGAGTAGAAAATTAAATACAATCACAATACAAATATGAAGAAATATAATTTTATTGATAAATAATTGTGGGTACAATTCTTTTTCTCCATTGATTCTTCTCTCCTGATTATCTCTGTGATTCGAGCTGGAACAATGTGTCTCTCGATCATAGGATGATGCAAACCTTCATGGGATGTATTTGATCTCCATGAAATTATGTTTACCGGCCGCATCTTGATCTCTTTGTGAATATCCCATGAGTTTATAGGATTTTCGAGATGATCTCCATATTTTGAGA
Source organism: Nicotiana noctiflora (assembly GCA_032618575.1). Taxonomy (NCBI): domain Eukaryota; kingdom Viridiplantae; phylum Streptophyta; class Magnoliopsida; order Solanales; family Solanaceae; genus Nicotiana; species Nicotiana noctiflora. The sequence goes on from JASVEL010012960.1 coordinate 314,625, forward strand.
TGTCTCTTCAAAGGGAATATATGACCCTTTTTATAGCTTTGATTTAGGGTTAGGGTAGACTAACTTTCAAGAAACCCTAATAGACTCCTAGGATTTCAAGAGTTCTGTAGCATCTTTAATTTAGGATTTGGCTTGATCCATTAAAATTTCAATGTGTACAAATGCCCCCTATTTCAAGGCTTGTCCGCATGGACTTGCAGAAAGGAGAGACAACACTTGAAGTACTAGGGTGGTAGACTTCTTTCCATTGCGTCACTTCAAGTTCGTGGACTTCTGTTGTCTTTGTATTCAATGAAGAAGTTGCCTTCCTCCAAAATTGTATTTCAATAATAACTCTGTGATACAAATAATTTCTTTCCACGTAGCACTAAATTGTAGGAGCTTAATATCTTGTTGTATATGGACTTTGCCACTTGGATCAGTTATCCTCCTCGCAAAGATATGGCACATCAATTGCAACTTTTATCTTTGGCAAATCACGTGACCAAGCAAACACTAGAAAATCCATTTGACCAAGCAAACACTACAGCTCAGTCACTATATTCAGTTGAATTTTGACTCCAACAAAATGAGGTCTCCAACCACTTTGACGTGCTATTTTAAGACTTTACACAAACTAATTCTCACGAGGTGATACTTGATTTTGACAGCAATCTCAAAACTTGAGCCTTCAATGGATGAAATAATATTCTTTACTCCACTTTGAAGTTTCACGGCTATGGTTAGATTATTTGGACTTTGGAGCATCCTCTCCGTTAGCTTGCGGCTTCGGCGAAAGACTACTTGGACGTCTTTCTTATAGTTTTGCGTCTTTGAACAGGAGATGTTGCCCCTGGATTGCAGTCCTCATTTGAGATTTGTTTTTTTTTCCGGCATCTCCAAGAAAATGAAGTGTTCGAATCTATCGAAGCCATTAAGCCTTGAACATAGCCATACAAAAAAAAGTTGAATTTGAAACTTGTAGTTTTTGGATGAAGAGATGAAGGGCAGAATACGTCCCACTGGGCGTGCCAATTTGTTTGCAATAAATTTTCTTAGAGTAGAAAATTAAATGCAATCACAAAACAAATATGAAGAAACATAATTTTATTGATAAATAATTGTGAGTACAATCTCCGTGATTCGAGCTGGAACAACGTGTTTCTCGATCATAGGATGATGCAAACCTTCATTGGATGCATTTGATCTCCATGAAATTATGTTTACCGGCCGCATCTTGATCTCTTTGTGAATATCCCATGAGTTTATGGGATTTTCGAGATGATCTCCATTTTTTGAAATGTCTCTTCAAAGGGAATATGTGACCCTTTTTATAGCTTTGATCCAGGGTTAGGGTAGAGTAACTTTCAAGATAAAATCCTAGGATTTCAAGAGTTCTGTAGTATCTTGAATGTAGGATTTGGCTTGATCCATTAAAATTTCAATATGTACACTCTGACTATTGATCTTTCAGTCGAGCTTGATTGCATGTTGAGAGTAAGTAATCTTCGACATTACTGTAAATTACCTTCAAACATCTGTTGAATTTCATGATTCCGAGCACTACATCGCTATGGTGCTACTCTATCTAGGCTTCTACAGAAAATATAGTACTCATATATTGAATAATAATAAGATACCTGAGAACGCCTGTGGGGCAGGCGCGATTTCTTCCTTAATTAAGCACTAAATAGGATCAACATTCATCATTTTTCAGGAACTTATGACTTTCTCTTTCACTTTGATTTTATAACTCAATACGTAGTACTACTATTTATGTGATTTTTTAAAATTTTATACTCCATTTATACGGGATACTTGTGCAACGCCCATACCGAGAGACTAGTTATACACAGCTAAACAAGTAATGTCTACCGACTCAATAATTCTTCTATATAATCATCCAAATTCACATTGAAATTTCAAAAATCTCTCCTTTCTAAAAAAAAGAAACTGTAATTTGCCTAATTGGTTTGATACTTAACGTGAAAAGAAGTGTCTTTTTCCGCTCATTAGCTTCTTTGGATCTAAGAGTAGAGAGCCTTCTAACTTGTATAACAAACTTCAAGCAAAGCAAAAAAAACGGCAACTTACGAATTTGGCCGGTCAGACAAAAATAATTATATCAGCTACCCAAATATACCCAAAAAAAAGAAATTTGGGTTATTAGTTTTTGGAGCGGCTATATTAGGAGGATAAATATTTCTAAGAAAAAATGGAAATAAAAAATATAGAAGAACAACATTTTTGATAAATAAGCAAACACAGTAAAAATTCATTAAAAAAGTTGAAATGAAATTACACAAAATATTACCTGAGAGAAGAGAGAAGCAGAAGTTTAGAGTAAGAAGAATGGTTACGAAGAGCTAAGCTTAGATATGTGAAACCCCTCATCTTCCTCTTTACCAAAATTGTTTAAGATTTAAAACTTTCTCAGTATTTTCTAGCAAATTAAATCAGCTGTAAAGCTATGGATCAAGTGAAGTGAGTAATGAAACAAGGAATGTGAAAAGGTTGGAGGCTTTAATTGGGTTTTCTGACAATTCTGTCTGTTTAGTAAAAACGTGTCAACTTTATTTTGGTCCAAATTTTGGGATTTTAAAATTGTTATATCCCACTCTACATGTGACTCATCTTACAAGTTAGAGCTGCTATTTCCTTTCCAAATTAGATATGTCACAATATTTATGTGATTATAATTTTTTTTAATTATAGTATTAAATATATCATAGTATTTATATGGGTATAAAGTTTAATTATTAAAGGTTTAAAAAAAGAGTAATTTATGTTAAATATTTTGTAAGATTTAGAAAGAGTTATTCGTTTGGGACAATTATATAAAACGTAAGTAGCTGCTTATAGGAAAGGACATAGTTTGGGCAAAATCGAAATACAAATTTTTTTTTAGGTTTTTTGTTTGGATGTTTACAAATTGAATTTAGGATATAATTTTTAAAACTTTTAAATTTCGGATTGGATATTAGATTTCGTATTTCAAGTTTTTGGACATCCGAAAATTCAAATTTTTTATATTTTATATTAATCTATTATTCATATGCCAATAGTAACAAATCCAATGCCTTAACCATTAGACATTTAGCCGTTTGGCCAAGATGCAAAAATCGGCTTATTTTGAGAAGTGTTTTTCACAAAAGTATTTTTGGTGAGAAGCAGTTTGTGTTTAGCTAATTAGTTTGAAAAGTACTTCTAAGCATCAATTAGTGTTTGGCCAAACTTTAAAAAACTATATCTAAGTGTATTTTCTCAAAAGTGCTTCTCAAAAAAGTACTTTTGGAGAGAAGCTATTTTTTTCTGCTTCTCCTAAAATGTATTTTTTTTGCTTTCAAAAGCTTGGCCAAACAGGCTAATAATCTCATATATTCAATACTAATTACTAAGCTACTACAAGAATACTTTCTATTTGAATATGATTCTATAATTGCTACTTTTTATCAGCCTTACTAATGTCTTTGTTATATTTTCTTGATCATAATTATATTACTTGAATACTTTATTTGGATAATACTAATCGAACACTCGCCCGATCGGAAGGTATACCTGGGCATAGGGTTAACTCCCGAGCTTAGAAAAAAACTCATTAAATTCCCTATAGCTAAAATATATTGTTTTGCTTGGCCCAATCTTGATATAATAAGGATCCCAATGAAAATAACCACTTATAATCTGAGCTTGGGCCTGAAGTTCCACCTGGTTAAACAGAAGAGGAGGCCTTAATCTGAAGTCAAGCATGCATTCATCAAGGATGATGTGTCCAAACTCCTTAAAATAGGTTCCATTCGGGAAGTTAAGTACCCGGATTGGTTAGCTAATGTAGCAGAGTGCCCAAAAGGGAAATAAATTTAGAATGTGAGTAGATTACAAAGACTTGAACAAATATGACCTAAGGACTCTTTTCCTTTACCAAACATCGATCTAATGATCGATGCGAAGGCCGAGACGAGATACTCACCTTTCTTGATGCCTATTCCAGGTACAACTAAATTCTAATGGACCCAGGGGATCAAGAAAAAAAATTATTTTATCACTAAATTCAGTGCCTATTGTTATAACATAATGCAATTCAGATTAAAAGAAACACTGGTGCCACTTATCAACTCATAGTAAACCAGATGTTCGAAGAACAAAATAGGAAAATCAATGGAAGCTTACATTGATGACATGTTAGTTAAGTCCCTACGAGTAGAGGACCATTAGAAACATTTACAAAAAACCTTCAACATACTGAACAGATACAGAAGCTGAACTTAGAGAAATGTGCATTTGGTGTCGGAATTAGGAAGTTTCTTAGCTTCATGGTGTCCAACAGATGGATCGATCAATCCCGACAAAATCAAGGCTATAGAAGATATCATCGTGGTGGAGTGTCAAGGTTGTTCAAAGGCTAATCGGATGCATAGCCGCCCTAGGCCAATTCATATCAAGGTCCTCCAACAAAAGCCATCAGTTTTTTTCATTACTGAAGAAAAAGAAGAATAATAACTTTTCATGGACCCCAGAGTGGCAATAAGCTTTGGAAAAACTAAAACAGTATCTCTCGAGTCCATCGTTGTTCCATACTCTAAAGGCGAACGAGCAGTTGTACATGTACTTGACGGTATCCAAGATAGTGATAAGTGGAGTCTTAGTCCGGAAAGAGGAAGCTATGTAATTTCCTGTCTATTATGTTAGTTGAACTCTAGACGAGGCCGAAAAGAAGTACCCTCAACTAGAAAAATTGTCCCTCACTTTTCTAAGCGCCTCCAGTAAGTTAAAATCGTATTTTCAGTGCCACCCAATATGCATTGTAACTTCTTACCTACTAAGGAACATAATGCATAAACTCGAGCTTGCAGACTGGTTGGCCAAATAGTCCTAGAAATTAGTGGGTACGATATTGAATATCGACCCTGAACTTCCATCAAATTTCAAATTTCGGTGGACTTCGTAGGCGACTTCATGACGGCCTTAATACCTAAACTTGAAAGGGAATTATTGTTAAACTCGAGGACTTTCTCAGGAATCTGGACCCTCTTACAGATGGTGCCTCGAACGCAAGGGGTCCGGACTCGGCATCGTGTTAAAACCGCCTACATGTAACGTAGTTAGGCAATCTATTAGAATTGTGAAATTGACTATTAATCAGGGCGAATATTAGGCCATGATTTTAGGTCTTTAATTGGCCAAAGCTTCGGGGCGGGAGAAGTGGTCCAAGCTAAGTGAGACTCCCTTCTTATGGTAAATCAAGTCAATGGGACATTCAAAGTAAAAGAGGAATGGATGTGAAGGTACTTAGACAAATTACAAGTAATGCTCCATTGATTCAAAAAAGGGACCATACAACACATACCCTAAGATCAAAATAGGGAAACTGATGCTCTGGCTAACCTAGGGTCACTGGTTGATGACGATGAATTCAACCCAGGAACGATCGTACAACTCATGAAATCGTTAGTAGAAGAAGACCACGCCAACATATAATCAACAAATTTAACTTGGGACTGGAGAAATAAGTATATAGACAACTTGAAGACTTGGAGTTGCCTTTGGATCCTAAAGAGTTGAGAGTTCTGCATACAAAGATGGCCATGTTTAGCTTGTCAGAGGCTTTTTTGTATAGAAGAACAATCGATAGCAAGCTCACCATATGCTTGGGGATGGGAGACACCGAATACGTCTTGAGAGAAGTTCACGAGGGCACCTGCAAAAACCATTCAGCGGCAGAATTGTTGGTTCAAAAGATAATCAAGGCCAGCTTTATTGGATCGACATGGAGAATAACGCAAGGGACTTTGTACAAAAATGGGACTGTTGTCAGATACATGCTCCGATGATGCATCAACCCGAAAAATTTACAGTCGGTCTTGTCACCTTGGTCATTCATGAAATGGGGAATAGACATTATCGGTCCCTGCTATGAGCACCTGGTAAGGCTCAATTTATATTGTCGGTCCCTCCTATGAGCACTGGGTAAGGCTCAATTTATGACTGACTATGTTTCCAAATGGGTCTAAGCTCAAGCAATTGAGAAAGTCCAAGAAAAAGAAGTCATTAATTTTATTTAGGCCCACATAATATGCTGGTTCGTGATACCGACCGAGATTGTGTGTGATAACGGGAAGTAGTTCATCAGCGACAAGTTAAGCAAGTTTTTCGAAGACCGCAGATCAAAAAAGTTTTATCCACACCCTATCACCCTGGTGGAAACGGACATGAGGAATCTATAAGTAAGACCATACTTCAAAACGTAAACAAAAAGTTGACGGATACCAAAGGGAAATGGAAGGAAATTCTGCCCAAAGTCTTGTGGGCATACCATACAACCTCAAAATCTAGTGCCGGGCCACCCTATTTTCGTTGGTCTATAATGTCGTAGCACTAATATCGGCCGAAGTAGGGGAACCGAGCTTGGGTTTCGATATGTGACTGAAGAATCAAACGGTGAAGCTATGAACACAAGCCTAGAACTATTGGACGAGAGGCGCAAGGCCTCCCTAGTCCGGTTGGCCGCCCAGAAGCAACAGATGGAAAGGTACTAAAACCAAAGAGCCAACCACCGATACTTTAATATCGGAGACCTGGTGTTAAGAAAAGTGACACTGCACACCTGGAACCATAACAAAGGAAAGCTGGACCAAATTGGGAAGGACCATATCAAATCATCAAGATTACCACCGACAAAGGTTCATACAAACTTGAAGCGGGAAATGATGCACAACTATCGAATAATTGGAATGCGGCACACTTAAAGTAGTACTACTGCTAAGGTATGTCTTTATTCACCTTTTTATAACATTATGAACCAGACTAACCCTTGCAGACAACAACCAAAGGGGAGTGTGACTATTAGATTTGAAAGCATGTATTGTACTCTTTTCCCTTGAACCAGTTTTGTCCAAAAATGGTTTTTCGCCAAGGTTTTTAACGAGACAATAATTAATCGTGCTAACTTAGAATTGAAGACCGGTTTTTGATCGGAATCAATGGTCGCATCAATTATTTGAGCTCTCATAAGATCGACCTCGGCATCACTCAGTTTGGACTTCTTAGCAAGATAAGAAGGGAACTTTGTAATTAAACATTTTAGGCCCGATGGTTAAGATTTATTGTAAGGGCCAAACGGTCAAATAAATCGTGACCTTGTAGCCCAATGTAGCCGTAATCCAAGCTTCACATGCTTTCAATCATGTACTTTACACATAGAAATGAAAAAAGTGTCCACCTTGCTATTACATATTTTGCCTTTTAAAGCATCGAGCCTAAGGGCTATCCCTGTTCGGGGAGTATTGAGCCCAAGGTCCACCACTATCCGAGCCCAAAGGTCTACCCCCTCTCGGGGACTGCCATCCAAGACAAGTTTGGGTGGCTCGGGTTATGGTAACCTAGAGGCACAAAACCAATTAGCTAGTGCCCAAACCTAAAAGGCTGCCACCCTAAAATCGATTCACAGACGTCCAAAGCCCGTAAATCAAAACAGAAGGCCTTCAATAAAAATTCTAAACTTGCCAAAAGGTTACCCTCAGTAAAAGCATCGTCTAAGAATACTTAAGCATTTCTTAAAACTCCCGGTCACCCCGATTTTCCAAAGCTTTGAGCAGATAAAAATTGCATCGAGGCCGGATTGTGCTTGAACCTCCGAAAAATAAATGAGTTGTTATCATATTAGATCTTATGCTAAGGTATTAAAATATTTGCAAAAATAAAAATTATGAAAAGATGTTAAATAGTTTAAATTGCCAAATAGGGGAATTTTATATATTCTAGAATATCTTTGCATAGCCCCAACAAAAACAGTCTCAAAATAAACAAAAAGTACATACACAAAAACTAAAAACTCCTAAGGCATTCACACCTGATCTTCACCGGAGCCCATGTCACCACTGGAATCATCATGGCCTTCAGAACCCTCGGAGCCCTCCTTACCTTCGGTTTAAGCTAATCTTTTGGCCTTGATCTCAAGTCTTTTGGCCTCCTTGATCTCGGCAAATAGATCAAAGTCTCGAGCATGAATCCCTTCGAGGGTCTCCCTTCAAGATAGCCGCCTCACGTATTTGGCAGTGGTCTTCAGGAGAGCCTTGGATGCCTCATCATCGGCCTTGTATTGGGCCACCATCTCCTCATCATCAGCAGAAGTCGTCTCTAATTGAGACTTTGCTGCTTCAAGCTGTCACACCTCCTTTTGGCGCACCCGCGAGGGCACGAGGGAGTTCTTCCAATTAAAGGACAATCGAGACGGGATTAATTTATTTAATTCAGAGTCGCCACTTGGGAAAATAATGGTGTCCCAAGTCACCGGTTTAATCCCGAACCGAGGAAATTTATGACTCTGTAATACAGTCTGCGAAACTAGAAACCTGGATAAGGAATTCTGTTAACCCGGGAGAAGGTGTTAGGCACTCTCGGATTCCGTGGTTTTAGCACGGTCGCTCAATTGCAATTTTTGTTTCTATCTGATTCTTTTATATATTTTAACTATATGCTTTTAATGTTCCGCTTTTAATTTTAAGAAAAATTGCGACGTCACGAAAACACATTTCGAGTCACAACGCAACCAGTACGCCTGTGACTTTAATGTATTTCAGTTTCGCCGAGAGTAAGATTTGGGTCACATAAATGCGCACCCGTATTTAGGGAAGTGATTTATTTACAAATTGTGCCTAAAGAGTCTATCGTGCTGTTAACTTTGGGAAAGGCCGTAAAATTCGCTAGACGGTCCTTCCAAATCTATGTTCTCATGACAGTTATTTGAGGGCCCCGCAATTTAGGTAGTTTTGTTTGGCGAGGCTCATCTCATTTTAAAGGACAATCCTAACGCAACTATAATTTCTACATGTTTCATCTCTAATCATAAATGAGAGTAAGACGAGTTACTTAAAGATAGTTAACAAAAATGAAGGATTAACGTGACTTAACGTAATTTATTAATGACATGTTACCAATTATAATATTGGCCTAATTATTAATGATGCTGAAACTTCATTTTTAACGCAAAACAGTCTTCTTAATACAAGCTATATCCATTTATAGGCCCGCATGAAAAACAGAAAAATTCTTTTATTGTTCAACTACAAATCAAATGAAGCTAATACTATTACTTCTAATTGTTCAAGGAGTTCTATAGTCTAACTATCCATTGTAAAGTTAATAACAGATTCTAACAGCTTCAAGCTATTCCAATTTGATTATTAAATTTCCAATTTCAATCATAGTTCAATCAATATGCTAAACTATCAAATACCATTTCCAAGCTATTTCAAATTTACAATTCATAGTTTAAGTTTATACAAATCATAACAAAGTTGCACAAACAATCGAAATACATTACGCAAATTTCCAGATTACATCTAAGCTTATAATCCAGTACAAGCTAAGTCAGTATAACTTCCAGGAGCAGACAAACAGGATATCATCTTTCAACTTTGAAATTACATCAAGTCATTACAGCTTCTTTGGGACAGAAGAATACCTGGAAATCACGATGAGGATCAATCAGTGGCAGCAGTAGAGAATACAATAACAACAACAATACCAACAGCAACAACAGGAGAAAACAGGAGCCAAAACACAGCAACAATCAACACCCGGATACAAACTACAGCAGTCCCAACTCAACAACCAAACGCAAGAATATCAGTGGCCAAACACAAGAGTATCAGTGGCCAAACACAAGAGTATCAATGGCCAAACACAATGCTAGCCAACCAGTGACACAACCTCGACCAACGGCAACCAGTGGTAGTCAATCACAGTCCCAGCAGCACAACAAACGACAACAACACAAGAATAACAGCACCAACAGAACAACCGCAATCAAACGACCACTACAGCCTCCAAACAACAGTAATGACAGAAGAAATAGAGGCCAAAGCAAATGCAACCAGTAGGCAGTCAATCCTCCTCTATTCGTATGAGTCTAAGTGAATATTTATGCTGTGAATGTATATCCCAGTGTTCTCCAGATATCCCCCCTTTTCATGCTTTACACTCCTACACTCATAGCTTTTCCCCCTCTCCTGAATGCCTGCCCCCAATTAACTATTACCCTTGCCCACTCTTATCTCTGCCAAACCATGCTCTGCCAGTCCTATTGCCCCCTCTGTTTCAGCCACTAAGTTTTGCTTAAGTATGGGCTTTAATTAATTAAAATGAAAGTACAAACCTGGTGGAGTGTCCTGCTGTGATAGCAGGCTCCACTAGGTTGTCTTATGGGCGAGAGATTAAACAAACAGACTTAATCCAACCCTAATACTTACATTCAGTTAAACCCTATTCCAAAGTCCAACAGATAACAACCCTAATGGTGAATTGCATACGGGCAGACAGGGTGGTGAACAATCCATCTCAACACTGCTAATATTATCTGGTATAGTAAAGTCTACGACATTAGACGACGACATACAATCAACTACAACTCATAACAATGATAACAAATTTATCGATAAAACAGTGATTCTAAGATCTCGGCAAAAATGAAACTAGGTATTCGACGAGGCTAATCGAAGCGAATACGCATTTGATCACATATGTAATCAAATGAACAACATAGATGAATAATTGACCAAATAAAAGGTCTTTTGAGAAGAAATGAAAACAGGGGCGGCCAAGAAGAAAATTAAACAAATCGAACTAACAAAGAACACACAAGCAACACATACCTAATTAAAAATAGATAGGAAAAAGGGAGATTACCTCGAACGCAATCGAAATCGAAGCAAAGCCCGGACTGTTTTGAGCTTGGCCTTGGATTTGAAGTCTAAAGGACTTTAATTGAGATGTTCTCCAGCGAGAATATCCCAATTAAACTCTATTAGGCTTCAATTTCTCTCGAATCCAAACGGAGATTCTAATTTGAAATCTAGGGTTCATAGGCTCGGATTTGGGGCTTGGGGCTTTGGGTTCGATTCGAGCAAAACCAAAACTGGTGGGGGTATGAGGGAGGTCATGGGAGCCTATAGTGTGATTTTGGGGTTGGTTGGAATGGTTTTTGTTTTGGCTCGGATCTTCAATTGGATATTCGAGGAGTTAGGGACTGATTCGAAGAAAAATAACAACAGATTCAAGGAGAGGGGAGTTAGGTGGTCATGCGGTGTTAATTTGAGGCTGTTTGGACAGTCGCCGCCGGCGGAGACGATTTCCGGCCGGCAGCGCTATGGCGGTAGAAGGCGATATTCATTCGTCTCTGAGAGAGACGAGAAAGGGTTGGGGAGGGAATGAAAGCGGGGATGGGGTATTGGTATGCTCAAAATAAATGTTTTAATTTTGGCCGTTGGATGATGAGAATCCAACGGCCAGGATCAAAAGATGGGGGAATTAATGTGGTCCATCCGATCAACGCAGATCAATGGCTTGGATCTCTTTACTTAAGACAGAAACGACGTCGTTGGGTCTTGTTTGGAGGCGGGTTGGACTGGACCAGATGGGATTCGCTTGGGCCTGGTTTCTGGACTAAACTATGGCCCAAATCTGATCTCATTACTACACTCCATGTGGTGTTATATATACATACACCCATATACACACACATATATATATATATGTATATATATATGTATATATATATATATATATATATATATATATATAAACAAATCGGATTGTAGCACCTATAATTAGGACGTTAAATGACAAGAAAACAAAAATACCCCCCCTTTTTATGACTTTTCATTTTCGCAAAAATAAAACTTAACTATTTCTAAGTAGGGAACTAACCCTGTAAATATAAAGGCCTATTTGGTATATGTATTTTGATTGTTAACTTAAACAAACAGACACGTACACACAAACGCAAATAAGAGAACAATAACATATAATCCACAAAAATCACGCACAACACCAATACTATTTTACGTTGAAATTTTGGGAGTAATTCTCACGCAGGGCAAAAATCACGTGCTCACAGCTGCCCCTCTTTGCGCGGAAACATGAAGAGTTTTCGTGCAAAGATAAGTGAGCGGATACGAGCAATTTTTGCCCTTCTGAGCACTCCGTATGAAGCATTTTTTTTTGAAAAGTTTGACCGAACCTTTGCTTCAGAAGATCTCCTACATATCCCTGGCTAAAAGGGAATCAGGTCAATGTAGTTCGGGAAGTTTTGGTAGCTGGGACTACCGTGACTGCTGTGATCTTGCTGTTACTGTTGTTGCTGCTGCTATCACTGCTTACCGATCTCCTCATTACATTGTGCTAAAATAAAACAAGAAACTAGGCTAGCCTACGGATCACATGATCCTATCTATCTTCAACTTGCTTTTGCCACCTTGCTTTTTGTTGGCTTAATTGTTCCTTCTGATGTTTCTTCTCTTCTGCCAATTGTTATTTCGGCCTACCTTGATTGCCGAACTCCGACCGTTGGTTCCTTCCTTATGATCTTCGAACTATTCTTCTTCGAAGTCTGAATCTATCTTTCTGATCCTTGTTGCCTTCCTTCTAATTTTGAACTTGAATTCATGCTGGGGATTTCTGTTACACTCTACTGCTTTCCTCAAACAACTTCGAAAGTAAATTGCCACTCCATTCTCCAGGCGGGCTCCCCGACTTCAATTACTACTTCAAAATAAAATCGCCACTCCATTCTCCAGGCGGGCTCCCTGACTTCAATTACTACTTCAAAATAAAATCGCCACTCCATTCTCCAGGCGGGCTCCCTGACTTCAACTACTACTTCAAAATAAAATCGCCACTCCATTCTCCGGGCGGGCTCCCTGACTTCAACTACTACTTCAAAATAAAATCGCCACTCCATTCTCCAGGCGGGCTCCCTGACTTCAACTAATACTTCAAACTAAAATTACCACTCCATTCTCCAGGCGGGCTCCCTGACTTCGACTACTACTTCAAAATAAAATCGCCACTCCATTCTCCAGGCGGGCTCCCGACTTCAACTAATACTTCAAAATAAAATCGCCGCTCCATTCTCCGGGCGGGCTCCCCGACTTCAACTACTACTTCAAAATAAAATTGCCACTCCATTCTCCAGAGCGGGCTCCCCGACTTCAACTACTACTTCAAAATAAAATCGCCACTCCATTCTCCGGGCGGGCTCCCCGACTTCAACTACTACTTCAAAATAAAATCGCCACTCCATTCTCCGGGCGGGCTCCCCTGACTTCAACTAATACTTCAAACTAAAATCGCCACTCCATTCTCCAGGCGGGCTCCCTGACTTCGACTACTACTTCAAAATAAAATCGCCACTCCATTCTCCAGGCGGGCTCCCCGACTTCAACTACTACTTCAAAATAAAATCGCCACTCCATTCTTCAAGCGGGCTCCCCGACTTCAACTACTACTTCAAAATAAAATCGCCACTCCATTCTCCAAGCGGGCTCCCCGACTTCAACTACTACTTCAAAATAAAATCGCCACTCCATTCTTCGAGCGGGCTCCCCGACTTCAACTACTACTTCAAAATAAAATCGCCACTC